>CM053030.1:525688040-525809525 GCA_028564925.1 Lithobates sylvaticus | reverse complement strand
TGTCAGCGTGAGGAGAAAAAAAAAATGATAACCGATCTTCTGTTTACATCACGTGATCAGCTGTCATTGACTGACAGCTGATCACATGGTAAGGGGCCAGGATTGACCCCTTACTCCGATCTGTGATCACCCGAGTTCTCTAACAAACCTCTGAGGGCTTCACAGAACAGCTCTATTTATACTGAGATTAAATTACACACAGGTGGACTCTATTTACTAATTAGGTGACTTCTGAAGGCGATTGGTTCACCTAGATTTTAGTTAGGGGTATCAGAGTAAAGGGGGCTGAATACAAATGCCCCCCCCCCCCCCACACTTTTGACATATTTATTTGTAAAACATTTTGAAAACCATTTATCATTTTCCTTCCACTTCACAATTATGTGCCACTTTGTGTTGGTCTATCACAGTGATGGGGAACCTCGGCACCCCAGATGTTTTGGAACTACATTTCCCATGATGCTTAACAACACTGCAGAGTGCCTGAGCATCATGGGAAATGTAGTTCCAAAACACCTGGAGTGCCGAGGTTCCCCATCACTGCTCTATCACATAAAATCCCAATAAAATACATTTACGTTTTTGGTTGTAACATGACAAAATGTGGAAGATTTCAAGGGGTATGAATACTTTTTCCAAGGCACTCTATTCACTGTATCTCCTTCCTTACCTTCTCCCCTTAGCTATTATTTTTTTGACAATTTTATTTTTCATATTATATGCTATTATATGCTATTTTTTTTTTTAAATCGCTTCATAGAATGGAGTAGGGAGGGGTTAGAAGCGGGCCCGAGCCCAATATGTATTGCTGTCTGTGTCTGTGTCACTCCCGGCAGATTGACCTTCTCAACCCAAAACAGGAGGTAGGGGGGGGGGGGCGGATTTTTAATTGGGGGGGTCTAAGAAGAAATTTTCATTCACTTTGGAGAGAGATGACCACTCACTTCCTGTTGTGTCACTGTGACAGGAAGTGAAGGGAAATCTCTCCAAAAGGACGCAGAAAAAACGAATTGGGATTATAAATTATTATTATTATTATTATTATTATTATACAGCTTAATATATTATTATTATACCTCTTTTTTAGATGTGTTGTTTACAAGTTAAAAACATTTTTTTTGCTAGAAAATTACTTAGAACCCCCCAAACATTATACATTTTTTTTTTCTAACACCCTAGAGAATAAAATGGCGGTCGTTGCAATACTTTCTGTCACACCGTATTTGCGCAGCGGTCTTACAAGTGCACTTTTTTTGGGGGGGGGGGGGGGGGGGGATACACTTTTTTTTAATTAAAAAATAAGACAATAGTAAAGTTAGCCCAATTTTTTTTTATTTCTCAATAAAATATTTTTTTGATCAAACCACGTGGTCCCATGGAGGTAACCTATTCTTGGACTTTCTTTAGTCTAATTATTATTTTATTTTATATAAATCTTTATTTTATACATCGTTTTTACACATTTTTATAAACATAAATTTTTTTTATATTGTGAAAGATAATGTTACGCCGAGCAAATTGATACCCAACATGTCACGCTTCAGAATTGCGCCCGCTCGTGGAATGGCGACAAACTTTTACCCTTAAAAATCTCCATAGGCGACATTTAAAAAATTCTACCAGTTGCATGTTTTGCGTTACAGAGGAGGTCTAGGGATAGAATTATTGCTCTCGCTCTACCGATCGCGGCGATACCTCACATGTGCGGTTTGAACACCGTTTTCATAGGCGGGCGCTGCTCACGTATGCGTGCGCGCTCGGCGGGACGGGGCGTGTTCAATTTTTTTTCTTTTTTTCTTATTTATTTTACCTTTTATTTTAAATTTTTACATTTAAAAAAAAAAAAAAAAAATGTGTCACTTTTATTCCTATTGCAAGGAATGTAAAGATCATGTAATATAAAAAAAAAATGCATGACAGGTCCTCTTAAATATAAGATGTGGAAGGAGAGGTGGGGTGAGAGGGAGGAGAGAGGATTTTTTTTTTTTTTTTTTTTATTTATTTACTTATTTATTTATTTATTTATTTTTTCTCTCTCTTTTCTCTTTTTTCTCTTTTTCTCGTCATGGTTTTTTTTCTTTTTTTTTTTTTCTCTTTCTTTTTGATATGTGTTTATGTATAACCAGATATAAATATGAAACGATATATAGCTAAGTTATGCTTTGTGTTACGCATGCAACGAAATTGTATTTGTCTGTGTTTAAAAAATGTTTTTGAAAATAAAAATTAGAATTAAAAAAAAAAAGATCTGGGGGGTCAAAAAGACATCAGATCTCATATTAATAATAAAATGCAATAAAAAAATAAATAAAAAATGTGTCATTTGAAAAAATAACAACAAAAAAATCTGCCTTTAAGACGTATGGGCGCCGATAAAAGCGAATCCGCCGCAGAGACCACTTTTCTCTTGAACGCGAGGATTCCCGGGGGTTATGGCAGCTAAAACCTGTATGTAAACGTTCCAAAATAATGAAAAATAAAAGTTGACCCGAATTTATTATATTTCCGTTTAATTAAATAGTTCCGTATCCAAGCGCCCTTTTCTCTGTGACCGCCTCCCTTTAAATATTCCTATTGGTGCAGAATGTGCGGCTCCGTAATGAGGGACCCCGCATGTTGTAGGACGGCGCCCGGGCCGTACCCAGCGGCACGTTGGCTCTGGGCTGTGCCCCGTGATGTATTGTAATAAAGTCTAGACGTAGGGCCGCTCGTAGAGTCCAAGCACAACCGCGGCTTTTGTAGTGGCCCCTTGGAGACTCGGAAACCTGCCCCCCCCAGGGGGCCCACAACAGGCTGTAATGGCTGCAGGCAGACTGGAAGGCTAATTTTCTATAGATAATACATTTACATTTCATTTCCCCCGCTGGGTGGGATCAATACTTATAAAAGGGAAGACGGCGGAGAACTCAGTGCGGAATGATGGAGCCACGCCGGAGTCTGATGTGCGCGTCAGAAGTTCTGTATTCTACCGAATAGCAGAATGCTGAAGATCGTTCTCTGTAATAAAGAGGACCGGTCATGTCTTCACGTGCTTAACCCCTTCAATACCGGACGCTTTCACCCCCTTCCTGCCCAGGGCGGTCATACAACAACACTGTACACATATAATTTTCTTCCCACAAATAGAGATTTCCTTTGGTGGTATTTGATCACCTCTGCGGTTTTTATTTTTTGCTAAACAAACTAAAAAAAGACAGAAATAAAAAAAATAAAAAAAAAGTTTTTCTTTTTTTCTGTTATACAATTTTGTTTTCTCCTTCACTGACGGCACTGATGGGCACTGATGAGGAGGCACTAATATGTAGAATTGATGGGCACTGATATGCAGCACTGATGGGCACCAATAGGCTACACTGATATGCAGCACTGATGAGCACTGATAGGCGGCACTGATGAGGAGGCACTAATATTTAAAATTGATGGGCACTGATAGGTGGCACTGATATGCAGCACTGATGGGCACCAATAGGCTACATTGATATGCAGCACTGATGAGCACTGATAGGCGGCACTGATGAGGAGGCACTAATATTTAAAATTGATGGGCACTGATAGGTGGCACTGATATGCAGCACTGATGGGCACCAATAGGCTACATTGATATGCAGCACTGATGGGCACTGATAGGCGGCACTGATAAGGTGGCACTGATGGGCACTGATGAGGAGGCACTAATATTTAGAATTGATAGGCACTGATAGGTGGCACTGATATGCAGCACTTATGGGCACCAATAGACTACACTGATATGCATCACTGATGGGCACTGATAGGTGGCACTGATGGGTGCTCATAAGGTGGCATTGTTGAGGAGGCACTAATATTTAGAATTGATGGGCATGACAGGCTACACTGATATGCAGCACTGATGGGCACTGATAGGGGGCACTGATGAGGCACTGATGAGGAGGCACTAATATTTAGAATTGATGGGCACTGATGGGCACTAATAGATGGCACTGATAGGCAGCACTTATGAGGAGGTACTGACATTACTGATGGGCCTCTGTGAAGGGTACTGACAGACGTTACTGATGGGCACTGATTGGCCCTTTGATGAACACTGGCCCTTTTATGGGCACTGATTGGCAATTTGGGTGGGCACTGACTGGCAGCTGATGGGCACTGATAGGCATTGTGGTGGGCACCTCTGATGGGGGCTGCACTGATAATCAATCCACTGATTATCAGCACAGGCCCCCCCCCCCCTCTGACAGGAGAGCAGCCGATCAGCTCTCCTGTCAGATGGGCACTTCCTAGTTCACCCTGTGATCAGCTGTGATTGGTCACAGCTGATCACGTGGTAAAGAGTCTCCGTCAAAGGCTCTTTACCATGATCAGAGATGCAGTGTGTCAGACTGACACACCACCGTTCGCCACGTGCCGCGCGCAATCGCGGCTTATCCTGCTGGATGTCACATGACGCCCAGTCAGGATGACTGAATCACTTCCTGCCCGTCATTTTGCTATAGGCCGGGTGGGAAGTGGTTGAAGTGATTGTAAAGGATGACATTTTATTTTTATTAGATAGCAAACATGTTGTACTTACCTGCTCTGTAATGGTTTTTGCACAGAGCGGCCCCGATCCTCCTCTTCTTGGACCCCCCGCCAACGCTTCTGGCACCTCCCCCTTTGTTGAGCGCCCCATAGCAAGCTGCTTGCTATGGGGTCACTTGTGCATGCTCGCCTCTGAGTCCATTGACACGCAAAGCGCGGCTTGGCCCCATCCCGCTCTCTCTCCTCACTGGCTGAGGAAGCCAATGGCTCCTGTTGCTGTCTCTGAGCCAGTGAGAAGGGAGAGAGCCCAAAAGAGCCACTGCTCTGGTGTACATCACTGGATCCAGACTAGGCTCATAAGTATAGAGGGAGGGGGGAGCTGCATGCAGAAGGTTTTTTATCTTCATGCATAGAATGCATGAAGGTAAAAGACCTTCAGCCTTTAGAACCACTTTAAAGCCCAATTCCAGTTAGACTTTTTTACTCTATTATGTAAAAAAACAAAAAAAACAATCACATAAAAGAAAAAAATAGCTTTTGCTGCAATACTCACCGTTCTGCACCTCTACTCTTCATGGTGTCCTGGACCTGCCCCCATTGGGGTGGGGCATCATCACAGCAGACCGCACTCACAGTGCTGATTTCAGTCCCATTTGCTGCATTATTCTGGACCGCCCCTAGAAAATAATTCACCCACCTTCCATTCACCACCAGTTGGGGGGCAGTAAAACCCTGCGAATGAACTACCTTTTTTTTTATCACCCCCCCCCCCCCCTCATAAAACATTTCCCCTTTACCTGCAGAGGTAGCAGTGGGGAGTGTACACATGCCACATTAGGAATTATGCCCCATGACCCTTTTGGTGGCCGTAGCACCTACTGAGCGTGACCCATTCAAGTAAATGGGCTACTCTGCAAGCTCCCCACAACCAGGGACAGACTGGGCTGGGGGGGCAATTGGCCCCCTGGGCCGCTCTGGTGACCCATAAAAAGACTGCACCACTTCCGCTGCAGGCATTCTGAAAAGCTTCCTGGTAAGGAGGAGCAAAAAGTCCTCGCCAGTGTCACCACCCCCACCCCCGCATGGATGGTGCCTGAGCAAAGGCCCCCTGCAGCCCTTGGCTGTCCCCTGCCATCCAGTTCAGGGGCCCAGAGTTGGTGCAGAAGGCAATGTCCAGCCCAAACCACCCGGTGAGGCGGGGGGTCCATAAGGGCTCTTGAGGCCCCCTCTCTCCTGCCACCCCCTCTAGCACCAATAGATAGATTCATGCATTGCTATGATTGGACGCCAGGCATCCAATCATAGCAGAGGACGGGAGAAGACATCGAGGAGCATCGAGGAGCTGTCCCACCGAGAGAATTAAGTGCAGGTGGCGGGCCGGCGGGGGGCACACTGGCAGCATTTGATATGGCACAGTGGCTGCGTTTGATGGGGCACAGTGGGAGCAATTGATGGGCACAGTGGCGGCAATTGATGGGCACAAGTGGCAGCAATTGATGGGCACAATGGCTGCATATGAGGGGCACAAGTGGCTGCATATGATGGGCACAAGTGGCTGCATTTGATGGGCACAAGTGGCTGCTTTGATGGGCACAAGTGGCTGAGTTTGATGGGCACAAGTGGCTGCATGTTATGGGGCACAGTGGCTGCATTTTATGGGCACAAGTGGCTGCATTTGATGGGCAAAAGTGGCTGCATATGATGGGCACAAGTGGCTGCATTTGATGGGCAAAAGTGGCTGCATATGATGGGCACAGTGGCTGCATATGATGGGCAAAAGTGGCTGAATTTGATGGGCAAAGTGACTGAATTTGATGGGCACAGTGGCTGCATTTGATGGGCACAGTGGCTGCATTTGATGGGCACAAGTGGCTGCATATGATGGGCACAAGTGGCTGCATATGATGGGCACTGTGGCTGCATATGATGGGAACAAGTGGCTGCATATGATGGGCACAGTGGCTGAAAATGATGGGCACAAGTGGCTGCATTTGATGGGCACAAGTGGCTGCATATCATGGGCACAAGTAGCTGCACATGATGGGCACCAGTGGCTGCATATGATGGGCACAGTGGCTGCATATGATGGGTACAAGTGGCTGCATATGATGGGCACAGTGGCTGAAATTGATGGGCACAGTGGCTGAAATTGATGGGCACAGTGGCTGCATATTGATGGGCACAGTGGCTGCATATGATGGGAAACAAGTGGCTGCATATGATGGCACAGTGGCTGAAATTGATGGGCACAGTGAGGCTGCAATTGATGGGCACAGTGAGGCTGCAATTGATGGGCACAGTGAGGCTGCAATTGATGGGGGGTGTTGCAATATATATATATGTATGTTCCAAAAAATGTGAGCACCAGCTGCCACTGACCCTGGAGGAAGCATGTGTTGGGAGTCGAGAGGAGGCAGGGAAGAGGAAGAGCGGGAGGGGGGCCGAGTCACGGCACCATGGGCCTTTGGGTTGAACCAAAAGTTGCCAGTCAGCCCCTGCCCACAAGCAATGCATGCGGTTAGCGGTGCGCTAGTGAGGGGTTAAAGCAGAAGGTGAAGAGGCAATACAAAGCCCCCTCACCACCTGTCAAATGCTCTCTGAATAGCAATCTGGACACGCTTTTCAAAGAGCAAAGCACATGTGAAGGAGGCCTCAATGTCGTGAAGTTTGGGTTCCATTGTATCTCATACAGATGATGACACAACCCCCGGCACAGCGAAGTGCTGACTTCTCCCGGCTCGGCTTCCCCGGATTTGGGTAATGAATGGGATAGATATTTGATTAGCAGTGATTGTTATCGGTCTCTACAAATACTTTTGCAGCCTCTAAGCAGATCGGCGATCTTTGCTCCACCGGGGTGGAAATTGCGCTGTTTTGCTCCTCTGGGTCATCCATTCCTAATCACGTTCCCTCCGCCGGTTAACTGAGTTAGTAGCAGATTTACGGAAAAGCGTTTTGTCCAAATGGATGACTTCACTCACTGCTCTCCGGCATGGCAGAGCCGCGGGTTATCTCTCCTACATGGCGACACATGTCAGGTGTGACCCTAGTGGGGTGGAGATGGGGGGTCACTGGACCCTCGGGCCCCCGGGGGAACGGCTTCCACCTGCCTGGAGGTTCGGAAGAGATGGGCCAGTCTCCGGATTTCTTCTGGAATCAGCAAAATTCCAATAAAAGCTTTGGGGAAATTTACTCTTTTTTTTTTTTTTTTTTACCCGCAGGGTGTTTTTTTGAGGGGTGTATTAAGGGTAATTTAATCTTTCGATGGGACACTATTCCTCCCACTGACACCAATGATGGGGCACTATTCCTCCCTACTGACACCAATGATGGGGCACACTATTCCTCCCACTGACACCAATGATGGGGCACTATTCCTCCCACTGACACCAATGATGGGGCACAATTCCTCCCACTGACACCAATGGTGGGGCACTATTCCTCCCACTGACACCAATGATGGGGCACTATTCCTCCCACTGACACCAATGATGGGGCACTATTCCTCCCACTGATACCAATGATGGCGCACTATTCCTCCCACTGACACCAATGATGGGACACTATTCCTCCCACTAATACCAATGGTGGGGCACTATTCCTCCCACTGACACCAATGATGGGGCACTATTCCTCCCACTGACACCAATGATGGGGCACTATTCCTTCCACTGACACCAATGATGGGGCACTATTCCTCCCACTGATACCAATGATGGGGCACTATTCCTCCACTGATACCAATGATGGGACACTATTCATCCCACTGACACCAATGATGGGACACTATTCCTCCCACTGACACCAATGATGGGGCACTATTCCTCCCACTGATACCAATGATGGGACACTATTCCTCCCACTGATACCAATGATGGGGCACTATTCCTCCCATTGACACCAATGATGGGGCACTATTCCTCCCACTGACACCAATGGTGGGGCACTATTCCTCCCACTGACACCAATGGTGGGGCACTATTCCTCCCACTGACACCAACGATGGGGCACTATTCCTCCCACTGACACCAACAATGGGGCACCACTCCTCCCTCTGATACCTCTTCCCGCCTTCGCTATAGCCGAATGATTGCTACAGCGCGGGCTTACTTTGCCAGGAGGGAGTACATTGACGTCCTGCCACGATCACCCTGCCCACACGCCCCCCTGCTGCGCGCTGTGTGATTGCTGAGTCCTTCGGACTCAACAGATCACAGATTGGGGTAAAGGGCTAATCACAAGGGCCCATTACCATGTGATCAGCTATGTCCAATAACAGCTGATCACCGTATAAACACAACCCGGTTTTTGACTTTTTTTTTCTCATGCTGACAGCGTGAGGAGAAGAGAGACGATAACCGGCTTGTGTTAAAGGAACATCTAGACTGATTATCAGTGCAGTCCCACCAGTGCCCACCAGTGCTGTCTATCAGTGCCCACCAGTGCTACCAATCAGTGCCCATCAGTGCCTCCTCATCAGTGTCGTCTCTCAGTGCCCATCAGTGCCGCTTACCAGTGCTGCCTATCAGTGCCCATCAGTGTCACCTTTCAGTGCCCATCAGTGCCACCTATCAGTGCCTCCTCATTAGTGCCCACCAGTCCCGCCTCATCAGTGCTACCAGGAGCGGTCCGTCCATTAAGGACGCATGGGTGCCTCCCCCCTGTCCATCGCTGCCTCCCCTATCTATGCGTCCGGCCCCTTACAGGACATCGGCGCATAGATTCCAATGCGGGGAGGGGCTGTTTTTTTGAAGTACCGATTAGAGCCAGAGGCTCTAATAGGCTTCAATATAGGGTGGGCTCGGGTCGCAGAGTGTGCGCTCCGAGCCCACCCAGGTGTGTTACAACAGCCAATCAATATTCGCTGTTGTAACACTGATCCTCCTCCCGGCCAATCAGGAAGTGGGGTTTTGACACCAGGTATGCGATTGGCTGAAAGGGCAGGCGATCCTATTGTACGCCTAGGAGGAGGAGGGGAGGAGCTGGAAGCCGCCATGGAGGAGAGGACTCAGAGCCGAGCCGCTGCGCCACGCTGCCTGCCACCCACCACGATGGGGTAAGTGCCAGACTGACCGGCAAACAGCGCAGGGGGTGGGTGCCGCTCGGAGGGATGGGTACTACCTATCAGTGCCCATCAGTGTCACCTATCAGTGCCCATCAGTGCAGCCTCATGAGTGCCATCAGTGCAGCCTCATGAGTGCACATCAGTTTTCATCACGGGAGACACGTCGCCATTCACAGCTGCAACAGCTTCGATCTAAGGTAAGTATTTCATAATGAGCTAGTATGCGATGCATAAAAAGAAAACCCTGTAAGACAAAGGAATAATGTGCTAGTATGTGATGCATACTAGCTCATTATGCCTTTGTTTTACAGGGTTTTTTTCCTTTGGGTTTACAACCACTTTAACCACTTCTGGACCGCCGCACGCCGATATGCGTCCTAACTTCAAAGAGGGATATCTTTTTTTATGGCAGCAGCTAGCTGCCATAACCCCGGTATCTTCTTCTTCTTCGGCGGTTGGTTCGGTTTCCGATAATAGTGGTCTCTGCGGCGGATTCGCCGTGCTCCGGTGCCCTCTGCCGCTTACGGCAGCGGCGGAGGCGATCGGATCCTTGTCTTTGCTGGGTATGGAGATGAGTGAGGGGAAGATGGCCCCCACCCGCCTCCATACCATTATTTTATTTTTTTTATTGCATTTTAGTGTAAATATGAGATCTGAGGTCTTTTTGACCCCCCAGATCTCAGATTAAAGTGGACCTGTCACGCTTTTTTCTATTACAAGGGATGTTTACATTCCTTGTAATAGGAATAAAAGTGACACATTTTTTTATTTATTTTTTTAAATAAAAGGTAAAATAAATAAGAAAAAAAATAAAAAAATTTTTAAACGCGCCCCGTCCCGCCGAGCTCGCGCACAGAAGCGAACGCAGACGTGAGTAGCGCCCACATATGAAAACGGTGACCAAACCACACATGCGAGGTATCGCCGCGATCGGTAGAGCGGAAGCAATAATTCTAGTCCTAGACCTCCTCTGTAACTCAAAACATGCAACCTGTAGAATTTTTTAAATGTCGCTTATGGAGATTTTTAAGGTTAAAAGTTTGTCGCAGTTCCACGAGCGAGCGCAATTTTGAAGCGTGACATATTGGGTATCAATTTACTCAGCATAACATTATCTTTCACAGTATAAAAAAAAAAAATTGGGCTAACTTTACTGTTGTCTGATTTTTTTATTTAAATTTTTACATTTTTTGCCAAAAAAAGTGCGCTTGTAAGACCTCTGCGCAAATACGGTGTGACAGAAAGTATGGCAACAACCGCCATTTTATTCTCTAGGGTGTTAGAAAAAAAAATGTATAATGTTTGGGGGTTCTAAGTAATTTTCTAGCAAAAAAAAATGTTTCTAAATCCCAGAAAGAGGCTCGGTCCTTAAGTGGTTAATATCACTATAAAATACCAAGACATCTATTTTATCATCCACACTTTGGGGCTCATTCACACGGGCATATGCGTGTTTCCTGCACGGAACGCAGGTTCTTGCTGGCAGAGCTAGCAGACTATCCTGCCTACAATGCCTAAAGTACTCGTGTTTAGGCGCATTTAGGCAAACACAGCATTTAGACGCATACAATTCTTCTTTCATTCCAAATGCACGACTACACATGTACGCCATTATTCACATTCATTTATAGATGAATATCGAGACTACTTTTTTAGGCACCATATTTTTTTTTTGGGTGAGTTCACGTACACACACACATTTGTACTACCATGTTTAATGTTGCACCGTATTTTAACTTGAGTAGATTTCTCCAAATAGAATTACTGAAGCCTCCTGAAGAAGCAACGGTAGGTCGCGAAACGTGTAGAGAGAACAATTCTTTTTTAACCTATGAGGACTGTGGGAATCAACCAAGAGGAACACTATCATAGTGTGAGCATTTTTTCAATAATGCCACATGGGAAGTATTTTCATAGTGTTGCCTCTGGGGGTTTAACACTCTGTCCCATATTGCTTTAAGGCCCCTTTCACACTGGGGCGGTTTTCAGGCGGTACAGCGCTAAAAATAGCGCCTGTATACCGCCTGAAAAAAACAGCCACCATTCACTCCAGTGTGAAAGCCGGAGGGCTTTCACACTGGAGCGGTGCGCTAGCAGGACGGTCAAAAAAGTCTTGCTAGCAGCATCTTTGGAGCGGCATAGGAGCCGTGTATTCACCGCTCCTGTACCGCTCCTTCCCATTGAGTTCAATAGGACACCGCGGTAATACCGCGGCAATACCGCCGCAAAGCGCCGCTACGGCGGCGCTTTGCTGGGGATTTTAATCCTTTTTTGTCCGCTCACAGGGGGTAAAACCGCACCGCGAGCGGCCAAATACCGCGGCTAAAACGACGGTAAAGCAGCGCTAAATATATCGCTGCTTTACCGTCGCCGCGGCTCCCCGCCCCAGTGTGAAAGGGGCCTAAGGCCTCGTGCACACTGGACGTTTTTGGATGTTTTTTTTTACAGCAGCCGTTTTTTCCACAGTCATTAAACTCTCCGTCATGTTATCCTATGTGTCCATGCACACATAAGGCTGTTATCAGCAGTTTTGGGCAGTGGCGTTTTTGAGCAGTAAACAAATCCCAAAACTAGTGGGTTCGGAGAGACGTTTTTCAGCTGTAAAAAACGCTCTAACGCTGATAAACGTCGATAAACGCTCGAAAATTTCACTCACCAGCGTTTTTTTTTTTTTAACGTATTTGATCCATTTAAAAAAAAAAAATTTTTTCTTAAAAAAAAAAAATAATAATTTAAAAACGCTATTAACCACTTAAGCCCCGGACCATTTTGCTGGCTTAAGACCAGACCACTTTTTGCGATTCGGCACTGTGCCGCTTTAACTGACAATTATGCGGTCATGCGACATGGCTCCCAAACAAAATTGACGTCCTTTTTTTCCCCACAAATAGAGATTTCTTTTGGTGTTATTAGATCGCCCCTGCGTTTTTTATTTTGTTGCGCTATAAACAAAAAAAGAGTGACAGTTTTGAAAAAAAAACACATTATTTTTTACTTTTTGCTATAATAAATATCCCCCAAAAATATATAAAAAAACATTTTTTTTTTCCTCAGTTTAGGCCGATACGTATTCTTCTACATATTTTTGGTAAAAAAAAATCGCAATAAGCGATTGTTGATTGGTTTTCGCAAAAGTTATAGCGTTTACAAAATAGGGATAGTTTTATAACATTTTTATTAATTAATTTTTTTTTACTAGTAATGGCGGCGATCAGCGATTTTTATTGTGACAGTGACATTATGGCGGACACATCGGACATTTTTGACACATTTTTGGGACCATTATCATTTATACAGAAATCAGTGCTGTTTAAATGCACTGATTCCTGTGTAAATGGCACTGGCAGTAAAGGGGTTAATCAAGGGGTGGCAGTGTAGGGGTTAAGTGTTCCTAGGGGCGTGTTACTAACTGTGGGGGGCGTGGCTGTGTTTTAGTGAACACTGATCTCTGCTCCAATCACAGGGAGCAGAGATCAGTGTCACTAGTTGCTAGGCAGAACGGGGAGATGCTGTTTACGTCCGCATCTCCCCGTTCAGCCTTCCGTGAGACGATCGCGGGTATCCGCGCGGCGCTCGAGTCCGCGGGACCCGCGACCATGCTCACGGGGGTCCCGACCAGCACGTGCACGCGACGTTGCCGCGACGTTGCTGCGATGGCACGGCAGCAATCTTAAAGGGACATACCTGTACGCCCTTCTGCCTGTCCGTCCCATTTTGCCGACGTACATCGTCGTGCGCCCGTCGGGAAATGGTTAAAAAAGCTATTGCAAAAACGTTGAAAGAAGTTGAAAAACTCACTGCAAACCTACTGGCGTTTTTATAACCTTATTTTAATATTCAGTGTGCATGAGGCCTAAAAATTTATATTTTTTTTATATATACGTGCCTACAAAGTCCATTGTTCCCACAATTAGAATTTATCATTTACATAGGATGTGGCACACCCATAATTAGGTGTTTGGTTGCCACCAGAGGGCAATGCAATCAATTCCATCTCACATGTTCACATTTATGTGCGTCGGTGAGTAAAATATGCAGATCTGCGCAACTCTGGATGCAGCTACTTTTTTTCGTGCATGGATAACTGCAGCGCACATTTTTTGCATGCAGACATTTTTGCATGCAGACGCAAGCTGTGTGTGTATAGGCTCATTGATTACTATATTACTGCGTTTTAGGTGCGCACAAAAAAAAAAATAGGTTGCCGCTGTCCACTTCTAAAAGCAGCATTTTTCTACCCGTGTGAATGAGCCCTAAACGACCCTTGATGATCATTTATAGAACATTCCAATATAATAGATAGGTATCCTCTGTGAGCGATCTCTGCAGGCGGGGAGGGTGGCGCCCATCTGCGGACGCTCGGGACGGTTCTGTTAACCAGCAGTAAGTGTCCCGGCTCTTCTGCTGAAGTGGACAAAGTAAATTTACCAGCCTCAGAGCCGTCACTTTGTTTAGTCGGCACTTTGCTGATCTTCCCTTTTTCATCAATCAATTGGATATACAATGATCATCTCCTATACACCCCCCCAATCAATAACAATTGCTTTCACCTTGGCTCGGGCCATCCATCATATATTTTAATGTGTCCGCAGAGGCCGCGGAGAGAGGGACATACGAGAAAGCCACAAACGCCAAGAGACATGAACTCAACCGTCCCGGCTCTGTGACTGACTCCTCGCTGGATGGGACGTGAAGGCTCCTTGATCCGATGTCTTACGGACGGATTCTGCAAAGATTAACCATAGTTCATCATTAGACCAAGGGAAAAAAACGGAGAAAACTTACAGCCTGACTGCGTCATCTGCGCAGAGTTGGTGCCACCAAAGTTACATAATTAGTCAGGTTGAAAAAAGTCCATCCAGTTCAACCCCAAAAAAAATACAATCCCATGAAAAAAAAAAAAAAACAATCCCATGTAAAAAAAAAATACAATCCCATGTAAAAAAAAATACAATCCCATGAAAAAAAAAAAAATACAATGCCATGAAAAAAAAAAATACAATCCCATGAAGAAAAAAAAGATATAAGTCACAATGGTTACTGGAGACACAGGGGTCTTTGGAGACACTGGAGTACCAAAGGGTCACTGGAGACGCAGAGGTCATTGGTGACACAGGGGTCACTGGGGACACAGGGGGTTGCTGGAGACACTGGAGTCACAAGGGTCACTGAAGACATAGGGGTTACCGAAGTCACAAGGGAAACTAGGGATGCAGAAGTCACTGGAGACACAGGAGTCACAAGGGTCACTGAAGACACAGGGGTCATTTGAGACACAGGGGTCACTGGGGACACAGGGGTCACTTGTGGCACAGGAACGACTGGAGACACAGGGGTCACTGGGGACACAGGGGTCACTTGTGGCACAGGAACGACTGGAGACACAGGGGTCACTGGAGACACAGGGGTCATTGGGGACACAGGGGTCACTGAAGATACAGGGGTTATTGGAGTCAAAGAGGTCACTGAGACATAGGGGTCACTGGAGACTCAGAAATCACTGGAGACACAGGGTTCACTGGATTCACAGGGTTTGCGGAAGACACAGGGTTCACCTGAGTCACAGGGGTCACTGGAAACACAGAAGTCACTGGAGACACAGGGTTCACTGGAGTCACAAGGGTCACTGGAGACACAGGGTTCACTGGAGACACAGGGTTCACTGGAGTCACAAGGGTCACTGGAGACACAGGGTTCACTGGAGACACAGGGGTCACTGGAGACACAGGGTTCACTGGAGACACAGAAGTCACTGGATACACAGGGTTCACTGGGGACACAGGGTTCACTGGAGTCACAGGGTTCACTGGAGACACAGGGTTCACTGGAGTCACAGGGTTCACTGGAGACACAGAAGTCACTGGATACACAGGGTTCACTGGAGTCACAAGGGTCACTGGAGTGACTGGAATCACAAAGGTCACTGGAGACACAGGGGTCTTTTATACAGTACCTGCCTGGTTTTCAGCTTGAAAAAGTAGGCAGTGTGTATTTTTAGTTATTAATGCATTTTTGAGTGTTTCTATAATTTAAACCCTTCCTGCTGAGCATAACCATATATGCGGCTTCACTGAAGAGGGTCTTCATCCAAGGGGGCACTGCGCATATATGTGTATGTGTGTTTGTGCTGAAAGCAAGCTGCACAGAGCGATCCCAGCACAGGGACTGAGCTGTCACCAAGAGCCCCTGACAGGATACAATACATAATACAGTGTATACATACAGGATCCATTATATAATACATTGTATACATACATGATACATTGTATAATACATTGTATACATACAGGATGCATTATATAGTTTATTGTATACATACAGGGTACATTATATAATACATTGTATACATACAGGGTACATTATATAATACATTGTATACATACAGGATACATTATATAATACATTGTATACATACAGGATACATTATATAATACATTGGGGTTGATTTACTAAAGGCAAATCCACTTTGCACTACAAGTGCACTGCAAGTGCACTTGGAAGTGCAGTCGCTGTAGATCTGCTGATTTACAAGATACATTATATAATTTATTGTATACATACAGGATACATTATATAATTTATTGTATACATACAGGATACATTATATAATTTATTGTATACATACAGGATACATTATATAATTTATTGTACACATACAGGATCCATTATATAATACATTGTATACATACAGGATATATTATTTAATACTTTGTATACATACAGGATATATTATATAATACTTTGTATACATACAGGATATATTATATAATACTTTGTATACATACAGGATATATTATTTAATACTTTGTATACATACAGGATATATTATATAATAATTTGTATCTTTTTCACCTTGCTAGAGGAGGAAAATATAACCAAAAAGTGTGAAAAAAAAGATAAAATAGATCAGAGTTTGATCTAGGTCAGTGTCAGGACTAGCTTAGGGTCATTCTTAGGATCAAAGGTCATGCTCTGAGCCAAAAGCCAGGGTCAAAGGTCAGCGTATTTTAGGTAGGATAAACAAAAGCAAAATGTGCACCATTGTTTCTCCACCCTACTACGGGTACAAACAACAACTAACGTACACATATGTGGTATCGCTGTGATAGGAAGAAAATTCGTTTTGGGTTGTTCTTTGGTGGTAGGTTATGGTCATAGCGAGAAATATACAGCTACATTTTAAAAAAATATATAATTTTTTACTATTTTGGGCCAGTTTTCCTTTGATAATAAAACAAATTCAGAGGATATCTGTTACCGTTTACTACCAAATGAAAACCCAATTTATCCTGAAATCCTAGAAACAAATCCTAGAAAGCCTAGGCGATCGAAAAGTAGAAGTTTTCCTCCCCCTCCCTCCGTGCAAGTCACAGGTCCCAGAAGACTGTGGGACCATTCACATTGCGCAGTGGGCACCTGGCTGTGGGTGTCCATAATTAACCACTGGCCGTCATTTTGCCATAGGTGATTGCAATTTCGTCATTCTTGCTGGGCATCATATTACTTCCTCCCGAAACACGCTGTCTGTGCAATCTGTCTCCGGGTGTGTCCGCCCACTGTTGGTACCATGTGATCGATGTGACCATTCAAAGCAGATCACATGACAATGGTAAACAATGGGTGGCTTCCTTTCATGCCATCCATTGTGTACAATTGAGTTGCTAGCTGTGATTGGTCACAATGATCACATAGTACACACAGGGCCAATCACAGCTAATCACAGCAATACTCACTGAATGAATCAGTATTTATTCAGTAAAAATGGTTGCTTATACCGATGAAATTCACTGATATAAGCAATCATAATGCATTAAAAAAAAAAAAAAAAAATTCTGATCACTTCCCCAGAGTAATACAGTGTTACAATGGTAACACTGTATTTCTCTGGTCACAGTGTGTAAAAAATATATATATATAAAAAAGAAAAACAAATGTAATAAAAAAGAAAAAGAACTGAAAAACAATTATTAATTATTTTTTTTGCACACCGTCACCAGTCAGTGTCCCTGATCACCGCCACACCAGTCATATGATGATGTTGTACTGCACTGGTGACAGTATGTAAAAAAACCACTTCGTTACCCGGCCATAGTCATATGACGCCCACAAGGTGGATCTCCAATCCTGGGTGGGCGTTATATGATGTCCTACCATCCCTGGCCGCCTAGGGGGCACACACGTGCCGCCGGCGTCGCTTGGGACCCGGTGCGTGTGCCCGCCGGGCACCCGCGATTGCCCGTGAAAACAGCGGGACCATGCGGGACCGTGGAGCTGTGTGTGTAAACACACAGCTCCACGTCCTGTCAGTGGCGAGGAGACCGATAATGTGATCCCAGTACAGAGGAACACATGATCGGTCTCCTCCCCTTGTGAGTCCCCTCCCCCCCCACAGTTAGAATCACTACCTTAGGGAACATATTAACCCCTGCAGCGCCCCCTAGTGTTAACCCCTTCCCTGCCAGTCCCATTTACACAGTAATCACTGCAGTTTTATAGCAACGATCGCTGTGTAAATGTGAATGGTCCCAAAAATGTGTCAAAAGTGTCCGAAAGTGTCCGCCGCAATGTCGCAGTCATGAAAAAAAAAAATCGCAGATCGCCGCCATTACTAGTAAAAAAAAAAAAAATGCAATAAATCTATCCCCTATTTTGTAGACGCTATAACTTTTGCTCAAACTGATCTATATATACGCTTATTGCGATTTTTTTTACCAAAAATATGTAGAAGAATACGTATCGGCCTAAACTGAGTAAAAAAAATGTTTTTAAAAAAAAAAATGGATATTTATTATAGCAAAAAGTAAAAAATATTGTGTTTTTTTTTTCAAAATTGTCGCTCTTCTTTTGTTTATAGCGCAAAAAATAAAAACCGCAGAGGTGATCAAATACCACCAAAAGAAAGCTCTATTTGTGGGAAAAAAAGGACGTCAATTTTGTTTGGGTGCAACGTCGCACGACCGCGCAATTGTCAGTTAAAGCGACGCAGTGCCGAATCGCAAAAAGTGCTGTGGTAAGGGAGGGGGTAAAATCGCCCGGTGCTGAAGTGGTTAAAAAGATTCTTAATTTTCCAAAAAATTGTGACAACAAATTACAACTGCAAAAATCTCACCATGCCTCTTACTAAATACCTTGGACTGCCTACTTTCCAAAAAGGGTGTAATTTGGGGGGATATTTGTTCTGTTCTCGCAATTTCAGGCCTCAAGAAATGAGATCATATATATATCCCATAGTGGACTCTATAACTTTCGTACAGACTAAGTGATAAACACAGATTTGGGTTATTTTTTACCAAAGAAATGGAGCAGAATACATTTGGACTTAAAATTATGAATAAAGATTACTGTATTTATTAGCGTATAACACTTACTTTTTCACCCTGAAAATCGGGTGCAAATAGTGTGTGCGTGTTATACGCCGATACTGCAATTTGGGCCGCCTGGGAGGGAACCAGGGGGAGGGGCAGAACGAGCGCCGTCAGATTACATACAGGAGAATCTCCTGTTTACTCAGCGGCCTCTGTAATAGGAAGTCCTGTCTCCTGGGCTGGCATTGGACCACTGTTCTGTCTATCATAGAAGCCGGTCCAGGAGGCGGGACTTTGTATTAAAGAGGCCGTCGATTAAACAGGAGATTCTTGCTGTATGTAATCGGATGGAACTCGTCCCACCCCCCCCCTCCCTGTCCCCTCCGAGGCAGCAGTAATCTGAGTTGAGGCTGCAGATGGGTATTGATCAGGCTGCATTCATGGCAATGGTGAGGCTGCTTATGGGCATTGATCAAGCTGCATTGATGGGCAATTGTCAGGCTGCAGATGGGCGATGGTGAGGCTGCAGATGGACATTGATCAGGCTGCAGATTGGCAATGGGGAGGCAGCACTGATTTTGCTTGAAAATTCTTTATTCAAAATTTAATTTTTTTTCCTGAAACTTCCTAAAATGAAGGCGTGTGTTATACGCCTGTGCATGTTATATGCTGATAAATACGGTATTTCGTTTCAAAATGTTATAACAGAAACGATTAAAAACTTTATTTTTGATTGGTATTTTTTTTATTTATTTAGCAAGAAATAAAACCCCCCGAGGTGATTAAATACCAACAAAAGAAAGCTCTATTTGTGTGAACAAAATGATAAAAATGTCCCATGTGTACTAGACATGTGCACTGACAAAAAATTTGTTCATTTTCGTTTTTGTTTCATGAGTTTTTTTGCTTTTTTTGGAAAATCGAAAATTCGAGAATTCGCAAATTCGCAAATTCGGAATTCGGAAATTACGGGAATTTTCACATTCCAATTTTTCGGATTTCCGAATTTCGAATTTCCGAATTTTTGGATTTCCGAATTTCCGAATTTTTAAATTACCGAATTTCGAATTTTCGGATTTCCGAATTTTTGAATTTACGAATTTCGGATTTACGAACTTCCGAAAATTCTAAATTCGTAAATTCGGAAGTTCGTAAATCCGAAAATCCGAAATTCGGAAATTCGAAATTCGGAAATTCGGAAATTCGGAAATTCGGATTTCCGAATTTCGAATTTTCGGATTTCCGAATTTCGAATTTTCGGATTTCCGAATTATCGAATTTCCGAATTTTCGGATTTTCAGGAATTCAAAGATTTGAAAATCCTAAAATTTGAAAATCTGAAAAAAAGAAAGAAAATCAGTTTAATTAATAACTAACTATTAAATTAAAGAGTACGAATTTATCCGAAGTTACAAATTATCTGAAATAACGAATGCCGCATCTAAACAAATATAATGGAACAAATTAATAATAAATAATTAATAATAATAAAAAGGTTTTATTATTATTTTTGTTATTTATTTTTATTAATTCGTTCCGTTCCATTTGGTTAGGTGCAGCATTCGTTATTTCAGATAATTCGTAACTTCGGATAAATTCGTACTCGTTACGTTCACTAACAGACAAATTTGAAAGGGAATTCCAATACCTATAATTTAATAGTTAGTTATTATTTAGTTTTTAACAGATTTTCTTTCTTTTTTTCAGATTTTCGATTTTTCAAATTTTTGAATTTCCGAACTCCGAAAATTCGGAATTTCGAAAATCCGAAATTCGGAATCCTAAAATCCCAAAATTCAGAAATCCGAAAATTTGAAATTCGCAAATTCGTCATTTCGCAAATTTAGAAATTCGGAATTAACGAATTTGTCAAAATTCGTTAAAAAACGAATTAGGAACTAAACTAATTGCACATGTCTAATGTGTACAGTGTTGCATGACCGCGTAATTGTCATTCAAAGTGTGACAGCGCTGAAAGCTGAACATTGGCCTGGGCAGGAAGGGGGTGAAAGAGTCCAGTATTGAAGGGGTTAAGATTCCGAAGACAGAAGATGAGAGGTGAAATCGGCTGGGGGCTGAGGGGGGGCTGAGGGGGGGGGCTGAGGGGGGGGGGGGGGGTGAGCACATCGCTGGATTGGGGAACAGGGGAGTTTATAAAGTTTTTATTATTTGCTGACTTTACATTTTTACACAGGAGTCTGGAGCTCCTCTTTAACTTTGAAAAGTACCTCTGAGCCCTCACCTCATCAGCCACATATGAAAAGAATAATTCTGTTATCACTTGTCCTTAACAGGATGTTCAGACACCACAAATGTATCCGAACGTACAGGAATGATGTTTTTATCAATCCATCGCTCCGTCTTACAAGTGACTGAGATGCAACATTAAACTTGAGAATGAATGTAATCGAATCACTTTGGTCACTTGTAGAGCGGAGCTGTGCGGACTGGGGTGACACAGGGGGGGGTGGGGGGGGGTGGCGGGTCTGTACCGAAGGGGGGGGGGGGGCGGGGTGGACAGGGGGGGGGGGGGGGGTTGAGCACACGTGGTTTGGGGATGTTTTTATCAATCAATCCAGGGTCTGGGAGCCTCCTCTTTAACTTGTCTTATTCACCTCATCAGTGAAAAAGAATTATTTGTGTTATCACTGTCCTTATCAGATGCAACATTAAACGTAAGGAATGAGTTGGTTAATCCATCGAAAGTGTAATGCGAGAATGAATCACTTGGTCACTTGTAGTTTACATACCCTGGCAGAATATATGATTTCTTGGCCATTTTTCAGAGAATATGAATGATAACACAAAAAAACTTTTCTTTCACTCATGGTTAGTGTTTGGCTGAAGCCATTTATTATCAATCAACTGTGTTTACTCTTTTTAAATCATAATGACAACAGAAACTACCCAAATGTCCCTGATCAAAAGTTTACATACCCCAGTTCTTAATACCGTGTATTGCCCCCTTTAACATCAATGACAGCTTGAAGTCTTTTGTGGTATTTGTGGATGAGGCTCTTTATCTTCTCAGATGGTAAAGCTGCCCATTCCTCTTGGCAAAAAGCCTCCAGTTCCTGTAAATTCTTGGGCTGTCTCGCATGAACGGCACGTTTGAGATCTCCCCAGAGGGGCTCAATGAGGTCAGGAGACTGAGATGGCCACTCCAGAACCTTCACTATATTCTGCTGTAGCCAATGACAGGTGGACTTGGCCTTGTGTTTTGGATCATTGTCATGTTGGAATGTCCAAGTACGTCCCGTGCGCAGCTTCCTGGCCGACGAAAACAAATGTTCCTCCAGTATTTTTTGATAACATACTGCATTCATCTTGCCAACAATTTGGACCAAATTTCCTGTGCCTTTGTAGCTCACACATCCCCAAAACACCAGCGATCCACCTCCGTGTTTCACAGTAGGGATGGTGGACCTTTCATCATAGGCCTTGTTGACTCCTCTCCAAATGTAGTGTTAATGGTTGTGGCCAAAAAGCTTAATTTTGGTCTCATTACTCCAAATTCTTTGTGGCAGAAGGTTTGAGGCTTGTCTCTGTGCTGTTTGGCGTATTGTAAGCGGGATACTTTGTGGCATTTGCGTAGTAATGGCTTTCTTCTGGCGACTCGACCATGCAGCCCATCTTTCTTCAAGTGCCTCCTTATTGTAAACAGCCACACCACATGTTTTCAGAGAGTCCTGTATTTCACCTGAAGTTATTTGTGGGTTTTTCTTTGCATCCCGAACAATTTTCCTGGCAGTTGTGGCTGAAATTTTAGTTGGTCTACCTGACCGTGGTTTGGTTTCAACAGAACTCCTCATTTTCCACTTCTTGATTAGAGTTTGAACACTGCTGATTGGCATCATCAATTCCTTGGATATCTTTTTATATCCCTTTCCTGTTTTATACAGTTCAACTACCTTTTCCCGCAGATCCTTTGACAATTCTTTTGCTTTCCCCATGACTCAGAATCCAGAAACGTCAGTGCAGCACTGGATGAAAGATGCAAGGGTCTGTCCGGAGTCCAGAAACTCATTGACCTTTTATACACACACACTAATTACAAGCAAACAGATCACAGGTGAGGATGGTTACCTTTAATAGCCATTCAAACCCCTTTGTGTCAACTTGTGTGCATGTTATCAAAATCACTGGGGGTATGTAAACTTTTGATCAGGGACATTTGGGTAGTTTCTGTTGTGATTATGATTTAAAAAGAGTAAACACAGTTGATTGATAATAAATGGCTTCAGCCAAACACTAACCATGAGAGAAAGAAAAGTTTTTGTGTTATCATTCATATTCTCTGAAAAATGGCCAAGAAATCATAAATTCTGCCAGGGTATGTAAACTTATGAGCACAACTGTCATCAGGAGGGTAATTATTGTGCTGTCTTACCTTCTGTGTCCCATTATGAGGGGTTCCCACCATCCCTGTGCTGAGTTCCCAGGTCTGTACACCTGCTGTGCCCATTATGAGGGGTTCCCACCATCCCTGTGCTGAGTTCCCGGTCTGTACACCTGCTGTGCCCATTATGAGGGGTTCCCACCATCCCTGTGCTGAGTTCCCGGGTCTGTACACCTGCTGTGCCCATTATGAGGGGTTCCCACCACCCCTGTGCTGAGTTCCCGGGTCTGTACACCAGCTGTGCCCATTATGAGGGGTTCCCACCATCCCTGTGCTGAGTTCCCAGGTCTGTACACCCGCTGTGCCCATTATGAGGGGTTCCCACCATCCCTGTGCGGAGTTCCCGGGTCTGTACCCATTATGAGGGGTTCCTACAATCCCTGTGCTGAGTTCCCGGTCTGTACACCTGCTGTGCCCATTATGAGGGGTTCCCACCATCCCTGTGCTGAGTTCCCGGGTCTGTACACCTGCTGTGCCCATTATGAGGAGTTCCCACCATCCCTGTGCTGAGTTCCGGGTCTGTACACCTGCTGTGCCCATTATGAGGGTTCCCACCATCCCTGTGCTGAGTTCCCGGGTCTGTACACCTGCTGTGCCCATTATGAGGGGTTCCCACCATCCCTGTGCTGAGTTCCCGGGTCTGTACACCTGCTGTGCCCATTATGAGGGGTGTTCCCACCATCCCTGTGCTGAGTTCCCGGGTCTGTACACCAGCTGTGCCCATTATGAGGGGTTCCCACCATCCCTGTGCTGAGTTCCCAGGTCTGTACACACCCGCTGTGCCCATTATGAGGGGTTCCCACCATCCCTGTGCTGAGTTCCCAGGTCTGTACACCTGCTGTGCCCATTATGAGGAGTTCCCACCATCCCTGTGCTGATTCCCGGGTCTGTACACCCCTGTGCCCATTATGAGGAGTTCCCACCATCCCTGTGCTGAGTTCCCGGGTCTGTACACCTGCTGTGCCCATTATGAGGAGTTCCCACCATCCCTGTGCTGAGTTCCCGGGTCTGTACACCTGCTGTGCCCATTATGAGGGGTTCCCACCATCCCTGTGCTGAGTTCCCGGGTCTGTACACCTGCTGTGCCCATTATGAGGAGTTCCCACCATCCCTGCTGAGTTCCCGGGTCTGTACACCTGCTGTGCCCATTATGAGGGTTCCCACCATCCCTGTGCTGTGCTGAGTTCCCGGGTCTGTCTGTACACCTGCTGTACCCATTATGAGGAGTTCCCACCATCCCTGTGCTGAGTTCCCGGGTCTGTACACCTGCTGTGCCCATTATGAGGAGTTCCCACCATCCCTGTGCTAGTTCCCGGGTCTGTACACCTGCTGTGCCCATTATGAGGGAGTTCCCACCATCCCTGTGCTGAGTTTCCCAGGTCTGTACACCTGCTGTGCTCATTATAAAGGGTTCCCACCATTCCTGTGCTGAGTTCCCGGGTCTGTACACCTGCTGTGCCCATGATGAGGGGTTCAAACCAACCCCATGCTGAGTTCCCAGGTCTGTACACCTGCTGTGCCCATTATGAGGGTTCCCACCATCCCTGTGCTGAGTTCCCAGGTCTGTACACTTCCTGTGCCCATTATGAGGGGTTCCCACCATCCCTGTGCTGAGTTCCCAGGTCTGTACACTTCCTGTGCCCATTATGAGGGGTTCCCACCATCCCTGTGCTGAGTTCCCAGGTCTGTACACTTCCTGTGTCCATTATGAGGGGTTCCCACCATCCCTGCGTTGACTTCCTGGGTCTGCCCATTAACCCAATCACTAAAATCTCATATAAGCAATTCTTTTTTAATGTACAGCTTTCAGTAAATGAATCCCAGGTGGTCCTGCCACAAAGGTCCTTGTTTAGGTACTTCTTATTACAGGGTGACAAGGCGTTGTCCGTTCCTCCCAATCATGTTCTTATATTGTCAACCTGTCACAGATGCTTCCAATGGACTCCACAAGAGGCCACAGGAGATCAGTAGCACTGAGATGCACCAAAGTAGGAAAAAAAGTAAAAAGAAAAAAAAAAATAAAATAAAATAAATAACTTAAGAAAAGACAATCGTTTTTGATGGTAAATGTTGGTCGGTTAGGGTGTACATCTAGTCTAAATCCATTGGGGAGTATTTTCCAATGGCGGTTCACCCTCCGCTCCGATCTTCCTCTGGAAGGACCTTCATGGATTCTCTAACACTTTCTTCCTGTGATTTTTTTCCCCTCTTCTATCTGCTGAGGTTGCTTTTCCTGCGTCGGATGATGCAGACCGCGCCTCTCCTCCCTCCACATTTTAATTGGTAATTATTACGGCCAATCTTGCTTACCGTCATCTGGATTTGTCCGGCTTGTCGTACTAAGCGGCAGAAATTGGGGCGCGTTACAATTCTCCAAACAGCAATTTGGCGGGGAGTTTTTTTTTTTCACATTGTTTCAAGTTTCATTGTCTTTATTAATAAAGCGGACGTAAAGGGTAACGACGGAAAAGAGCGCCATTTATCTGTCTGCTGGGGCTGACAATGGCGAGAAAAACACTAAAGGTATTAAGAAGGGGCAGACGGGGCTGAGGAGCAGCGGGAGGGGAGAGCCTAAAACCAAAGTGTTCATACAAAGTGTTCAAGAGTCTCCACTATCCAGCAAAGGTGGAAAGTAATGGCAGCATCCCGTTTTTTTGGCTGGAGCTTGGAAGGGGTTTTATTGCTATATTTTATTGCTATATGTCCCCAGTGGTGAGATTTTCCTCACTTCCTGTCCAAGGAACAAGGGCCAGAGACACAGGAAGTTGCTATGATGGGACAACATTTTTTCTATAAAGCACAAGTTCTCATTTATAAATGGAGGCCCTTTTGAACATCTCCAGGCGATCCCTATCTAGGTTTGCTTACAATGTTCTATAGCTCAAGCTGCAATTTGCACACACAAGTGGGGTTGACTCACTAAAGGATGAGCAACTGTTCTAGTTGAGTACGGTCCATGATGCTTTTTATTTTTTGCACTGACAGTTACTTTTTCAGAATAAGCTTTCAGGAGGGGGTTGTCTACTCCCTTCTTCACAGTACAAGCAGTATTGATAAAGGTTTCGCTTTAACATTTAGCTAAACCTCTGTGTATTAGTACTGCTTGGACCGAGAAGAAGGGAGTCAGTACTGCTTGGACCAAGAAGAAGGGGGTCAGCACTGCTTTAACTGAGAAGAAGGGGTCAGTACTATTATGACCATGAAGAAGGGGGTCAGTGTTGCTTGAACTTAGAAGCAGTGGTCAGTACTACTTGGACCATCAAAAAGGGGGTCAGTACTGCTTGGACAGACACTAGGGGGTCAGTACTGCTTGGACCGAGAAGAAGGAAGTCAGTACTGCTTGGACCGAGAAGAAGGAAGTCAGTACTGCTTGGACCGAGAAGAAGGAAGTCAGTACTGCTTGGACCGAGAAAAAGGAAGGCAGTACTGCTTGGACCGAGAAGAAGGGGATCAGTACTGCTTGGACCACTGTTTGAAGTTACATTTTCAGGGCAAGCTTTCAGGGGGTCTGCCACTTTATTCTCAGTCCAAGCAGTACTCACCCCCTTATTCTTGGTTCAAGCAATACTGACCCCCTTCTTCTCGGTCCAAGCAGTACTGACCTCCTTAATCTTGATGCAAGGAGTACTGGCCACCTTCTTTTTTGGGTACAAGCAGTACTGACCCCCTTAATCTTGGTCCAAGAAGTACTGACCCCCTTAATCTTGGTCCAAGAAGTACTGACCCCCTTCCTTTTTGGTCCAAGCAGTACTGACCTCCTTAAACCAAGCAATACTGATCCTCTTAATCTCGGTCCAAGCAGAAACGATCACCATTCTTCTTGGTCCAAGCAGTACTGACTATTTTCTTCATGGTCCCTTCTTTTTTGGTCCAAGCAGTACTGACCCCCTTAATCTCAGTCCAAGCAGTACTGACCCCCTTCTTGGTCCAAGCAGTATTGACCCCCCCCCCCCCCCACCTTCTTCCCAGTCCAAGCAGTACTGACCCCCTTATTCTCAGTCCAAGCAATACTGACCCCCTTCTTCTCAGTTCAAGCAATACTGACCCCTTCTTCTTTGTCCAAGCAGTACTTGCCCCTTTCTTCTTTGTCCAAGCAGTACTGAACCTCTCCTTCGTTGTCCAAGCAGGACTTGCCCCTTTCTTCTTTGTCCAAGCAATACTGACCCTCTTCTTCTTTGTCCAAGCAGTACTGACCCTCTTCTTCTTTGTCCAAGCAGTACTGACCCCCTTCTTCTTTGTCCAAGCAGTACTGACCCTCTTCTTCTTTGTCCAAGCAGTACTGACCCCTTTCTTCTTTGTCCAAGCAGTACTGACCCCTTTCTTCTTTGTTCAAGTAGTACTGACCCCTTTTTTTTTCTTTGTCCAAGTAGTACTGACCAATTCTTCTCAGTTTAAGCAGTACTGATACACTAAGGATTAGCAAAAAGTAAAAATGCTAAACCTTTATCAGTACTGCTTGTACTGGGAAGAAGGGAGTAGAGGACCCCCTCCTCCCTGTCCTGAAAATATAACTGTAACAGTATCATAGATCGTACTCCACTACTACATTGTTGCAATCACCTTGAGCACATCAAAGGAACTCTTTCTTTAAATCCAATTTATTCCAGGAACAAGTGTTTGTGAATATTCTGTGAAGGGAAAGAAAAGTATTGATCTTTTATGATACTCGCACTTTCCCAATTGAAAGAGCAATTTTTACGCACTTCTGACAACGGCGGGGGAATCGATGAATATTACCATCTACTGTCTAAATTTAGTGAGACCTTCGCAAGCAAGATCCTTCGCTTTCCTCAACACGGGACGCAGATTGATTTGCCTGAAGAGACCCTGTCACATCATCATGGGGAAATATGTACCTGAGTTTGAATATTTTAATATATGTTTTTTTTTTTTAGATCTTCTTTATATATTGATTTTTGTAATTTCCTTTTTTTAGCCCCCCCCCCCAAATGCATTGGCTGTTTGACATTTTCTCATGTGCAATCAAGACTTACTGGGCTTCTATTTAATGTAGGGTGCTCTCATACATTGTACTCTTTAAAGAATACTCCCAGGACCCCCAGACATCCCCAGATGGCACACAGCCACCTCCAAAACGTAACTTTTGAGACTATTTGAGTGGGGGGGTCGGTGGGCACAGTGGCTGCATATGATGGGCACAAGTGGCTGAATATGATGGGCACAGTGGCTGCATATGATGGGCACAGTGGCTGCATTTGAAGGGCACAAGTGGCTGCATATGGTGGGCACATGTGGCTGCATATGGTGGGCACATGTGGCTGCATATGATGGGAAAAAGTGGCTGCATATGATGGGCACAAGTGGCTGCATTAGATGGGCACAAGTGGCTGCAATTGACGGGCACAAGTGGCTGCTTTTCATGGGGACAAGTGGATGCATTTGATGGGCACAAGTGGCTGCATTTGATGGGCACAAGTGGCTGCATATGATGGGCACAGTGGCTGCATATGATGGGCACAAGTGGCTGAATATGATGGGCACAGTGGCTGCATATGATGGGCACAGTGGCTGCATATGATGGGCACAAGTGGCTGCATATGGTGGGCACATGTGGCTGCATATGATTGGAAAAAGTGGCTGCATATGATGGGCACAAGTGGCTGCATTTGATGGGCACAAGTGGCTGCATTTGACGGGCACACGTGGCTGCATATGGTGGGCACATGTGGCTGCATATGATGGGAAAAAGTGGCTGCATATGATGGGCACAAGTGGCTGCATTTGATGGGCACAACTGGCTGCATTTGACGGGCACAAGTGGCTGCATTTGACAGGCACAAGTGGCTGCATTTGATGGGCACAGGTGGCTGCATTTGATGGGCACAAGTGGCTGCTTTTCATGGGGACAAGTGGCTGCATTTGATGGGCACAAGTGGTTGCATATGATGGGCACAGTGGCTGCATATGATGGGCACAGTGGCTGCGTATGATGGGCACAATGGCGGCATATGATGGGCACAGTTGCTGCGTTTGATGGGCACAATGGCTGTATATGATGGGCACAAGTGGCTGCATATGATGGGCACAAGTGGCTGCATATGATGGGCACAGTGGCTGCATAAGATGGGCACATGTGGCTGCATATGATGGGCACAATGGCTGCATTTGATGGGCACAATGGCTGCAATTGATGGGCACAATGGCTGCAATTGATGGGGGGGGGGGGGGTTTCATTATTTTTCAGTTTGTTTGCGTCCTCCCCAAACATTTTGAGCACCAGCCGCCACTGTTTTAAAAACTAACCGGATCTCAAACCGAAAATAGTATCCAACATGGCAAAGGCCCCATTCATACCTGAGCGCGGAAAATGACACTTTTTGTGTGTGCGTTCTTACGCTCCACACTTAGGGCAGTCCATTCATTTCAATAGGCAGCCCTACATGTGACATAAAGCACCAAAGTAGCTCATGAAGCTGTCTGTGTGTTGAGCTTTGCATGTTTTTTAACCGTGCATTTGACGCACGTTATTTTTTACATGCACAAGATGCTTGCCATGTTTGGAGTGTCATTAACAATATATCCATAAATGCGTGCAAAAACCCCCATTTTACGTGCGTTTCCAAAACGTTCTGGTGTGAATGGGGCCTGAATCTTGGTGAGTTTTTATTCCAGATCTGTGCAGTAATCCAGTGTGAGACTTCCTGTAATAAAGACCGCTCACTGCTGCCCCCTCTCCTTGTGCAGGGGGACTGGTCCTGTCTCCGCCCCCTCCTGTAGTTTTCTGCAGGGCAATCTGTAGTGCGTGGAGCCTGCTGGGCCCCTCCCACAGCTCTGCTCTCTCTCCTTGTGCAGGGGGACTGGTCCTGTCTCTGCCCTCTCCTGCAGTTTTCTGCAGGCAGCCTGTAGTGGGTGGAGCCTGCTGGGCCCCTCCCACAGCTCTGCTCTCTCTCCTTGTGCAGGGAGACAGGTCTTGTCTCCGCCCCCTCCTGCAGTTTTCTGCAGGCAGCCTGTAGTGGGTGGAGCCTGCTTGGCCCCTCCTACAGCTCTGCTCTTTCTCTTTGTGCAGGGGGACTGGTCTTGTCTCCGCCCCCTCCTGTAGTTTTTCTGCAGGCAGCCTGTAGTGGGTGGAGCCTGCTTGGCCCCTCCTACAGCTCTGCTCTTTCTCTTTGTGCAGGGGGACTGATCTCGTCTCCGCCCCCTCCTGTCGTTTTCTGCAGGCAGCCTGTAGTGAGTGGAGCCTGCTTGGCCCCTCCTACAGCTCTGCTCTTTCTCTTTGTGCAGGGAGACAGGTCTTGTCTCCGCCCCCTCCTGCAGTTTTCTGCAGGCAGCCTGTAGTGGGTGGAGCCTGCTTGGCCCCTCCTACAGCTCTGCTCTTTCTCTTTGTGCAGGGGGACTGATCTCGTCTCCGCCCCCTCCTGTCGTTTTCTGCAGGCAGCCTGTAGTGGGTGGAGCCTGCTTGGCCCCTCCTACAGCTCTGCTCTTTCTCTTTGTGCAGGGAGACAGGTCTTGTCTCCGCCCCCTCCTGCAGTTTTCTACAGGCAGCATGTAGTGGGTGGGGTCTGTGCAGGGTGACTGGTCTTGTCTCTGCCCTGCTTGGGCCTGCTTGGCCCCTCCTACAGCTATTCTCTCTTTGTGCAGGGTGACTGGTCTTATCTCCAGCCCTCCTGTAGTTTTTTTCAGGCAGCCTGTAGTGGGTGGAGCCTGCTGTGTCCCTCCCACAGTTCTGCTCTCCCTCTTGTGCAAGGTAACTGGTCTTGTCTCCGCCCCCTCCTGTAGTTTTCTACAGGCAGCCTGTAGTGGGTGGAGCCTGCTTGGCCCCTCCCACAGCGCTGCTCTCTGCACAGGCTATGTACAGCCCAGTGATGATGTCACGGCTACTTTTACAAGGTAATATCTGGGTTTTCAGAGGCAGTAGGCGCACACCAAGTGGATTGATATCCTTTGCGGCTATTGAGGAAGATATTTAAATGAAAGCGTCTGCGCCCCGGAGTTCCACTTTAACAAACAAATACTATCTGTATGCAGAGATATAATGCCGCTGATGGGACGGGAAATAATGATGGCGACTTTCCTCGGTTTGTTGCGGTTTCCTCTGGAACGGCTTTTTATTAGAGACGTGAATCTCTTTGGTTCCTTCCTGCCGGTCCGCTATGAGTTGTAAATAAATGTTCTTCTAATTGACGCGATCTCCCGCGCTGTTAAGCTCTGCGAGGCGGCGGTGGCTTTAATTACAGCGTATAATTCTGTCTGCCGCTTCCGCGTGTCTCCGCCTGATCAGTGAGCACAGGACGCCGCCGGCGGCTTCTCCTCCCCCCCCCCCCGAAAATTATTTTAAAAGATCCTATGTTCAGGTGTGAAGAGCCGCGTAACGCTAACCGCGAGAGCGTGGAAACACAAGCCGGCTTTATTAATGAGGTTGTACAATGCGCGCCGACAACCTGCAAACTGCAGGAACTCCCAGCAGCCAATCAGAATTCAGTTCTCTGCATATAAAGCAACTCGGGGCAAAAGCTGAAGTTTAATCTGATTAAGTCCAAAGGTTTTTTCGACGGAATTCAGACTAGACATGTGCAATTCGTTTCGTTTTTTTTTGTTTTTTGTTAAAATTCGTTATATTCGTTCATTCGTTATCGTACGAATATACGAACGATTCGCTAAAAATTTTAACGAATAACGAATGTTCGAATCGAACGAATCCGAAAAACAACGAAAATCCGAAATAACCAAATTAGAAACTACGAAACTACGAAAGAAGAAAATCCGAAAAACGAAAACAGGAACAACGAAAATCAAAATGAACGAAAAAATTCGTACATTCGTAACTTTTTTTTTTTTTTGTTGAATTGGTAATTTTCCGTGTCCCTTACAATGGCGCTGCTTAACCACTTGCCTACCAGGCACAAACACCTCCTTCCTGACCAGGCCATTTTTCAGCTTTCAGCGCTGTCACATTTTGAATGACAATTGCGCGGTCATGCAACGCTGTACCCAAATAAAATTTTTATCATTTTTTCCCCCACAGATAGAGCTTTATTTTGGTGGTATTTGATCACCTCTGCGGTTTTTATTTCTTGCGCTATAAACAAAAGAAGAGCGACAAGTTTGAAAAAACATAATATTTTTTACTTTTTATTATAATAAATATCCAATTTCTTTTTTTTTTTAAACAAATTTTTTCCTCAGTTTAGGCCGATACGTATTCTTCTACATATTTTTGGTAAAAAAAATCGCAATAAGCGTATATTGATTGGTTTGCACAAAAGTTATAGCGTCTACAAAATAGGGGATAGATTTATAGCATTTTTATTATTATTTTTTTTTTACTAGTAATGGCGGCGATCTGCGATTTTTATCGTGACTGCGATATTGCGGCGGACACTTCGGACACTTTTGACACATTTTTGGGACCATTCACATTTATACAGCGATCCGTGCTATAAAAATGCACTGATTACTGTATAAATGTGACTGGCAGGGAAGGGTTAACACTAGGGGGCGCTGCAGGGGTTAATATGTACCTTATCTTGGTGATTCTTACTGTGGGGGGAGGGGACTGACTGGGGGAGGAGACCGATCGGTGTCCCTATGTACAAGGGACACACCATCGGTCTCCTCTCCTCTGACAGGACGTAGATCGGTGTGTTTACACACACAGATCCACGTCCTGCTCGATTACCGGGCAATCGCGGGTGCCTGGCAGTCATCGCGACCGCCGGGCACGCGCACCGGGGCCCCAGCTACGCGGCGGGCACGCGCGCGCGCCCCCAGTGGCCAAAAAGCGAGCGCCGTCATATGACGGCGGCCCGCCACAGTAGCTGCACTGTCCCGCCGTCATTTGACAGTGGGCGGTCAGCTAGTGGTTAACGTGCTTCGAATGGATTGAACGAAAAAATTCGTACATTCGTAACTTTTTTTTTTTTTTTTTTGCGATTCGTAATTTTCCGTGTCTCTTACAATGGCGCTGCTTAACGTGCTTCGAATGGATTGAACGAAAAAATTCGTACATTGGTAACTTTTTTTGTCGATTCGTAATTTTCCGTGTCCCTTACAATGTAATAATAGCATACACATTACATAAAATTATGAATTATGCTCCGATTACGAATCTACGAAAACAATGTTACGAAAGTACGAATAAATCAATCTCACGAAAGTACGAATGTAACTAAATCTACGAAAATACGAATGCGTCCGAATTTCGAATAAACGAAAATTAAACTAATGGAAAAACGAATCAACAAAAAAATAACTCTTACGAAAATACGAATCGTTACGAATACGAACACCGACGACTTACGAATTTACGAATCGTTACGAATCAACGGAAACGAAAGAAACTAAACGAAAATAAACAAATTTTTCTATGGTGCACATGTCTAATTCCGACGGAATTTCGCTCAAACTGTCTTGCATACACGCGGTCACACCAAATTCCGACGCTCAATAACGCGACGCGGCGTACGACGGCACTATAAAAAGGAAGTTTATTTTGCGCGTCGGAATTTGCGTACACACGAACGGAATTTCCGATAGAAACTTTTTCCGTCTGAAAAATTGAGAGCCTGCTCGCAATCTTTTGCTGGCCGAATTTCCACCAGCAAAATTCCGATGGAGCATACACACGGTCGCATTTTCCGATGAAAAGCTCTCATCGGTCTTTTGCTGGCCGAAATTCCGATCGCGTGTACGCGGCATTACACTCTATTGGCAAAAGTATTTAGGAGGGCGTCTATGGGAATGTTTGACCGTTCTTCCAGAAGCGCATTTGTGAGGTCAGGCACTGATGTTGGACGAGAAGGCCTGGCTTACAGTCTGAAGGCCTGACTTGCAGTCTCCAGGAAGGGGCCGCCCCCAAACTGTTCCCACAAAGTTGGGAGCATGAAATTGTCCAAAATGTCTTGGTATGGTGACGCCTTAAGAGTTCCCTTCACTGGAACTAAGGGGCCAAGCCCAACCCCCTGAAAAACAGTCTCCGCGCTAATTCATGCCAAAGGTGTTCTATCCGGTTGAGGTCAGGACTCTGTGCAGGCCAGTCAAGTTGCTCCACCCCAAACTCGCTCATCCATGTCTTTATGGACCTTGCTTTGTGCACTGGTGGGCAGTCATGTTGGAACAGGAAGCCATCCCCAAACTGTTCCCACAAAGTTGGGAGCATGAAATTGTCCAAAATGTCTTGGTATGCTGACGCTTTAAGAGTTCCCTTCACTGGAACTAAGGGGCCAAGCCCAACCCCAACCCCTAAAAAACAACCCCACACCATAATCCCCCCTCCACCAAATGATTTGGACCAGTCCACAAAGCAAGGTCCATAAAGACATGAATAAGGGAGTTTGGGGTGGAGGAAATTGACTGGCCTGCACAGAGTCCTGACCTCAACCCGATAGAACACCTTTGGGATGAATTAGAGCGGTTGGGCTTGGCCCCTTAGTTCCAGTGAAGGGAACTCTTAAGGCGTCGCCATACCAAGACATTTTGGACAATTTCATACTGCCAACTTGGTGGGAACAGTTTGGGGGTGACCCCTTCCTGTTCCAACATGACTGCGCACTAGGGTTGCCACCTCATCCCTTTGAACCCGAACACGTATGAATTACACGGGTTCTGTGGCTAATTTAATGCAGATAAGGCACCAAGTGAGTTTAATTACCACCTTAATCAGCCACAGAACCTGCGTAATTCATACGTGTTCGGGTTCAAAGGGGTGAGGTGGCAACCCTACTGCGCACCAGTGCACAAAGCAAGGTCCATAAAGACAGGGATGAGCGAGTTTGGGGTGGAGGAACTTGACTGGCCTGCACAGAGTCCTGACCTCATCCCGATAGAACACCTCTGGGCAGGGCTGGACTGGGACAAAAATTTGGCCCTGGACTTCATCATGACCGGCCCACTTTCATTTTGAGTGTCCCCCTTCACATCAGAGAGTCCCCGTCAGCAGCCCCCTTCACATCAGTGTGTCCTCCCTCTCGTCCCCCTCCCACATGGACTCACAGTTTTGAAGGCAGCTTCTCGTTCCTCTCTCATATGATAACAAGTGATAAGGCAGTGATGGTGAACCTTGGCACCCCAGATGTTTTGGAACTACATTTCCCATGATGCGCCACTACACTGCAGAGTGCATTAGCATCATGGGAAATGTAGTTCCAAAACATCTGGCGGTGCCGAGGTTCCCCATCACTGTGATAAGGGGAGGGAGAGAGGAAGGAAAGTCTGCCGGCTGTCTATCTCCCCCTGCAGGCTGGAGTGAGCAGAAAGCCTAATCCTCTCTCCAGCAAGTGACGGCAGCTGCTCCTCCTGACAGGAGTGAAATCGCGATCGCTCACTGCCAGAGAGGAGCGGCTCCAGGACTGCACCTGACCGGCCCACTGAGCCAATCGGCCCACCGGGAAACTCCCGGTAGTCCCGATGGCCAGTACATGCCTGCAGGGGCGTTGCTAGGTCTACAAAAGATCTGGGGCTAGAGCCCATAGCAGCATAGTAAAGAAAGTCATACGCTTGGGCATACACATGTATATAATGTGTGTGTGTGTGTATATCCCCAGAGAGCCCCCTTACATCAGGGTCCCCAGAGAGCCCCCCTTACATCAGGGTCCCCAGAGAGCCTCCCCCTTAAATCAGGGTCCCCAGAGAGCCTCCCCCTTACATTAGGGCCCCCAGAGAGCCTCCCCCTGAAATCAGGGTCCCCAGAGAGCCCCCCAAGTTACATCAGGGTCCCCAGAGAGCCCCCCCCCCAGTTACATCAGGGTCCCCAGAGAGCCCCCCCCAGTTACATCAGGGTCCCCAGAGAGCCTCCCCCAGTTACATCAGGGTCCCCAGAGAGCCCCCCTTACATCAGGGTCCCCAGAGAGCCCCCCTTACATTAGGGCCCCCAGAGAGCCTCCCCCTGAAATCAGGGTCCCCAGAGAGCCCCCCCAGTTAAATCAGGGTCCCCAGAGAGCCCCCCCCCCAGTTACATCAGGGTCCCCAGAGAGCCCCCCCCCCAGTTACATCAGGGTCCCCAGAGAGCCTCCCTTCCCCTTGGGGACCCCTTGCAGAGACTCCGGTCTACGGGCCCCAGATTCGTGGCGCTACAGCCCCAAAAGCCACCCCCTAGCAACGCCACTGCATGCCTGCCTTTGGGATGAATTTGAGCGCAGACTGCGAGCCAGGCCTTCTCGTCCAACATCAGTGCCTGAGCTCACAAATGCTCTTCGGGAAGAACGGTCAAACATTCCCATAGACACCCTACTAAACCTTGTGGACAGCCTTCCCAGAAGAGTTGAAGCTGTTATAGCTGCAAAGGGCGGGGCCAACTCAATATTGAACCCTCCGGACTAAGACTGGGAGGCCATTAAAGTTCAAAGGCAGGCGTACCAATACTTTTGACAATATAGTGTATGTCCCGTTACTGGTCCCCCCCCCCCCCCCCGGAGGAATTGGCTGCTCGTTCTGTAATGCCCCGGCCTGTTTTTTTTTTTTTTGCCCCCTGGGGCATTGGGATTAATGATGTCCCTGTGGCACTTTTTTCTACGGGGGGAATTGTGGCGAGTGGTCGGAGGTGAAGTAGCCGTACCAATCGGCTTGCCAGTTGCAACCCGCCCCGGAGTTCCTCAAATGCAACGCCAACTCCCAATCTCCCTGGCTCAGCACGCGGCGCCGGCTCCCTGTGAATTCGCCGTCCGCATCCAAAGCCTCCATCGGAGAACGCGGATTATATCAATCCATTCGGCGCGGTCTGGCTGCAGCAGCTGTAGCTCCATTTGCCGGCATTATAATGTATTTGAATATCAATGGCGCCGCGTGTTAAGCAGAGAGTCCCATCGAGATTTATTTCCTCTTCTCTCCGCCGGCTGGTCGGGGGGGGAGGGGATTATGAACGCCGAGCCCCATGAAGGCGCAGCCAACACCGGCCTATCCATTTGTGCCGCATCTTCCCGAGACTGTGCCTATTTCAGCCGCGTTTCATGGTGTCCTCTTCATGTTAATGGGACCAGATAGTGTATAATAACGCGTGGATGGACGCCGTGCAAAGAAATCTCTTTGGGAGGCCCCTCCCCCCCCTACCTGAGCGCGCTTTTGGCCGCGTTCCGCCATTGAAATGGATTTCCGTGCTTGAAGGGGAGTCTCCCGGCAGCTCCGGCTTTGCCTGTACTGTAAACACGAGCGGCCGTCTGCTGACCGCTCAGACACGGCCGGACGCTGATTTAATCACGACGGTTCCAGAATTGTTGGCGGTGCGGGAGAATTATAGTGAAAGTAATACTAAAGCACAAACTTTTTTTTTTTTTTTATACGTGGCTCTTGACAATGTTGGCACCCCGGCAATAAAGAGTTATTTAACCACTGCCATTTAGGCACTGATAGGTGTCACTGAAGGGCATTGATAGGTGTCACTGAAGGGCACTGATAGGTGTCACTGAAGGGCATTGATAGGTGTCACTGAAGGGCACTGATAGGTGTCACTGAAGGGCATTGATAGGTGTCACTGAAGGGCATTGATAGGTGTCACTGAAGGGCATTGATAGGTGTCACTGATAAGCGGCACTAATAGGTGGCACTGATGGGCACTGGTAGGTGACACTGATAGGTAGACATGTGCAATTAGTTTCGTTTTTTTTATTTTTTTCGTTTTTTTCCGTTATTTTCGTTCATTCGTTTTTGTACGAATGAACGAACGATTCGCAAAAAATTTTAACGAATCGTTCAAATCGAACGAATCCCAAAACAACGAAAATCCGAAAGAAACAAATTAGAAACAACGAATCTACGAAAGAAGAAAATCCGAAAAACGAAAACAGGAACAACGAAAATCAAAATGAACGAAAAAATTCATACATTCGTAACTTTTTTTTTTTCGATTCGTAATTTTCCGTGTCTCTTACAATGGCGCTGCTTAACGTGCTTCGAATGGATTGAACGAAAAAATTCGTACATTCGTAACTTTTTTTTTTTTTTTCGATTCGTAATTTTCCGTGTCTCTTACAATGGCGCTGCTTAACGTGCTTCGAATGGATTGAACGGAAAAATTCGTACATTCGTAACTTTTTTTTTTTTTTGCGATTCGTAATTTTCCGTGTCTCTTACAATGGCGCTGCTTAACGTGCTTCGAATGGATTGAACGATAAAAATTCGTACATTCGTAATTTTTTTTTTTTTTTTTGCGATTCGTAATTTTCCGTGTCTCTTACAATGGCGCTGCTTAACGTGCTTCGAATGGATTGAACGAAAAAATTCGTACATTCGTAACTTTTTTTTTTGATTCGTAATTTTCCGTGTCTCTTACAATGTAATAATAGCATACACATTACATAACATTATGAATTATGCTCCGATTACGAATCTACGAAAACAATGTTACGAAATTACGAATAAATCAATCTTACGAAAGTACGAATGTAACTAAATCTACGAAAATACGAATGCGTCCGAATAAACGAAAATTAAACTAACGGAAAAACGAATCAACGAAAAAATAACTCTTTCGAAAATACGAATCGTTACGAATACGAACACCGACGACTCACGAATTTACGAATCGTTACGAATCAACGGAAATGAACAGAAACTAAACGAAAATAAGCAAATTTTTCTGTTGTGCACATGTCTAATTACAAGTGGAGAAAATAGTAACATTTTATTTTTTTCACCCCAAACTGGAGACGGAGAGCCAAGAGACCGCCCGCGGCGGAGTGACCCGGCAGCCGTAATAACCCGTCACGATGTGACAAAAAGCCGCAACACATAAACAAGACGGGCGGCACAATCACAGGGCAATAAACGCGACCAGAGCCAGGACCTCAGTAACCGCACAAACGGCGGCTAAACGCTCCCCTACGAGTTTTCTGTAAACACAGCCAGGCCGGGGGGGATAAAGTGTTCCCGGCAGCCCATTTGATTAGATTACTTATTTACTTCTTGTGGTTTTTAAGTACATGCACTCTCCAGCAGAAAGGTTCCAGCCCCGGCTCTCTCTCCTTCCCCCTCCCTCCTTCCTCTCTCTCTGCCGAGATTCGTTCCCCCTCAGGCTTCGCGCTCGCTCTCGTTCACAGGCACCTTTTCTTCTGAGTCCTCATCCATCAAGAAGAAGCCCATTGTCATATTGGCTGGGCCCATCTGACAGCTGTGGGAGCTCCGCGAAAGAGCCATGATAAATAAACTCCGGCTTAAAAAGTCCACCGGGATAGCAGCTCCTAATGACTAAGTTATTTCCGCTAAACAACTAGGTATCGGGGGGCCCTGGTCTGCGGGGCCCACGGGCTTACATTTCATGATGGTTGTAGCCGGAAGCTGGAGCTGAAGACGTAAAGCAAATAATGTTTCAAGAAGTGGATCTATGCATTCATTTCATTGCCTATTTTACCCGCTTGAGCTTCACGTAGGCTCAGCTTTTGAAGGCCACTATATACATTATATGGCCAGTTTGTAGTCACCTGACCATCACTCCTATATGGCCTTGTGGGTAGGGTGACCACATTTCCAGAATGCCATTACTGGTTGATAAACGCCAGTCGGTTCTAGCAACCAGTGTCCTAGCCAGCAGAAGTAGAGAAGAGTCTCTCAGGTGGAGGTGGGGAGGCAGAGACAGCGTCATGGCGATAGCAGAATTTTGCTCCTCTGTCAGTTTCATTCAGGGACATTGTATTGTCCCGGAATGAAGGTGCCCGGGACCCGGGACAGACCTGCTAATTGCGGGACTGTCCCGGGCAATCCAGGACATGTGGGCGCCCTACTTGTGGGACATCCCATTCCAAAGCCAATATTTTGGAGTTGCCTCCATTTCTGACAGCTTCCACTCTTCGAGGAAGACTTCACCCCAAGATTTTGGTAGGTGTCTGTGGTAAATTTGTGCCCATTCAGTCGAAAAAGGAAGAGTGAGGTCAGGTTCTGATGTTGGGTGAGAGGACCTGGCTCACAATCAGCCTTCCAATTCATCCAAAAGGTGGTCAGTAGTGTTGAGGTCAGGGCTCTGTGCAGGAGATTCCAGTTCAAGGAGACTGCTATCCCGGTGCTGTCCACCAGGGTAGCAGCTCCTAATGACTAAGTTATTTCCGCTAAACAACTAGGTATCGGGGGGTCCTGGTCTGCGGGGCCCACGGGCTTACATTTCATGATGGTTGTAGCCGGAAGCTGGAGATGAAGACGTAAAGCAAATAATGTTTCAAGAAGTGGATCTATGCATTTATTTCATTGCCTATTTTACCCGCTTGAGCTTCACGTAGGCTCAGCTGTTGAAGGACAACCTTATACATTATATGGCCAGTTTGTAGTCACCTGACCATTACTCCTATATGGCCTTGGGGGACATCCCATTCCAAAGCCAATATTATGGAGTTGCCTCCATTTCTGACAGCCTCCACTCTTCGGGGGAAGACTTCACCCAAGATTTTGGTAGGTGTCTGTGGTAAATTTGTGCCCATTCAGTCGAAAAAGGAAGAGTGAGGTCAGGTTCTGATGCTGGGTGAGAGGACCTGGCTCACAATCAGCCTTCCAATTCATCCCAAAGGTGGTCAGTAGTGTTGAGGTCAGGGCTCTGTGCAGGAGACTCAAGTTCCTCCACACCAAACTGGTTAAACCATTTCTTTATGGAGCTAGCTTTTGTGCACCTGAACTCAATAATTTGTGAGTGTGCCCATCAGTGTCGGGACAAGGCCACCCAGCGCCCAGGGGGAAGATGGCGAGTTGAACCCCTCACCCTTTACATCAGAGTCCCCCTTGACATCAGGGGTCTCCAAAAGGGTCCCCCTGTACATTGGGTATCCCCAACAAAGTCCCCCTTTACATCAGGTGTCCCCAACAGATATATTGGATACATTTTGCTTGGTAAAGATCATTTACTGAAATCTATTCATATTATGCATTCTTATATTTAGTGCTGAGTAATGTATTCTATATCCTCCTGCGGTCCTAATCAATGTTTTTTTTGTTTGGTTGACGGAGTGAATTTCCATTGCCATGCATATAGACGCTCTTGTCCGAAGTGAATGTGTTTTGTAGCACCATCAAAATATTTTTTTGGCATCATCTAAGTGACCTGTTTTTCGATATTTCTGGTAAGATCTCATTTGGACACACATATATATATATATTTGGATTTAATGCAAATTGTGATCTTGATGTATACCCAATTGATTTAGATCAACAATATGCTTATGTATTTATAGGTATATTGACAGTGGCGTAATGCATATTCTGTAAAGTCTATACATTATACATATGCTTTGAAGCCTTACTGTCTCTTTATCTATTTCTAGCCTATCGCATCATGTACCTAAACTCCTGAGGAAGCTCAGATGAGCGAAACATGTAGAGTGGTATATGTGAAATTGCTAGTTAAGCATCTTAATCAGGCAAACTTCTGTCTTTGACACTTCTCAATGTTATATGGAAATGTATTTGTATTGTTTTTTATATGTTAAATAAAATAAAATTATTTTTTATGGATATTATTCAATACCCATCTACCTTCATTTTGTGACCTTTAAAGTCCCGGGTTGGTTGACCCCAAAGTCTGTCTTATGTTATTTGTGTCCCCAACAGAGCCCCCTTTACATCAGGTGTCCCCAACAGAGCCCCCTTTACATCAGGTGTCCCCAACAGAGTCCCCCTTTACATCAGATGTCCCCAACAGAGTCCCCCTTTACATCACGTGTCCCCGACAGAGTCCCCCTTTACATCACGTGTCCCCAACAGAGTCCCCCTTTACATCAGGTGTCCCCAACAGAGTCCCCCTTTACATCACGTGTCTCCAACAGAGCCCCCTTTACATCAAGTGTCCCCAACAGAGTCCCTCTTTACATCAGGTGTCCCCAACAGAGTCCCCCTTTACATCAGGTGTCCCCAACAGAGCCCCCTTTACATCAGATGTCCCCAACAGAGGCCCCCTTTACATCAGGTTTCCCCAACAGAGTCCCCTTTACATCAAGTGTCCCCAATAGAGTCCCCCTTTACATCAGGTGTCCCTATGCTCTTGAGTTGTTGCCCCTCCTTTCCCACTTGTACTGGGAGATCAGTACTCACAGTGGCTCCTTCCTCTCTCTGGTCATGTGACAAGTCACATGACAGGGGGAGAGAGGAAGAAGGACACAGTCTGACCTTCTTCCCCAGCAGCAGGTCTCTGAGACTGAGAATAGTTCTCTGTCTCAGCGCGCCACTTTTCAGCTCCATGCAGGCTGGAGGGAGGAGAAAGCTGAATCCTCCCTCCAGCAGCAGCTCTCTGCTCCTTCTGACAGGAGTGACACTGCAGTCACTCCTGTCAGTAAGGGAATGAGCAGCCAACGTCCCCCCCCTCAATACAGGGTCCTGGACAGGTACCTGCTTGCCCCCCCCCCCCCAAAGTCCTGGCCCAACATGCTTTTAGCTGCACAGTGTATATATCTTGGCTGTGCACCTCTTCCGTGTCCATTATGAAGGGTTTCAAACATATCTTCTAAATTTTTATTTGTTTTATGTAGCGCATGCGCCAAAAAGGACCCGCTGGTTTACCAGAGGTTCTTTTACCAGATTAGGGAAATATAAGCCAGGCACACTGCAACAGTCTGGTGGTTGGCCTGTTGGAATTTATTTCGTAATAACTTGGATAGGGCATAGGGAGCTGTGGGATACTCCATGAACGCTGAACAATATATTGAGGACGCTCTTCACTGCAATACTACTTCTCAAGTTCTTCCAGCAAAGGCCCAAAAAACACAGAGGTGCCCTCAGCAGTGTCCCAGGCCGGGCAAACACTAGTATTTATATTCTAGGGATATCAGCAGCAATAGTCACTAGGATCCTTCACTCATGTCTTTACTCACTGGATGCTTGGACGCCTCTCTCCAATATCAGACGGACAATTCCTCAGTGCATCTTCCAGGCTGGATTCTCTGTGAAATCCTTTGCTTAGTTTCAGAGTTTTTAGCAGAACAGCCCCCCCCCCCCCCCCCCCTAGCTCTGCCACAGCTGGGTCCTCAATGAGGACAGGTAGGATTTTTTAGGCTGTGAACCTCTTCTCCTGGACAAGAATGCGCTTACCCCGACTTGTTCATTCCCCGACTAAGTTGGGGTAGGCGGAACACTTTGGTGGGGGTGGTCAGCCACGCCTGCCGACCTTTGACCTTTGGAGGAGGTCCCCTCTTCCAAACCCTAACCCTGACCCTAACCCCAAACCCTAATCCCAACCCTACCCTTAACCCTACCCCTACCCCTAACCCTACACTTAAGCCTACTGGGCACACCTCCCCAGGAATTGTCCTATGCCCCGTACACACGGTCGAAAATTCCGAGGGAAAATGTCCGATCGGACCATGTTGTCGGGAAAATCCGCCCATGTGTGGGCTCCACCAGCAGGATCTCAAATTTTCCGACAACAAAATCCTATCAGACTTTTTCCGATCGTGTGTCGAAAGTTCCGACGGACAAAGTGCCACGCATGCTCAGATCAAATTACGAGACCAAAGCTATTGGTTACTAACGTGAACGTAGTCCCGTCGTAACGGATGAACGTCATCACGTTCAGATTGAATGGATTTTCCGATAACTTTATCCGACCGTGTGTATGCAACACCAGTTTCGGACAAAGCCCGTCGGAAAAAATCTGACGTATTTTGTGGTCGGATTTTCCGACCGTGTGTACGGGGGCTTAGTCCCATAAATATTCAGACTGTTATTTTGACCTGATCCACTTGTATGTTCTGGGGCCCTCCAGAAGGCAGGAAGAAGCAATCAAGTGTGCAGCCTGTGAGACCCTGATCAGTCCAAACAATCAAAAGCTGCTCCTCAGATTACAGAAGAGCAAAAAAAAAAACCAAAAAACAAAATGTTCTTAGCAGCCTATCTAGGAGGGTGCTACATTTATATTATAGAGAACCCAACAGGAGGAGCTGGGAATGTAGGGGTGAAGGTTCATCTTCCAACAGGACAATGACGCTAAACACACAGCCAAGATAACAAAGGAGTGCCTACGGAACAAGGCTGTGAATGTCCTTGAGTGGCCCAGCCAGAGCCCAGACTTGAACTTAATTGAACATATCTGGAGAGATCTGAGAATGGCTGTGCACCGACGCTCCCCATCCAACCTGATGGAGCTTGAGAGGTCCTGCAAAGAAGAATGGGAGAAACTGCTCCAAAATAGGTGTGCCGACCTTGTAGCATCATACTCAACAAGACTTGAGCCTGTAATTGGTGCCAAAGGTGCTTCACCAAAGTATTCAGCAAAGGCTGTGAATATTTATGTTCCTTTTTTTTTTTTTATAAATTTGCAAAGATTTTAAACAAACTTCTTTCACCTTGTCATTATGGGGGAGTGTTTGTCGAATTTTGAGGAAAATAATGAATTTAATCCTTTTTGGAATAAGGCTGTAATATAACAAAATGTAGAAAAAGTGAAGCTCTGTGAATACGTTTCCGAAAGCACTGTATAATAAAGGCCTTCAATACTTACTGGATTGAGGTTACTATGTATATAGAATAGATTGAAGTAAAGGGTTGTCATCGGGACAGGAAGTAAAGGGAAATCTCTCTAACGTAGCGCCATATAGCAGTAAAGACCTGACATAGGTTCTAACTCTTCCCTTCTCCATCCTAAAGCGGAACTACAGCTATGGTTGCCACCTCATCCCTTTAAACCCGGACACGTATGAATTACACAGGTTCTGAGGCTAATTTAATGCAGATAAGGCAACAAGTGAGTTTAATTACCACCTTAATCAGCCACAGAACCTGTTTAATTAATATGTGTTTGGGTTTAAAGGGATGAGGTGGCAACCCTAACTCCAGTTAGATCTGGGCTTTGACTAGGCCATTCCAACACATTTTAGACATGGGAACTGTCAAAAAATTTGTTTCGTTTCGTATATAAAAAAAATCGTAATTCGTAATTAGTGTACGAAATTCCGTAATTCGTAATTAGTGTACGAAATTCCGTTGGAATTCATACGAAATACGAATTTCGTACGAATCGCAAAAAATGTTTTGAATCGTTACGAATCGTTAACGCGGCTAATGAATTGCCGGTTCCCGTAACACAGAGAACAATTCGAATCCAACTACAAATATCGAATTTCAACGAGTACGAAAGAAATTATTATAGCCGATATAACGAATGCTTCAAATGATTCGAATGAATTCGAGATTCAGTATATGTAATATCGAGAACTGTTCCTGCACGAAGTGTCATTTTTGCAGGAAAAAAAGCTATTTAAAATCACTCGCGGCTAATGAATTGTCGGCTCCGTAACATAGAGAACAGTCATTCATTGATAAAAAAAAAAGCGTGGGGGTCCCCCCAAATTCAATAACCAGGGCCTTCAGGTCTGGTATGGATATTAAGGGGAACCCCAGCCAAAAAAAAATGGCGTGGGGTCCCCCCTAAATATCCATACCAGACCCTTCAGGTCTGGGATGGATTTTAAGGGGAACCCCGGCCAAAAAAAAAAAAATGGCGTGGGGTCCCCCTCAAAATCCATACCAGACCCTTTATCCGAGCACGCAACCTGGCAGGCCGCAGGAAAAGAGGGGGGGACGAGAGCGCCCCCCCCTCCTGAACCGTACCAGGCCACAAGCCCTCAACATTGGGAGGGTGCTTTGGGGGCCCGCAGACCCCCACAACCAATGGCCAGGGTTGTGGGGAAGAGGCCCTTGTCCTCATCAACATGGGGACAAGGTGCTTTGGGGGGTCACAGACCCCCAAAGCACCCTCCTAATGTTGAGGGCATGTGGCCTGGTACGGTTCAGGAGAGAGGGGGGGGCGCTCTCGTCCCCCCCTCTTTTCCTGCGGCCTGCCAGGTTGCCTGCTGGGATAAGGGTCTGGTATGGATTTTGAGGGGGGCCCCACGCCATTTTTTTTGGCCGGGGTTCCCCTTAAAATCCATCCCAGACCTGAAGGGTCTGGTATGGATATTTAGGGGGACCCCTACGTCATTTTCTTTTAAAATCTTAAGTGGGGTTCCCCTTAACATCCATAGCAGACCTGAAGGGCCTGGTTATTGAATTAATTCGAATCATTCGAAGCATTCGTTATATCCGCTATTATAATTTCTTTCATATTAGTTGAAATTAGATATTTGGTAGTTGGATTCGAATTGTTCTCTGTGTTATGGAGCCGACAATTCATTAGTTGCGAGTGATTTTAAATAAAATCACTCGCGGCTAATATCCGGTTCCCGTAACACAGAGAACAATTCAAATCCAACAACTACTACCAAATATCTAATTTCAACTAATATGAAAGAAATTATAATTATAAGGCTGCATTCACACCTGAGCGTAGCGGAACGAGCGTTTTTACCGGCGTTTTTACCGGCGTTTTGTCGCGCGAATACGGTCGTTTTTGCACATTTGCATACATCGTTTTCAGGCGTTTTTCAACTTCATCGTTTTTCTGGATAGCCAATAGGAAAAATGATCATCACTGTCATCATTTGTTGCTATGTTTTTAGATTTTGTTCATCTGCTTCCTGGGTGAATACTGTACTACCGGGTCATCATTGTGCTTCCTGCTCCATATTGTACTATCTTCTGCACAAAGATGAGTGACAATGAGATGGCGTGTTTTCTGGCAGCAGCCACGGTTACCTCATACTTTCTACATGAAAGAGAGAGGAGAAAGAAGAGGGCACGCAGATATTGGATCCACCCAGTAATTGCCGAACGTGAAGAGAGAGGCCAATTTTGGGTCATGTATAGTGATCTACGTGAGCATGATGAGAAATTCTTGGACTACACAAGGATGTCCATAAAAAGGTTAGTCAAAGTAATTTGGATTCATGATGTTTGACATTGTTCCTGTCTTATAATGTCCACTAATAAACCCCATATTTCTTGCTCACAGCTTTGATGAGTTACTGGGTTTACTCAGTAGCCGGTTGCAAAGAATGGACACCTATTTCCGGAACAGTATACCCCCAGTGGAACGACTAATCATCACACTGAGGTAAATTCTTCTTATTTCTTTTTGTCCCCAGTGCCACGTGTCCCCAGTGCCACGTATCAATACCACCTGTCAGTGTCATGTGTCATCATTGCCACCTGTTAGTGCCACGTGTCCCCAGTGCCACGTATCATCAGTGCCACGTATCAATGCCACCTGTCAATATCACGTGTCATCATTGCCACATGTTAGTGCCACGTGTCCCCAGTTCCACGTATCAGTACCACCTGTCAGTGCCACGTGTCATCAGTGCAATGTATGTATTTTGGGGCGTTATTAGTGGTATACACATTTCATCTGCGAAAAATAACATATTACAATGATTATTATAATAAAATTCCTACTTTTGTAAAGAATTGAGGGAAAAATAAACATCCGATCACACAATTTTAATATTAAACAAAAAACTTTATTTGTTACTATCAAATATTAACTAAATAAAACTTATTCTCTTTTTTTTTTTATTTGAAAAATATACAGCTCAACCGGAGCTAACGTAGCTCATAAAAAAAAATAAAAAATCAGAGGTGCTGAAAGGTTTGGGAGGAGTTGACTCCCTCGTTAGGTGCATTGACCACATCCATGGCATGGCCATATTGTGACCAGGTGGAGGTAGATGCATGGTCATTGGGCTGCCAATTAGAAGGTGGTGGTGGTGTTGGCAGACGGTAGTAGTTGGTTGGTGGCGGTGTAGGCAGAGGAGGGTAATTAGGAGGTGGTGCTGAAAACCGAGGAAGTGCTGGCAGATGGGGCAGGGGGGGATTAGCATAAGGACCATATGGTGGGGGAGGTTCAGAGGACCTATATGTGGTGGTTGGCGGGATGAAGGTCGCAATGTAGCGTATAGTGCCTGACAGCATGTCTGCCTGGAGCTCTGATGGAACCTTCTCCATCAGACCTTCCAGACACCTAGCAGACACTTGTACATGGGACCTATTGCTGGTCATCCTGTCCGACATACCGGCCATAATGTCCAGCATTCTGTTAAAATCCGGTTCCGGAGCCCTCCTTCGTGTTCCTCTAGCTGGCACACGAACAGGAATAGGTGGTGTGGACTCCTCGTCATGGTCTCCCACAGGTGTTGTTGCTGTAGAGCGTGCCGGAGTAGACAACTGGCTCTCCGGATCTTGTCCTTCTTGTTCACCGCCTGATGCCTGGCTTGCTTGTGGGTCCAAATTATTTTGGGAGCTGTCCTCCCAGCTGTTTTCAGTACTGAAAATAGAAATTAATTATTAGAACTTTCTCTTTACATTTGTTAATGACATTCGTACAGATGATAGCTTACCGCCCCAAAGCCACCAATGGCCGAAGGAACTCCAGTTCTCTAGCATACATGTACTCTCTTGGAGCACATGCTGCAGATCCACTCCTACATTCCCTGGTCAGGCGTACATGTCGTGTGTAGGCATCCCGTAAGCTTTTCCACTTCAGTTTTAGCATTTTAACTGTCAAAACACAAATTAAAATATATATTTATTTCTTTGTAGGTACCTAGCAACTGGACAATCTATATCAAGTCTGCACTATAGCTTTCGGATAGGGAAATCAACAGCTAGTTATATAGTCCGTGACACCTGCTCTGCAATTTGGGAGATTTTGAAGGATATCGTGTTTAAAAAACCGACATCAGAAGAGTGGTCACAGATATCAGAGGTTTTCCTGCAACGCTGCAATTTCCCTAATTGTGTCGGAGCAATCGATGGGAAACATATCAGGATCATTAAGCCCATGGGAAGCGGAAGCCAATACTTCAACTATAAAAAATATTTTTCTTTTGTTTTGATGGCGGTTGCGGATGCCAATTATTGCTTCCGGTACATTGACATTGGTTCGTATGGCAGCAGCGCTGACTCGGCTATTTTTAACAATTCCTCATTTGGACACCTCCTACGTACCGATTGTCTGGACCTTCCGGCAAGCAGGCCACTCCCGGGCACAAATGGCCCTCCCCTACCCAGTGTGTTTGTTGGAGATGAGGCCTTTGCTCTGAGTGAGCATCTACTACGGCCTTACTCAGGGCACAATCTAAATGAACAGAGGAGTGTGTTCAATTACCGTCTAACACGAGCACGTCGTGTGGTAGAATGTGCATTTGGCATATTGTCAAATAAATGGCGGGTACTGCACACTCCGATTGTTCTGAATATGCAAAATGCAGTCTCTGCTGTAAAGGCTTCATGTGCATTGCATAATTTTGTAAGGCAGCGGGATGGATATGATTTTGAGGAGCCAGTACTTGAGAGTATGGAAAGAGCGCATTGGACCGGTGTGCGTGGAAACAGACAAGGGACACATGTCAGGGATCAATTTGCATCCTACTTCATGTCTCCAGCAGGACAGGTCCCATGGCAGCTTGAGGCAATTCAATAAATTATTTCTTTGTTATAATAATAAAACCGTATACTATGCTAGGTGAATAATTAATAAAATTGCTTGATTTATTGTGAAGAAGTTCCGTGTTTTTTTTTTTAAATATATATTTATCTTTGTGTGCAGTATCCATACAATATACACTAGGGGTCAGAGTGTGCCATCATGTATTTGTGACATGCTGACTATACTATACTCATAGTCCTATGCATAGGCCCCTTTCACACTGAGGCGTTTTTCAGTCGCCTGTATAGCGCCTGACAAAAGCGACTCCTTTGCGCTAGCAGGACGGTAAGAAAAAGTCCTGCTAGCAGCATCTTTGGAGCGGTGAAGGAGCGGTTTATTCACTGCTCCTACCAATTAAAATCAATGGGGCAGCTTGTTTTAACCCTTTTTCGGCCGCTAGCGGGGGTTAAAAATGCCCCGCTAGCGGCCGAAAAAGGGTTAGAAAGGCACGCAAATCGCCGCTGCAGAGGCTCTTTGCAGGCGGGTTTGGAGCGCTGCCACATTTTTTTTAATGGGAAGGGGCGCTTAGCGCTCCAAAGATGCGGCTTGCATGACTTTTTTATATGTTGGGTATCTATTTACTCGCCGTATCTTCATCTTTGACATTATGCAACAAAATTGGGATAACTTCACTTTTTTTTTTTTTTAAGCATGAAAAAAAACGTATTTGAATAATTGCTGCGAAAATACCGTGCAATATAAAAAGTTGCAACGACCGACATTGTATTCTCTAGGGTCTTTTCTAAAAAATCATATATAATATTTGGGGGTTCTATGTCTTTTTCTAGCCAAGAAATTATGGATTTTACATGTAGGAGAGAAATGTCATAATTGGCCCCAGGTGTGAAGTGGTACTGTTTTTCTATAATGTACTAATGTTTGCAGGGGTTTATCTTACCTTTTACATCCTTAACATGGCCAGTTAGGTCTGCCCAGTTTGAGAAAACTTTCATGGCAATCTGGGTCCATGCCCTCCTCTTGCTCGCTCTGAGTTTATACGTGGGATCTCTGGTATCATAGAGACAGGGGTGCTCCTTGACCATTCCAATAAATGTCTCTTGATCCAGCAGGCATACAGTATCTTCATCCTCCATATTGCTGGTCTGTATGTCTGCTAAAATGGTTATCTGTGCACTTCCTGTTATGTTATGTCATTTCCTTCATGTAAAAATTTACTTCACTTGAGCAGATGCAGCGACAAAACGGACGTAGAAACGCTCGTTGTCGCGCTAGTCGCTTGAATCGAGCGTTTCCATTAGTTTCTATGGGGGCACGAACGCCCAAATCTGCCCGATTCGCGCGACAAAAAAGGGTCCGGAACTTGTTTGAGCTTCAGGCGTTCGGCTTCAGGCGTTTTGGAGTGGAGATGTGAACGATCTCCATAGAGAATAATGTATTTTATCCCCCTCGAACGTTTTGTAGCTTCAGGCGTAGGGGCGGGCGACAAAACCGAAGGATAAAGAAAGGAAGAAGGAAGACCAGAAGAAAGAAGATTTTAATAAAGGAATTGTCAAAGACCGGTCATTTTTACAATTTTTGACACTTTTTTGGTGAAATGGTAGGGGTACTTTTGTACAAAACGCTCAGGTGTGAATGCAGGGTTGTGGGGATGAGGCCCTTGCCATCAACATGGGGACAAGGTGCCCCCAAAGCACCCTCCCAATGTTGAGGGCATGTGGCCTGGTACGGTTCAGGAGGGGGGGGCGCTCTCGTCCCCCCTCTTTTCCTGCGGCCTGCCAGGTTGCGTGCTCGGATAAAGGGTCTGGTATGGATTTTGAGGGGGACCCCACGCCATTTTTTATTGGCCAGGGTTCCCCTTAAAATCCATCCCAGACCTGAAGGGTCTGGGATGGATATTTAGGGGGGACCCCACGCCATTTTTTTTATGGCTGGGGTTCCCCTTAATATCCATACCAGACCTGCAGGGCCTGGTTATTGAATTTGGGGGGACCCCCAAGCTTTTTTTTTTTATCAATGAATGACTGCTCTCTGTGTTACAGAGCCGACAATTCATTAGCCGGCAATAGCACTTTGTTTTACAAATCATTTGAATCATTCGTTATATCCGCTATAATAATTTCTTTCATATTAGTTGAAATTCGATATTTGGTAGTCGGATTCAAATAATTTGGCGACTAAATTCGTAAACGGAATTTCGTATTCCGTACGGAATTCGTATTTCGAAAAAATTAGTATTACGGATTAGTAAATTCGTACTACGGATTCGTAAATTCGTACTACGGATTCGTAAATTCGTACGGATTTGAATTCGTACGAAACTAATCGCACATGTCTAACACATTTACATGTTTCCCCTTAAACCACTCAAGTGTTGCTTTAGCAGTGTGTTTGGGGTCATTGTTCTGCTGGAAGGTGAACCTCCGTCCTAGCCTCAAATCACACACAGAGTGGTACAGGTTTTGCTCAAGAACTTTCCTGTATTTAGCACCATCCATCTTTCCCTCAACTCTGACCAGTTTCCCAGTCCCGACTGCTGAAAAACATCCCCACAGCATGATGTTTCACGGTGGGGACGGTGTTCTTTGGGTGATGTGATGTGTTGGGTTTGCGCCAGACATAGCGTTTTCTTTGATGGCCAAAAAGTTAAATTTTAGTCTCCTCAGACCAGAGCACCTTCCTCCATACATCAGAGCAGAGCACCTTCCTCCATACATCAGAGCAGAGCACCTTCCTCCATACATCAGACCAGAGCACCTTCCTCCATATATCAGAGCAGAGCACCTTCCTCCATCCATCAGAGCAGAGCACCTTCCTCCATATATCAGAGCAGAGCACCTTCCTCCATCCATCAGAGCAGAGCACCTTCCTCCATACATCAGAGCAGAGCACCTTCCTCCATCCATCAGAGCAGAGCACCTTCCTCCATACATGTTGGGAGTCTCCCACATGCCTTTTCACAAACTCCAAACATGCCATTTTGTTTTTTTGTTGAAAGTAATGTCTTTCTTCTGGCCACTCTGCCATAAAGCCCAACTCTATGGAGCGTACGGCTTATTGTCGTCCTATGTACAGATACTCCAGTCTCTGCTGTGGAACTCTGCAGCTCCTCTGGGCTTACCTTAGGTCTCTGTGCCACCTCTCTGATTAATGCCCTCCTTGCCCACTCCGTGAGTTTTGGTGTGCGGCCATCTCTTGGCAGGTTTGCTGTTGTGCCATGTTCTTTCCATTTGGTTATGATAGATTTGATGGCGCTCCTAGGGATCATCAAAGATTTGGAGATTTTTATATAACCTAATCCTGACTTGTACTTCTCAACAACATTGTCCCTTCCTTGTTTGGAGAGTTCCTTGGTCTTCATGGCAGTGTTTGGTTAGTGGTGCCTCTTGCTTAGGTGTTGCCGCCTCTGGGGCCTTTCAAGGTGTGTATCTGTAATGACAGATCATGTGACACTTAGATTGCACCCAGGTGGACATCATTTCACTAATTATGTCACTTCTGAAGGTAATTGGTTGCACCAGAGCTTTTTATGGGCTTCATAACAAAGGGGGGGGGGGGGGGGGGGGGGGAGGGGGGGGGGGGTGAATACATACGCACATGACAATTATAATTTTTTTATTTCTGAAAAATAGTTTTATGTATATATTTTTTCTAATTTTACTTCACCAGCTTAGACTATTGTGTTCTGATCCATCACATACAATTCAGATTAAAAAAAACATTGAACTAAAGGCTGTATTGTAACAAAATAGGTAAAAAGCCAAGGGGGGTGAATACTTTTGCAAGGCACTGTACCTGTCCAGGGATCCAGCGATGTTGCCCCTCCCACCTGATTTTGCAATCGGCTCTCAGGTGCTGTAGCCGCCATTCTTCTCAGGGAAACCGCTAGTGAAGCCTAGCGGCTCCACAGCCGGTTCCCTACTGCGCATGTGCGAAGTGTGCTGCGATTAGACATGTGCACAACAAAAAAATAGTTTATTTTCGTTTCGTTTTTTTCGTTTCGTTTTTTTCGTTTCCGTTGATTCGTAACGATTCGTAAATTCGTAAGTCGTCGGTGTTCGTATTCGTAACGATTCGTACATTCGTAAGAGTTATTTTTTCGTTGATTCTTTTTCCGTTAGTTTAATTTTCGTTTATTCGCTTATTCAAAATTCGGATGCATTCGTATTTATTCGTACATTCGTAACATTCGTAGATTCGTAATCGGAGCATAATTCATAATTTTATGTAATGTGTATGCTATTATTACATTTTAAGAGACATTAGAAATTACGAATCGAAAAAAAAAAGTTACGAATGTACGAATTTTTTCGTTCAATCCATTCGAAGCACGTTGAGCAGCGCCATTGTAAGAGACACGGAAAATTACGATTCGAAAAAAAAAAAAAAAAAAGTTACGAATGTACGAATTTTTTCGTTCAATCCATTTGAAGCACGTTGAGCAGCGCCATTGTAAGAGACACGGAAAATTACCAATTCAACAAAAGAAAAAGTTACGAATGTAAAAATTATTTCGTTCATTTTCATTTTCGTTGTTCCTGTTTTAGTTTTTCGGATTTTCTTCATTCGTACATTCGTTGTTTCTAATTTGTTTTTTTCAGATTTTCTTTATTTTCGGATTCGTTCGATTCGAACGATTCATTAAAATTTTTAGCGAATCGTTCGTTCATTCGTACGAAAACGAACGAACGAAAATAACGAAAAAAAACTAAAAACTAAAAAAAAAAAAAAAACTAATTACACATGTCTAGCTGCGATTCCTGAATGGCCTGGTGGTGGGGGAAGGAGGAGGGGGGGGCGAACTTCTAGGGGACCTCGCCACGGTGAGGTCTCCCAGAAGTGGGGACTGAGTGTGGCAGCGGAGGGGGGGGGGGGGGAAGCAAACAAGCAGAGCTTCCCCTTTTTTGGGTGGAGCTCCGTTTTAAAGTTGGAAATACACGTTCCTGTTGGTTCCAGGATGGATAATGAGCCCCTTATTATCTGTGTGGCTGTGCTGAGTATGCAGTGGCCCCGTGCGGGGGGCCCCTCCGGCCGGTCCCGGCTTCCTGTAAGTGTCCAGTGCCCTGTACAGACTGTTTGTGAGCTCCTCAATTATTCATCACGCTGCTGAACCTTCTCCTCTTCCTCTTTAAATATGCCCTTTGCCAAAGAGTAATTAAGGACGTCTGTAATGTCTAAGTGACATGAAAAATCATTACTGCCACTTTTGCGATGTCTCTCTATAAGTTATCCTGACGTTCAGCTTTTAACAATACAGAACATTAAGTGCTGGGGGAGCCGCGGCCTCCAGACGCCGTTCTCTATCTTTTACAGGCAGCGAGGCTGTCTCCGGACCGGGGCCGCATTTACTCTGTCCTCTCTGCTTCACCCGTCTCAGAGGACCCCCTGTGAACCCCAATCTTAAAGGGGATCATATTTTCTGTCTTTATCAGGTCTGGGATTTGAAGGGGAACCATCATTTGTTGCTTTTTTTTTTTTTATTGAACATTTTGTCACTGTATATAGTATTTTAAAAATAAACAATTAATACAAACAACAAAGGATTCTCAGAGCACTATGAGTTAGGCGAGGAGTAAGCACAGCAGCTTGCTTTGAGGCTCCCTTTGTCTAATTGTTTCAAAGCTGGATGAATATTTGAAAAACTTGTAGAAAGTTTGGCTTGTACTGTATATTGGTTGTTTATTTGATGTGCCACTGAGGTTTTGTTCTTGATCGTTCTTACAGGCCGCGGGAGGGGACGCCTCCCCAGGGCTGGTGCAAGGATTTTTGACACAAACTAATTTTGCCACTCCCCTGGCTCCATCCCTTACCCCACCCCCTTTGCCGTTCCCATGTATACCCCACCTTTTTTAATGAAGTGCCCATCAAATGCAGCACACCAGCGCCCATCAATGCAGCCTGACCAGCGCACATCAATGCAGCCTGACCAGTGCCCATCAATGCAGCCTGACCAGCGCCCATCAATGCAGCCTCACCAGCGCCCATCAAATGCAGCCTCACCAGCGCCCATCAAATACAGCCTCACCAGCGCACATCAAATGCAGCCTCACCAGCGCCCATCAAATGTAGCCTCACCAGCGCACATCAAATGCAGCCCACCAGCACCCATCAATGCAGCCTCAACAGCGCCCATCAAATGCAGCCCACCAGCACCCATCAAATGCAGCCTCACCAGCACCCATCAAATACAGCCTCACCAGTGCCAATCAAATGCAGCCTCACCAACGCCCATCAAATGCAGCCCACCAGCACCCATCAATGCAGCCTCAACAGCGCCCATAAAATGCAGCCTCACCAGCACCGTTTAAATACAGCCTCACCAGCGCCAATCAAATGTAGCCTCACCAGCGCCCATCAAAAGCAGCCCACCAGCACCCATCAATGCAGCCTCAACAGCGCCCATCAAATGCAGCCAACCAGCACCCATCAAATGCAGCCTCACCAGCACCCATCAAATGCAGCCTCACCAGCACCCATCAAACGCAGCCTCACCAGCACCCATCAAATGCAGCCTCACCAGCACCCATCAAATGCAGCCTCACCAGTGCCAATCAAATGCAGCCTCACCAGCGCCCATCAAATGCAGCCTACCAGCACCCATCAATGCAGCCTCAACAGCGCCCATCAAATGCATGCCCACCAGCACCCATCAAATGCAGCCTCACCAGCACCCATCAAATACAGCCTCACCAGTGCCAATCAAATGCAGCCTCACCAACGCCCATCAAATGCAGCCCACCAGCACCCATCAATGCAGCCTCAACAGCGCCCATCAAATGCAGCCTCACCAGCACCCTTTAAATACAGCCTCACCAGCGCCAATCAAATGTAGCCTCACCAGCGCCCATCAAATACAGCCCACCAGCACCCATCAATGCAGCCTCAACAGCGCCCATCAAATGCAGCCAACCAGCACCCATCAAATGCAGCCTCACCAGCACCCATCAAATGCAGCCTCACCAGCACCCATCAAATGCAGCCCACCAGCACCCATCAATGCAGCCTCAACAGCGCCCATCAAATGCAGCCTCACCAGCACCCATCAAATGCAGCCTACCAGCGCCAATCAATGAATGTTTGCTTGCTTCCATTCATCCGGGAGTCAGGACACAGTGCTGAGACTTAGTTGCTTGCTGCATAGAGAAGAGAGTAGGAACACCAGTGGCTGGGCGCCCTAAGCTCTAGGCGACTGCCTAGTTTGCCTAGTGGTAGCACAGGCCCTGCGTCTCCTCCCCCCCTCCCATGGCCCTCCGGAGCTTCTCCCGGCTAGCCCCTGTGATCGGCAAGCCAAAGAAGGAATCGGTTGCCACCGGAAGTTGAGCATAGAGACTTCCGGTGACCAGATGGTCCCCAGTCATCTCTATGACCCTCGGAGGCCCGGGCGTGACGTTATGACGTCACGTCCGGGCCTGCGGAAGTAAGCAATGCCAGGGACGCAGCTGGAAAGGCTGAGAGACTTCTTTTTTTTTTTTAACTCAGCCTTTCCAGCCTGAAGGAAGGAGAGATGTGGGGGTCTTATAGATGCCACATCTCTCCATAAAGAGGACCTGTCACGCATTATTCCTATTACAAGGGATGTTTACATTCCTTGTAATAGGAATAAAAGTGATCAAAAAATTATTTTTAAAGAGAAAGTGGAAAAATCTAAAAATAAAAGTAAAATGGCGAATAATAAAAAAAGAAAGTAAAGCGCCCCGGTCTCTGCGTGCTGGCGCACAGAAGCAAACGCATACGTAAGTCGTGCCCGCATATGTAGACGGCCTTCAAATCACACATGTGAGGTATCGCCACGTGCGTTAGAGCAAGAGCAACAATTCTAGCCCAAGAGCTCCTCTGTCACTCTAAACAGGGAACCTATAAAAAAAAATGATTTATGAAGATTTTTAGGTACTAAAGTTGGGCGCCATTCCGCGAGTGTGCGCAATTTTAAAGCGTGACATGTTAGGTATCTATTTACTCAGCGTAACATCATCTTTCTCATCTTAACATCATCTTTATGCAAAAAAATTCGTCTAACTTTACTTTTATTTATTTTTAATTCATTAAAACGTGTTTGAAAAGTTGCAACAACCGTCATTTGTTTCTCTAGGGTCTCTGCTAAAAAAGAAAAAAACATATATAATGTTTGGGGGTTCTGAGTAATTTTATAGAAAAAAAAATGATGATTTTTACATGTAGGAGCGAAGTGCCAGAATTGGCCCGGATGGGAAGTGGTTAAAGCAGTATTAAACCCAAAAGCAAACATTCATTATATTGCAGCCAGGCCCAGACTGGCCATAGGGCACAGCGGGCACTTGCCTGGTGGGCCGGGCGCCACCTGGACAGTAGAGGCGGTGGGGCGGCTAGGGTTGCCACCTTTTCATCAAGCCAAACCCCAACACTTTAGCGGCGCACAACAATTTCTTTTTTGTATTTTGCAGTTTACACTATAGGATTGTAAAAGACCTGGGACACCTTTGGGTACACGATGAGGTCAGTGTGAGGGGGCTGTTTATGCATCAGTTCTACTACAGAATATACAAAGAAAAAATGTTTGTATTTTTTTTTTTAAGACAGTGTATAGTGTACCCCTATCAGATATTTCTTAATGTACCATTAACCGCTTCAATACCGGGCACTTTCACCCCCTTTCTGCCCAGACCAATTTTCAGCTTTCAGCATTCTCATACTTTGAATGACAATCGCGTGGTTGGGCAACGCTGTACCCATATTAAATTTTTAGTTATTTTTTCACAAATAGAGCTTTGGTGGTATTTAATCAACACTGTTTTTTTATTTTTTGCTAAAAAAAAAATTTTTTCTAATTCACTGATGGGCACTGAAGAGGCAGCACTGATGGACACTGATAGGCTGCACTGATGGGCACTCATGAGGCGGCATTGAAGGGCACTGATGAGGTGACACTGATGAGGAGGCACTAATATGCAGCACTGATAGTTAGCACTGATATGCCGCATTCATGGGCATTAATAGGAGGCACGGATAGGTGGCACTGATGGGCACTGATAGGCAGCACTGTTGGGTGGCACTGATGGGCAGCACTGATGGGCACTGAAAGGCAGCACTGATTGGTGTCACTGATGAGCACCTTGTGCAGGGCTCCCGATTGGCTCTCCTTTCCTCATACTCTGTCAGTGTGAGGTGAGGAGAGCCGATAAACGGCACTTCCACATTTACATGTGATCAGCTGTGATTGGACATAGCCGATCACATGGGTAACGAGCCATGGGTTACCGAGATCGGGTCGCACCATGTCTTAGGGACACAGCCCGCCTGCGATTGCTGTGCTGTGCTCCCCCGCGGGAATGTGAGAGCGGTGACCCTGAGTTGACAGCATATGACGTTGTCCCAGAGCGAGAGGGAAGTGAGAGGAATTCCTGTCTTAGACCGTTGTCCTCCCCGGTATGGAGTAGGTATAGTTGCAGCCTAGATTTGGAATAAGTTCAGTATTGGGTGCAGTATGGATTGGGCACTCTCAGTGGCTCAGTCCCTACTAGCAGTATCAGCAATGGGTGAATAGCCCTCTCACCACCAGAAGTATCTCAGAAGAGGGATAGATGAATAAAAGGCAATGTCTCCTTCTCCATATTGCTGTAGCCCAGGACCTGACTACATGCAGGTATCCATCTGGAACGGCCCATGACATCTTAGTTCCTAGTCAGATCTTAATGCTAGGAGCCCATCCACCATGGGTGCATTTACTGTATGTGACTGCTCAGATGGGTGGCCAACTCCATATTAATGTCCATGGGGTGGCCAACTCCATAATAAGAACATGGAGGGGAGGGGGGGCAACTCCATAATAAAGGCCATGGAAGGGCCAGCTCCATATTAATGGCCATGTGGGGCCAACTCCATATTAAGACCATGGGGGGGCCCACTCCATATTAAGACCATGGGGGCCAACCCCATATTAATGGCCATGAAAGGTCCAATTCCACATTAATGGTCATGGAAAGGTCAACTCCATATTAATGGCCAAGGAAGGGCCAACTCCATATTAATGGCCAAGGGGGGCCAACTCCATATTAATGGCCAAGGGGGGGCAACTCCATATTGCTGGTCATGGAGGGCCAACCTCCCCCCATTACATCAATAGGGTGGCCAATTCCATATTTGTGGTTTCTTTTGGGTACTCCGGTTTCCCACACTCCAAAGGCATGCTTGTAGTCAACTGGCTCCTGTCTAAATTGGCCCTAGTATGTGTATGTATGAAAATGAGTTAGGGTCCTAAGATTGTAAGCTTATTGAAAGCAGGGACTAATGTAAATGTACAATGTGTAAATAAAAAAAATATATAATGTGTATTGGGTGGCCACATCCATATTAATGTACCTGGGGGGGGTCAACTCCATTATAATGTACATCTTCTTCATCTTCTTCCTCCGCTCTTCTCGTCCCGCATCTTGCTCCGGCTTCTTCACCACTCCGTCCGCACGATCTGCCTCAGTGGGAGTCTTCTGTCGGGTGACGCTTGGGTTCTTCTGACACTTCTTATATAAGGGAGGGCAGGGACACCCGGTGACCCCGCCCTCCTCTGACGCACGGGGACTTCCCTATGGCTTTCCCTGTGATGTTAGAGGGGGGCAGGGTCACCCCATTTATGTAAACCGGTGACCCCGCCCCTCTGACAACACGGGGAAAGCCATAGGGAGGTCCCCGTGTGTCAGAGAAGGGCGGGGTCACTGGGTGGCCCTGCCCTTCGTTATATATAAGAAGTGTCAGAAGAACCGAAGCATCACACGGCAGAAGACTCCCACTGAGGCGGATCGTGCGGCAGAGTGGTAAAGAAGCCGGAGCAAAATGTTGGACAAGAAGAGCGGAGGAAGAAGAAGATGAAGAAGAAGATGGAGAAGAAGTTGGAGGAAGAAAAAGAACACCGAAGGAAGACCAGAAAAAAGAAGATGGAAGAAGCCGAAAGAAGAAGAAGTTAATAAAGGACTGTCTCTTGTGTTTTTTAACCTTTTTGACACTTTTTTTTGTTAAATGGTAGGGGTACATTTGTACCCCATTACCAATTCACACAGGGGGGGCCGAGATAAAGGGGGCTTCCAGATTCCGATAAGCCCCCTGCTTGCAGACCCCCACAACCAATGGGCAAGGGTTGTGGGGATAAGGCCCTTCTCCCCATCAACATGGGGACAAGATGCTTTGGGGGGAGCTGCTACCCCAAAGCACCCTCCCAATGTTGAGGGCATGTGGCCTGGTATGGTTCTGGTATGGCTCTCTCCCCCCCCCCTTTTCCTGCGGCCTGCCAGGTTGCGTGCTTGGATAAGGGTCTGGTATGGATTTTTGGGGGGACCCCCACACCATTTTTTTTTTAAATGTTGGCGCGGGGTCCCCTTAATATCCTTACCAGACCTGAAGGGCCTGGTATGGAATTTAGAGGGACCCCCACACATTTTTATTTTTATTTTGGTTCGGGGTTCCCCTGTGGGGAAATCTTATGCCGTTTTTATCAATGAACTTTTATGTGTATTGTCGGACCGACAATTCATTATAGCCGCAAGTTTTTTTCCTTTAGAAATGTAATTTTGCTGTCAGACTGTTCTAAACACAGGAAACATGCGCCACTTTACAGGAATACTATAGACACCCCCCAGGTATGAAATTTAAAGGAATATTACACTTTTATTGTTTCACTTTAAGCATTATTAAAATCACTGCTCCCGAAAAAACAGCTGTTTTTAAAACTTTTTTTGCATTGATACATGTCCCCTGGGGCAGGACCCGGGTCCCCAAACACTTTGTATGACAATACCATGCATATAAGCCTTTAAAATTAGCACTTTTGATTATTCATGTTCGTGTCCCATATGCTTGTGTTCGCGTGTTCGAACAAATTTTTTGCCTGTTCGCATGTTCTGGATGCAAACTGAACAGGGGGGTGTTTTCGGCTCATCCCTAGTTTCTAGTAAGTAGGAACAGCGATATGTCTCCTCTCCTACTCAGTTCTATCCCCATACAGTTAGAACACACTGAGGGAACACACATTCAACCCCTTGATCGCTTTCTAGTGTTAACCCATTCCCTACCAGTGACATTTACACAGTAATCAGTGCATTTTTATAGCACTGATCACTGTATAAATGTCAATGGTCCCAAAAATGTGTCCGATCTGTCCGTCGTAATGTCTCAATACCACTAAAGATCGCAGATCACTGCCATTACTAGTAAAAAAAAAAAAGAATAATAAAAATGCCAAAAATCTTTCCCATAGTTTTTAGACGCTATAACTTTTGAGCAAACCAATCAATATACATTTATTGCAATTTTTTTTTACTAAAAATATGTAGAAGAATACATATCGGCCTAAACTGATGAAGACATTTGTTTTTTAAAAACATTTTTGGGGATTTTTATTATAGCAAAAAGTAAAAAATATTGTTTTTTTTTTTTTTCAAAATTGTCACTCTTTTTTCATTTATAGCGTAAAAAATAAAAACCGCAGAGGTGATCAAATACCACCAAAAGAAAGCTCTATTTGTGGGAAAAAAATTGACGTAAATTTCATTTGACTGCGCAATTACCAGTTAAAGCGACGCAGTGCCAAATTGTAAAAAGTGCTCTGGTCAAAACCTTGAAGTGGTTAATGTCCATGGAGGGCCAACTCCATATTAATGTCCAGGGGGGGGCCAACTACATACTACTTTCTATGGAAAGGCCAAGTCCATATTTATGTCCATGGAGGTCCAATTCCCTATTAATGGCCATGATGGGACCAACTTCATAATAATGTCCATGGGGGGGGGGGGGGGACTTCAAATCAATGTCCATGAGGGAGGGGGGTCAACTGAAAAGTAATGTCCATAGTTTTTGAATAGGATGTCTAACAAGCTCATATGGTGGGATGGTCAGGTGTTTAGACATTTACCCATATACAGTATATACCAAGGAAAGCCACTGAACTCTAAGTTGAATGCCCAAGGGCACTTGCCCAAAGCAGACTTCATCCAACTCCGAAGTAGTTCAGAGGAACTTTGAAGACCTGTATATGCCTCTGGACCTTTTTGGAGTTCTATATACATCTACATTTAGGTACCCACAAGCTCCATCCTCCCATCCATCAAGCTTTTGTCTCCTTTTATGTCCTTCATTCGCATCTTCCTCTTCGGTTGCCTTCTCCGGCGTGCCGTCGTTCAGCCTGCGACTACCATGTAAAGCGACGCAGTGCCAAATTGTAAAATGTGCTCTGGTCAAAACCTACCGGGCTGAAGTGGGTAATATCCATGGAGGGCCAACTCCATATTAATGTCCGGGGGTGGGGGGGGGGGACAACTACTTACTACTTTCTATGGGAAAGCCAACTCCAAATTTATGTCCATGGAGGTCCAATTGCCTATTAATGGCCATGACGTGACCAACTTTATAATAATGTCTATAGGGGGGGACTTCAAATCAATGTCCATGAGGGAGGGGGGGTCAACTGAAAAGCAATGTCCATAGTTTTGGAATAGGATGTCTAACACGCTCATATGGTGGGATGGTCAGGTGTTTAGACGTTTACCCATATACAGTTTATACCAAGGAAAGCCACTGCAATCTAAGCCCCCCGTACACACGGTCAGAAATTCCGACCACAAAATCTGTCTGATTTTTTCCGACGGATTTTGTCCGACACTGGTGTTGCATACACACGGTCGGCCAAATTTGTCGGAAAATCCGATCATTGTGAACGTGGTGACGTTCGTTGCGTATGACGGAACTACGTAGAGGCTAGTAGCCAATAGGTTTGGTCTCGGAATTTGATATGAGCATGCGTGGCACTTTGTCCGTCGGAATTCTCTACACACGATCGGAAAAAGTCCGATCGGATTTTGTTGTCGGAAAATTTGAGAGCAGGATCTCAAATTTTTTCCGGCGGAAACTCAGACGGCAAAAGTCCGATGGAGCCCACACACGGGCGGATTTTCCGACAACATGGTCCGATCGGACATTTTCCGTCGGAATTTCCGACCGCGTGTACGGGGCATAAGTTGAATGCCCAAGTGCACTTCCCCAAAGCAGACTTCATACAACTCCAAAGTAGTTCAGAGGAACTTTGAAGACCCGTATATGCCTCTGGACCTTTTTGGAGTTCTATATACATCTACATTTGGGTACCCACAAGCTCCATCCTCCCATCCATCAAGCTTTTATCTCCTTTCATGTCCTTCATTCGCATCTTCATCTTCAGTCGCCTTCTCCGGCGTGCCCTCGCTCAGCCCGTCACCCGGTACTGCGACTGAGCGGCCCGCTGGAAACAGGCTGGTGCATTGCAGCTCTTGCCTTCCTCGGCCCCCTTCTGACCGGGACGCGGCCCGGGGGCGCTCATTCGTTTGCATATGCCCAGTTCCTGGACATGATGAAGTAAAAAGTTTTAATATTCGGAACGATGAATTTTTAATGCAAAGCACCCACTCCGGTATCATTATTTGCCCGCGCTTCAGCAATTTAGGAGTGCGTTTGTTTAGATAATGTCGAGTTCAGGAAAGGCTTTACCTCCGCCCCCAGAGTGACCATTAAATTTCCTATACCGCTACATGTGCTGGCGCGGCACTTCTCTAAAGCTTGTTCTGCCCAAACCGGCTGCTCGGCAGAACTAATGTCTGCTCGTTATTGAGGTCAGCCCCTTCTGCGCACTCCAAGGATTCGCTCTTTTTTCCCACGGTATTTCTATAAATTAGACCCCCCTCCAGGAGCCGCCGCGAAGATGCTGAGAGGGAACACAAAGACACAAATCTTCCCTGCGATGGCGATAAGGAGCGGCAGGGGGGGGGGGGGACCCCGGGGATTGGTGCGCAGGTGGAATCGCCGTAACGTCATTAAACGGGTGCCTTGCCGTAATGCCAATTAACCCCCTTGGCGGCATGAATTCGGATTCCTTCTCACCGAGGGAACGCGGAATAGACGCTATTAACGTATACGCCGACGCAAGCTCTGAAATCTCATAAAAAGCTTCCACGTGTTAAAGGCCAACTGATGTGAATGTACATTGTGTACGGTGCTGGGTAAATGATTGGCGCTATTTAAATAACTGTAATAAATAAGTAATAACTTCCCCATTTCTGGAACCCCTCTTCCTTTTTATTTTTGGGATAATGACCTACAAAAAATATATATATATATATATATATATATATATATATAAAGCAGACCTTCATTTCGAACTTTACTTTCAAATCAATTCAGCTTTTAAAATCAATTAACCATTTCAATACTTTTACCCCCTTTCTGCCCAGGCCAATTTTCAGCTTTCAGTGCTGTTGCACTTTGAATGACAATTGCGCGGTCATGCAACACTGTACCCAAATTACAATTTTATCATTTTATCATTTAATCACACATAGAGCTTTTTTTTTTTTGGTGGTATTTAATCATCAAGCTGTGTTTTTTTTTTTTTAATTTTTGCTAAATTAATGAAAAAAGATCAAAATATAAAATAAAAAAAATGTCTTTGTTTTTGTTATAACATTTTGCAAATAAATAATTTTTCTTCATACATTTAGGGCAAAATGTATTCTGCTATATTGCTTTAGTAAAAAAAATAACACAAATCAGTGTACAGTATATAATTCAGTCTGCAGGAAAGTTATAGAGTTCACTAACTACTGTTGGCGCTATATAAATCGTGAATAATAATAATATATATCTGAAAATCGATCAATCCTGATGTACTGATGGCCTAGGAAAGCAGATAAAAGCTAGATAAAAAAAGATAAAAAAATCCATCCAATGTACATATTGGTTAACCACTTCACCCCCCGGACCAATTGGCAGCCAAAGGACCAGGCCCCTTTTTGCGATTAGGCACTGCGTCACTTTAACTGACAATTGCGCGGTCGTGCGACGTGGCTCCCAAACAAAATTGGCGTCCTTTTTTTCCCACAAATAGAGCTTTCTTTTGGTGGTATTTGATCGCCCCTGTGGTTTTTATTTTTTGCGCTATAAACAAAAATAGAGCGACAATTTTGAAAACAATGCAATATTTTTGGCTTTTTGCTATAATAAATATCCCAAAAAATATATAAAAAAAACATTTTTTTTCCTCAGTTTAGGCCGATACATATTCTTCTACATATTTTTGGTAAAAAAAATCGCAATTAGCGATTATTGATTGGTTTGCGCAAAAGTTATAGCGTTTATAAATAGGGGATAGTTTTTATAGCATTTTTATTAATATTTTTTTTTTTACTAGTAATAGCGGCGATCAGCGATTTTTATTGTGACTGCGACATTATGGCGGACACATCAGACATTTTTGACACATTTTTGGGACCATTGTCATTTATACAGCAATCAATGCTATTTAAATGCATTGATTCCTGTATAAATGACAGTTGTAGTGAAAGAGTTAACCACTAGGGGGAGGGGAGGGGTTATGGGCTGTGACGTGTGTGTGTTTTTTTACATTAGGGGGCGGGGCTGACGCCTGACGTCATTGATCGGCTTTCCCGATGACCGGGAACAGCCAATCAATGACGGGCAGTGTAGGAAGCGCGGGGAGAGGTTTGTTTACACTGACCTCTCCCCGTTCTTCAGCTCCGTGACCCGATCGCGGGACACCAGCAGCGATCGGGTCCGCTGATCCCGCGGCTGGGGTCACGGAGCTCCCGACCGGGTCGCGAGCCGCTGGCGGTGCGCGCGCGACCCACGGGCAGGCAATTAAAGGGCCACGTACAGGTACGTGATTTTGCCATTTTGCCGCAGTATATCTGCGTGAGGCGGTCGGGAAGCGGTTAATCATCAGGCTGTGTTTTTTTTTTAATTTTTGCTAAATTAATGAAAAAAGATCAAATATAAAAAAAATAAAAAAAATAAAGTTTCTTTGTTTTTGTTATAACATTTTGCAAATAAATAATTTCTCTTCATACATTTAGGCCAAAATGTATTCTGCTATATTTCTTTAGTAAAAAAAAATAACACAAATCAGTGTACAGTATATAATTTAGTCTGCAGGAAAGCTATAGAGTTCACTAACTACTGTTGGCGCTATATAAATTGTGAATAATAATAATAATAATAATAATATATATGAAAATCGATCAATCCCGATGTACTGATGGCCTAGGAAAGCAGACAAAAAGCGATTTCAGACTGTACAGGAAACACCAGGAGTAAACAATTTGAAATAAAATCATACAATTTATTCATAAAAAAGATAAAAAAAATCCATCCAATGTACATATTGGTTAATAAAACAATACTAGTGCTGATAGAGTTCACTGTATATACAGTGCATCCAGAAAGTATTCACAGCGCTTCACTTTATCCACATTTTGTTATGTTACAGCCTTATTCCAAAATGGTTTAAATAAAAAATTTTCCTCAAAACTCTACGAACAATACACCATAATGACAACGTGAAAGAAGTTTGTTTGAAATATTTGCAAATTTAATTAAAATAAAAAAGGAAAAAATCCCATGTACATAATTATCACAGGCTCCTCCCGTGTACATAATTATCACAGACTCCTCCCATGTACATAATTATCACAGACTCCTCCCATGTACATAATTATCACAGGCTCCTCCCGTGTACATAATTATCACAGACTCCTCCCATGTACATAATTATCACAGACTCCTCCCATGTACATAAGTATCACAGGCTCCTCCCATGTACATAAGTATCACAGACTCCTCCCATGTACATAAGTATCACAGGCTCCTCCCATGTACATAATTATCACAGGCTCCTCCCATGTACATAATTATCACATACTCCTCCCATGTACATAAGTATCACAGGCTCCTCCCATGTACATAAGTATCACAGGTTCCTCCCATGTACATAAGTATCACAGACTCATCCCATGTACATAAGTATCACAGGCTCCTCCCATGTACATAAGTATAACAGGCTCCTCCCATGTACATAAGTATCACAGGCTCCTCCCATGTACATAAGAATCACAGACTCCTCCCATGTACATAAGTATCACAGTCTCCTCCCATGTACATAAGTATCACAGTCTCCTCCCATGTACATAAGTATCACAGTCTCCTCCCATGTACATAAGTATCACAGGCTCCTCCCATGTACATAAGTATCACAGGCTCCTCCCATGTACATAAGAATCACAGACTCCTCCCATGTACATAAGTATCACAGACTCCTCCCATTTACATAAGTATCACAGACTCCTCCCATGTACATAAGAATCACAGACTCCTCCCATGTACATAAGTATCACAGACTCCTCCCATGTACATAAGTATCACAGGCTCCTCCCATGTACATCAGTATCACAGACTCCTCCCATGTACATAAGTATCACAGACTCATCCCATGTACATAAGTATCACAGACTCCTCCCCATGTACATAAGTATAACAGGCTCCTCCCATGTACATAAGTATCACAGGCTCCTCCCATGTACATAAGTATCACAGACTCCTCCCCATGTACATAAGTATCACAGGCTCCTCCCATGTACATCAGTATCACAGACTCCTCCCATGTACATAAGTATCACAGACTCCTCCCATGTACATAAGTATCACAGGTTCCTCCCATGTACATAAGTATCACAGGCTCCTCCCATGTACATAAGTATCACAGGCTCCTCCCATGTACATAAGTATCAAAGGCTCCTCCCATGTACATAAGTATCACAGGCTCCTCCCATGTACATAAGTATCACAGGCTCCTCCCATGTACATAAGTATCACAGGCTCCTCCCATGTACATAAGTATCACAGGCTCCTCCCATGTACACAAGTATCACAGGCTCCTCCCATGTACATAAGTATCACAGACTCCTCCCATGTACAGAAGTATCACAGCCTTTGCCATGACACTCAGAATTGATCTCAGGCTCCTCCCATGTACATAAGTATCACAGGCTCCTCCCATGTACATCAGTATCACAGACTCCTCCCATGTACATAAGTATCACAGACTCCTCCCATGTACATAAGTATCACAGGTTCCTCCCATGTACATAAGTATCACAGGCTCCTCCCATGTACATAAGTATCACAGGCTCCTCCCATGTACATAAGTATCAAAGGCTCCTCCCATGTACATAAGTATCACAGGCTCCTCCCCATGTACATAAGTATCACAGGCTCCTCCCGTGTACATAAGTATCACAGGCTCCTCCCGTGTACATAAGTATCACAGGCTCCTCCCATGTACACAAGTATCACAGGCTCCTCCCATGTACATAAGTATCACAGACTCCTCCCATGTACAGAAGTATCACAGCCTTTGCCATGACACTCAGAATTGATCTCAGGCTCCTCCTGTTTCCACTGATCATCATTGAGATGTTTCTACAACTTGATTGGAGTCCACCTGTGGTAAATTCATTTCATTGGACATGATTAGGAAAGGCTCACACCTGTCTTTAGAAGGTCCCACAGGTAACAGTGCATGTCAGAGCACAAACCAAGCCATGAAGTCCAAGGAATAGTCTGTAGACCTCCGAGACAGGATTGTATGGAGGCACAGATCTGGGGAAGGGTAAAGAAACATTTCTGAAGCATTGAAGGTCCCAATGAGCACAGTGGCCTCCATTATCTGTAAATGGAAGAAGTTTGGAACCACCAGGACTCTTTCTAGAGCGGGCCGCCCAACCAAACTGAGCAATCGAGGGAGAAGGACCTTAGTTAGGGAGGTGACCACTGACTGTGCATCAGGAAAAGGAAGGAGCCGGTAAATGACTTATTTTTATTCCTCCGCTCTCCATTCTGACAGATCGAGGACAGAGGGGGCAGAGGAGCACGGAGGGGGGGGGGCAGAGGAGCACAGAGGGGGGCAGAGAAGCACGGAGGGGGACTGAAGAGGATGGAGGGGGGCAGAGGAGCACGGAGGGGGGCAGAGGAGCACGGAGGGGGACTGAGGAGCACGGAGGGGGACTGAAGAGGATGGAGGGGGCAGAGGAGCATGGAGGGGGGCAGAGGAGCACGGAGGGGGACTGAAGAGGATGGAGGGGGCAGAGGAGCACGGAGAGGGGCAGAGGAGCACGGAGGGGGACTGAGGAGCACGGAGGGGGACCGAGGAACATGGGGGGGACCAAAGCACAGAGGAAGACCGAGGAGCACGGAGGGGGACCGGAGCATGGAGGGGGACCGAGGAGCATGGGGGGGGGACACCGGAGCACGGAGGGAGACTGAGGAGCACGGGGGGGGGGGGGACCGGAGCACGGAGGGAGACTGAGGAGCACGGGGGGGACCGGAGCACGGAGGGAGACTGAGGAGCACGGGGGGGACCGGAGCATGGAGGGAGACTGAGGAGCACGGGGGGGACCGGAGCATGGAGGGGGACCGAAGGAGCATGGAGGGGGTCCGAGGAGCACGGAGGGAGACCGAGGAGCACAGAGCGGGACCGAGGAGCATGGAGGGGGACCAGAACATGGAGGGGGACCGAAGGAGCACGGAGGGGGACTGGAGGAGGTGGATAGTGAGGGATGATCGGTGCTGCGCTGGGGAGGAGTTACAATCACTGATTTCCCTGTATAGATTATCAAAAAAAGCAGCTGAAAGCCGCGGGAGGGAGAGAAGGAGAAGCAGATATCAGCTGCTTTATTGAAATGTATACAGGGAGATCAGTGATTGTAACTAAATCAAGCATTAGAGCATAGAAACATACAAGTACTCGGGCAAATGCTCGGTACCGGCACCAATACTGATACTAGTATCAGTATCGGGGCAACCCTATCCTATACCTTGTGGACAGCCTTCCCAGAAGAGTTGAAGCTGTTATAGCTGCAAAGGATGGGCCAACTCAATATTGAACCCTCCAGACTAGGACTGGGATGCCATTAAAGTTCTTGTGCGTGTAAAGGCAGGCGTCCCAATACTTTTGGTAATATAGTGTATAAGATATTTTATACAGGAGTGACATCACAGCTACGAGCTACAATATTTTGTCATAACCAGACACATGACATCCGGTTACAGAGAGAAGAGGACGGAGGACGGGAGAGCTGAACTCACAGCTGGTCACGGATCAATAGTCTATTTATTAGGCGATGAGAGTGCCGCCATTTCCTAATGAAATCAGAGGGGGGGGGGGGGGGCGGAGTGATTGCAGCCACATTGATCTCAATGTGAAATTACAGATTTCCTTGTTGGTAAAATTTTGCAGAAGACGAGACTCAGAATTTTGCACGTTGAGCTGCTCAAAAATCATTTCGATGGTGTGGAGGATTTTAGGGTGTATTTCTTTTTTTTTTTTGTGTTTATTGTATTGCTTTTTTAATCAATACCTTTGATCATTATTTGTCGATGTACATTTTTATTTATTTCTTTTTTACTGTCTGTTTAATAACAATGATAGTAATAATGAAAGGCTTTTTTTGGTATGAGAACAGGTTCCGGATAGGTCAATGGAGATATTGTACAGTGACAGTGTATAGTATTAGCACTGATCACTGTATTAGTGTCACTGGTGATGTCAGTGGCAGTTAGGCAGCCCCCCCCAGTGTCATATTACCCCCTGCACTCACAGTCCCATTATAAGTTGCTGATCATTGCCATTACTAGTATAAAAAAAAAAATTCCAATATCTATACCATTGTTTGTAGACACTATAACTTTCATGCAAACCAATCACTATACACTTATTGGGATTTTTTTTTTTTACCAAAGACATGTAGCAGAATACATTTTGACCAACATTTATGATGAAATTTGATTTTTTTAAAAATAAAAAGCTCCTATCTCTCCACAGTTACTCGGCTGTTGATGATATCCTGCTCGTCAGTCCTGCCTACTTAAGTCGTCCAGAGGATCTCTGCCTTCACCTTGGTCAACATCACAGAGACTATCTCCTGCGTTCCTGTTTAAAGACTTGCATGGCTTACATCCCTCCTGGCTCCAGATCCTGCTTGCTGTTCCACTACATTGATTCCAGACTTTCTGGCTTGGCTGACTATCTGTTCCGGTTCCTGAACTCTGGCTATGTTTTGACTATGTTTGTTCTTTTTACTTTTATTATTAAACAAGTGTGATTTAACTGTACTTCTGTCTCGGTCTTATTTCTTGAATTCTGACAATTGTTCTTTCTTTCTTTCTTTATATTTACAGATAACATAGAAAATATGATTTTTACCAAAACAAGCCTTTCATTAATACTGTCATTGTTATTAAACAGACAGTAAAAAAAATGAATAAATAAAAATGTACTTGACAAATAATGATCAAAGGTATTGATTAAAAAAGCAATACAATAAACACAAAAAAAAAATAAAAAAATAAATACACCCTAAAATCCCCCACACCATCTAAATGATTTTTGAGCAGCTCAATGTGCAAAATTCTGAGTCTCCTCTTCTGCAAAATTATACCAACAAGGAAGGACTTTGCAGAGAAGGAGGAACAAGAAGGAAGAAGAAGGAGAAGGTTGAATGAGAAGGAGAAAGAAGAAGGAGAAGGTGGAAGAAGAAGGAGAAGTAAGAAGAAGGAGAAGGTAGAAGAAGGAAAAGGAAAAGGTAGAAGAAAAGGGAGGAGGAAGAAGGAAGAAGAAGGAAGAAGAAGAAGAAGAAGAAAGAAGAAGGAAAAAGAAGAAGAAGAAAGAAGAAGGAGGAAGAAGAAGAAGGAAGACGAAGGAAGAAGAAGAAGAAGAAAGAAGAAGGAGGAAGAAGAAGAAGAAGGAAGACGAAGGAAGAAGAAGAAGAAGAAAGAAGAAGGAGGAAGAAGAAGAAGGAAGAAAAAGGAAGAAGAAAGAAGAAGGAAGTAGAAGACAGAAGAGGAAGTAAGAAGGAAGAAGAAAGAAGAAGAACAACAGGCTCATACGGGAAATGTAAAAATTGCTCTGGTCCATAGAAGGTATCCAGGTACAAGAGTTGATTAATTTTGTCTTCCTTATGTTACCAAAATGGCGACATTTGTCCCCGCTGACGAAGTCCCACCTATGGACTTAACGCATAAGGGGGAGGAGCTACGTATGTCCTCACCTGCGGCCATCTTATTGGTTTTCATGTGTATACCATAACGATTTATCCATGCACCTGGGAGAAGTGCTCTATTTGTAAGTGCTTTTACCTTTTCTTAAATAAATTGAGTCAAACAGAGAGTACTAGATTCTGTTTTATTTGATTTCATTTATATACTGTCAGAAACCTTGAATCAGACTGAGACAGAAGTACAGTTAAATCACACATGTTTATTATTAATAATAATAATAATAAAAAGGTAAACAGAGTAAACGTAGTCAAAACATAGCCAGAGTTCAGGAACCGGAACAGATAGTCAGACAAGCCAAAACATCAGGGAGCCAGAGATGAGCGTAGTAGAACAGCAAGCAGGATCTGGAGCCAGAAGGGATGTCAGCAAAGCAAGTCTTGAACAGGATCGCAGGAGATTCTCTCTCTGTGATGTTGACCAAGGCGAAGGCATAGATCCTCTGGACTGGACGGCTTAAGTAGGCATGACTGACGAGCAGGATATCATCAACAGGTGAGTCACTGTGGAGAGATAGGAGCTGGCAATTAGCCGACAGCTTAGCAGCCAGCTGGGAGAAGGAAGGGCTGAGTCCAGCCCTGACATATACATATTTCGTGGTGAGATCATCTGCTGTGCCATTGGCGGACATTGGAGGACTGATATCCCCACTGTGTGGGAAGGCTTATCCAGACCTTTTGGTCATTAGTATGAGGTGAGGGGCTGCTGATGTCTTTGGTGGATGGGCTGGACTCACTCTGACACACATCATCACTATGGCATCGATTCTACCTACCATTAATTGTTTGTACATGGACCAGGGGCGGACTGACCATTTGGCCACTCGGGCACTGCCCGAGGGCCCTGGGCCACTAGGGGGCCCCATCAGGGTTGCCAGCCTCAGTAAAACCAGGGACAGTATGTAAAAATATGTGTTTTTTTTACATCTGTCTCTGAAATGTCCCTTACCGACATCCTTTTGGTCTAAAAATCCCGAGATTATAACTGCCCGACCTCTCCAGTACCTTCTCAGCCAATAGAAACATGTCTGTGTATACTGTGTGTACATGTCTGTGTATACTGTGTGTACATGTATGTGTATACTGTGTGTACATGTATGTGTATACTGTGTGTGTGTATACTGTGTGGCCCCATAATCTGTGATTGCCTGGGGGCCCCATAATCTCCTATTGCCCGGGGGCCCCATGAGTTGTCAGTCCGCCCCTGACATGGACCTTTTTAGCTGATTATGATTTAGTTATTTGTGTTGCATTGTTTTGAGCTTTAATTACTGTCGAGGTGTTGTGTATTGACCTTAGTGTTTAGCCTTCATATTAACTTGAGCAAAGCATTGAGATTGCTGTTAGCACTGAATTGTTATCCTTTTATTATGACATTTTACAGAAACCTGGTGATTTTTGCAGAGATTACAAGGAAATGAAGACTCTCAATTTTATGGATCCCTAGAAATCAGATGTGAGGAGTATAAATATTAACTGGTGACATCAGTGCCAATAATGAGCTGCGCCATGTGCCCCTCATAGCTTGGTGAATGGATTTTTTTAGGCACCGGGTCCCATATGTCCCATTTTGAACCAGACAGTCCAATTTCTATAGCCTGCTGTCCCTTTAAATTTGCACACTGTACAGCAAACCGGCCCTGTTTTGCAGGCTTCATTCATAAACACATTGCAAAAAATATTGTTACATTGTATTTTTTTTCCTTTCTGATTTGGGAAATCATTTTGTTTTGCTGAAGTTGTAGGCAAGGGGATCACAGCATACTAGACACATGTGCACTGCTGAAAAATGTGTTCGTTTTCATTTAATTTGTTTTTTTTGTTTCGTTATTCAGGTCATTCGTTATGATTAGAGTTGAGCGGACACCTGGATGTTCGGGTTCGGCAGGTTCGGCCGAACTTCAGAAAAAAGTTCGGGTTCGGGACCGAACTTGACCCGAACTTGACCCCGAACACCGAACCCCATTGAAATCAATGGGGACCCGAACGGCAATAATAAAGTGTCGGCTCCCGTCCCCCTTAATACAGAGAACAGTCATTGAAGTCATTTATTTTTAAAAAGTTAGTCATAAAAAGTGTTTGGGGACCCGGGTCCTGCCCCAGGGGACATGTATCAATGCAAAAAAAAACTTTTAAAAACGGCCGTTTTTTTCGGGAGCAGTGATTTTAATAATGATTAAAGTGAAACAATAAAAGTGTAATATTCCTTTAAATTTCGTACCTGGGGGGTGTCTATAGTATGCATGTAAAGGGGCGCATGTTTCCCGTGTTTAGAACTGTCTCTGCAAAAAGTGTCATTTTTGCAGAAAAGAAAGCTATTTAAAATCACTCGTTGCGATATGAATTGTCGGCTCCCGTAATACAGAGAACAGTCATTCATTGAAAGTCATTGATAAAAAAAAAGTCATTGATAAAAATAAAAAATAAACAAAAAAAAAAAAGCGTAGGGGTCCCCCCAAATTCAATAACCAGGCCCTTCAGGTCTGGGATGGATATTAAGGGGGATCCCAGCCAAAAAAAAATGGCGTAGGGTCCCCCTCAAAATCCATACCAGACCCTTGAGGTCTGGTATGGATTTTAAGGGGAAACCCAGCCAAAAAAAATGGCGTGAGGTCCCCCTCAAAATCCATACCAGACTCTTATCCGAGCACGCAACCTGGCAGGCCGCAGGAAAAGAGGGGGGGACGAGAGCGGCCCCCCCTCCCGCCTGAACCGTACCAGGCCACATGCCCTCAACATTGGGAGGATGCTTTGGGGATCTAAGACCCCCAAAGCATCTTGTCCCCATGTTGATGAGGACAAGGGCCTCATCCCCACAACCGTGCCCGGTGGTTGTGGGGGTCTGCGGGCGGGGGGCTTATCGGAATCTGGAAGCCCCCTTTAACAAGGGGACCCCCAGATCCCGGCCCCCCCCTGTGTGAAATGGTAAGGGGGTACAAAAGTACCCCTACCATTTCACTAAAAAAGTGTCAAAAATGGTAAAAATTACAGGAGACGGTCTTTGACAATTCCTTTATTAAAATCTTCTTTCTTCTGGTCTTCCTTTCTTCATCTTCTCCTTCTTCCATCTTCTTCTTCCTCCGATCCGCTTCTTCTTGGCCTTCTCGTCCAGCATCGGTGTCTCTTCTGGGCCGCTCCGCGCAATGGGAGGCTCCCGCTGGGTGAGGCTTCTCTTCGGTATCTTCTTCCACGGCGTCGGTCTCTGAGGCTTCTCTCCGGTATCTTCTTCCAGGGCGTCGGTCTCTTCTTGGCCCACTCCTCGCAATGGGAGGCTCCCAGTGTGTGAGGCTTCGCTTGGGCTGACAGTTCTTTTATAACGGAGGGCGGGGCCACCTGGTAACCCCGCCCCCCTCTGACGCATGGGGACGTCATGGGGAGTTCCCTATGGCTTTCCCCACGTCACAGGGAAAGCCATAGGGAAGTCCCCATGACGTCCCATGCGTTATAAAAGAACTGTCAGCCCAAGCGAAGCCGCATCTAAACAAATGCAACAGAACAAATTAATAATAAATAATAATATTATTAATAAAAAAGTTTTTATTATTACGGTTATTTATTATTATTAATTAATTACGTTCCATTCGTTTAGATGAGGCATTCCTTATTTCGGATAATTTGTAACTTCGGATAAATTCATATTTGTTACGTTCACTAACAGCCAACACTTCCAGAGGGCCACATGATAGCAGCGCATTTACGCATTTTAAAGCCCAAAAATTTTAGTTCTGCTGCATTTTTTGCAGTGCATCGCAAAATACTTTAGAAGACCCAGCATTGGTGTTAGTGGACACAATACCAACCTCCAGCATTGGTGTTAGTGGTCGCAATAATAATTCCCAGCATTGGTGTTAGTGGTCGCAATAATAATTCCCAGCATTGGTTTCAGTGGAGGCAATAATAACCCCAACATTGGTGTCAGTGGAGGCAATAATAACCCCAACATTGGAGTCAGTGGAGGTAATAATAACCCCAACATTGGTGTCAGTGGAGGCAATAATAACCCCAACATTGGAGTTAGTGGAGGCAATAATAACTCCCAACATTGGAGTTAGTGGAGGCAATAATAACTCCCAACATTGGAGTTAGTGGAGGCAATAACTCCCAGCATTGGTGTCAGTGGACACAATTATAACTCCCATCATTGGTGTCAGTGGACACAATACCAACCTCCAGCATTGGTGTTAGTGGTCGCAATAATAATTCCCAGCATTGGTTTCAGTGGAGGCAATAATAACCCCAACATTGGAGTCAGTGGAGGCAATAATAACCCCAACATTGGAGTCAGTGGAGGCAATAATAACCCCAACATTGGAGTCAGTGGAGGCAATAATAACCCCAACATTGGAGTCAGTGGAGGTAATAATAACCCCAACATTGGTGTCAGTGGAGGCAATAATAACTCCCAACATTGGAGTTAGTGGAGGCAATAATAACTCCCAACATTGGAGTTAGTGGAGGCAATAATAACCCCAACATTGGAGTCAGTGGAGGTAATAATAACCCCAACATTGGTGTCAGTGGAGGCAATAATAACCCCAACATTGGAGTTAGTGGAGGCAATAATAACTCCCAACATTGGAGTTAGTGGAGGCAATAATAACTCCCAACATTGGAGTTAGTGGAGGCAATAATAACTCCCAGCATTGGTGTCAGTGGACACAATTATAACTCCCATCATTGGTGTCAGTGGACACAATACTAACCTCCAGCATTGGTGTTAGTGGACACAATACCAACCTCCAGCATTGGTGTTAGTGGTCGCAATAATAATTCCCAGCATTGGTGTTAGTGGTCGCAATAATAATTCCCAGCATTGGTTTCAGTGGAGGCAATAATAACCCCAACATTGGAGTCAGTGGAGGCAATAATAACCCCAACATTGGAGTCAGTGGAGGCAATAATAACCCCAACATTGGAGTCAGTGGAGGCAATAATAACCCCAACATTGGAGTCAGTGGAGGCAATAATAACCCCAACATTGGAGTCAGTGGAGGCAATAATAACCCCAACATTGGAGTCAGTGGAGGCAATAATAACCCCAACATTGGAGTCAGTGGAGGCAATAATAACCCCAACATTGGAGTCAGTGGAGGCAATAATAACCCCAACATTGGAGTCAGTGGAGGCAATAATAACCCCAACATTGGAGTCAGTGGAGGTAATAATAACCCCAACATTGGTGTCAGTGGAGGCAATAATAACCCCAACATTGGAGTCAGTGGAGGCAATAATAACTCCCAGCATTGGTGTCAGTGGACACAATTATAACTCCCATCATTGGTGTCAGTGGACACAATACTAACCTCCAGCATTGGTGTTAGTGGTCGCAATAATAATTCCCAGCATTGGTTTCAGTGGATGCAATAATAACCCCAACATTGGTGTCAGTGGACGCTTTAATAATAATTTCATTGGGATCTCCGAGTCTCGTACTAATGATCGGGACCCGGGACTCCCAGTTCTGGTCACCTGAACGCTGTGATAGCCTTTGGTTGTGATCAGTGATCAGTCACAGTGATCAGTCACTGCGCAGTCCATGCCTGTGTTTTCTTTCGCTTCTGAATTGAGAAAAAAAGACACATTGTATCTCTCTCTCTCCTTGCAGGAGATGAAGATGTAAATTAACAAAAGGGTGTAAAACAATAAATAAATAAATACAAAAATAAATTAAAAAATTGCTAGATCAAGGTTTGACATAGGTCAGTGTCCGGTTTAACATTAGGGTAAATGTGAGGGTCAAAGGTCTGGGTCAAAGGTCAGGGTCAGTATATTTTGGCCAGGATTACATTACATTTTCTTTATTTTTTTTAATTACCGTAAATGTTAATTGCTGTTGGTATGTTTTAGGATGGATAAAAAAAGCAAAATGCACACTATTGTTGGGGCTGTACTGCGGGTACAAACAACACATAACATACACATATGTGGTATCGCTGCGATCATCAGGAGAAGCAGAATTTATTTGGGATTATTCTATGGTGGTAGGTTATGGTAGTAACAAGAAATATACAGATATTATATATTATATATATATTTATTTATATAAATAAATATATATATATATATATATATATATATATATATATATATATATATATATATATATATATATATATATATATATATATATATATATATATATATATATATATATATATATATATATATATTTATTTATTTATTTTTTATTTTTTTTATTATTTTTTATTATTATTTTTTTTTTTTACTATTTTGGGGCAGTTTTCCTTTGACAAAAAAAAAAAAAAAAACATTGGGATATCTGGTAATATTTACCACCAAATGGAAGCCCATTTTTTCCCTAGGAAAATAATGTAGCTAGATACACAAAGTAGTAGTGAAGATATGTATGGCTTCACTAACACACATCAAAGTTATAAAATTACGTTATAAAAACGTTTATTTTATCCTCTGTCACTAAGGGGTTAAAGATGTCATCAGCATGTTGATAAGGGGGGGGGGAGCTTCAGGGGGGGAGATCTTTAGCATTAAACACATCTTGACGACCGCCCACAGTATATATACGTCATTATTTTGACGTTAAATACCAATGTTATGGCAGATTCTCTTTTATATAAAAGTGGTCTTGGCGGCGGATTCGCCACGGGATCACTTTTAGAGGTGGCAGGAGAGGTGTCCCCCTCCCGCCGCTTCTCGGTCGTCTCCGGGGCAAGATGGTGAGGGCAAGATAGTTTGGCTCTATGCCCTTGGAGGACCGGAGTGACTGACGTCACGTCCGCCTTTTGGCCCTAAAGGAATTTTTTATTTTTTTTGCTTTTAAAGGTAAATGTGGTCTTTTTATTTTAATTTTAACCCCCAGATCTCTCAATAAAGAGAACCTGTCATTCTTTTTTCTATTACAAGGGATGTTTATAATTCCTTGTGATAGGAAAAACGTGATAAAAAAAAAAGAAAAAAAAGGGACAGTGTAAAAATAAAAATAAAATTTAGAGCGCCCCGTCCCTCCGTGCTCGTGCGCAGAAGCGAACGCGTACGTAAGTGACTCCCACATATGTAAACAGTGCTCGCCCCACACATGTGAGGTATCGTCGCGATCGTTAGAGTGAGAGCAATAATTCTGGTGCTAGACCTCCTCTGTAACTCTAAACAAATAACCTGTAAAAAATGTAAACCCCGGCAGTGATCAGGGATTTTTAGCAGGACTGCGACATTGCGGCGGACAGATCGAAAACGTTTGACACTTTTTTGCTACCAGTGACATTTATACAGCGATCAGTGCTATAAAAAATGCACTGATTACTGTGTAAATGTCACTGGCAGGGAGGGGGTTAACACTAGTGCCGATCAAGGGGTTAAACGGGTGTCCTAGGGAGGTGTTTCTAACTGTGGGGGGAGGGGAGTGCCTGAAGGAGGAGACAGATCGCTGTTCCTGATCACTAGGAACAGACGATCTCTCTCTACTCCCCTTACAGAACGGGCATCTGCTTTGTTTACATTGGCAGATCCCGTTCTGGCTCTCTGGAGAGCAATCGTGGGTGGCCGGACATCACGGCCCCCGGCCACGCGCACCGGCTCCAGCGACGCGTGCACGCGCCTGCTATAGCTATTGAACAAAGCGCCGTACCGGTATGGCGATTCGCGCAATAGAGCCGGTGGCTGGTCGGCAAAGTAGTTAATTCAATAAAGTGTATTTTTTCCAAAAAATTAAGCTTGGAAGACCACTGCAAAAACGGTGTGACATAAAATATTGCAACGATCGCCATTTTATTCACTACGGTCTCTGCTAAAAAAAAAAAAATATGTTTGGGGTTCTAAGTAACTTGTAAATGAAAAGTTCCAAAAAAAGGCAGGGACCGGTCAAGATTCGATTCATCTAGGGGCAGACTGATTGTACCCAAGCCAATCAATCGATCGACTTAGGTACAACCAGCATATCAGATGTTTAGCATGCAATTATTGCAGCTACCAGTAATCTCTGTGTTCTCCCAGCGGGGACGGTTCTCCATGCTCCTCTGCAGGAAGGATTTCCTCATCAACACTAACCAGCGCTGAAGAGGGAATCAAGCATTTTTTTTATTGCAGGAAAGAAAATTGGATAATCTTTGGCCTGCTTTAGGGTGAGGAAGCAAAACAAAGACTACAAATAAGATAAGTATTGTCCTTTACAACAGTCTTGCCAAGCTGTGGTCCATTTAGCAAGGGAAGAATGCTGGAATGTGTTGCTTGTTTGTTTTTGTTTCATTAGTTTTTTTGCTTTTTTCGCAAATTCGAAAATCCGAAAATTCACATTTTCTAGTTTTCTAATTTTCTAATTTTCTAATTTTCTAATTTCTAATTTCCGAAATTTTCTAATTTTCTAATTTCCGAAATTTTCTAATTTCCGAAATTTTCTAATTTCCGAAATTTTCTAATTTCCGAAATTTTCTAATTTCCGAAATTTTCTAATTTCTGAAATTTTGAATTTTCGAAATTCCGAAGTTTAGGATTTTCGAAATTCCGAAGTTTAGGATTTTCGAAATTCCGAAGTTTAGGATTTTCGAAATTCCGAAGTTTAGGATTTTCGAAAATTCGGAAATTTCAAAATTCGGAAATTCGAAATTTGGAAATTCGGAAATTAGAAATTTCTAAATTCGGTAATTCTGAATTTCGAAATTTCTAATTTCCGAATTTTCGAAATATCTAATTTCCGAATTTCAAAAATTAGAAATTTCGAAATTAAAAATTTCGAAATTGGGAAATTAGAAATTTCTGAGATTTCAAATTTCTGAAATGGCAAATTTTACAATATACGAAATTTAGAATTCCCGAATTTCGGAAATTTTGGAAATTCGGAAATTCTAAATTTCGAAAAGTGAAAAATTCTGAAATTAGAAATTTGGAAATTTGGAAATTAGAAATTTGGAAATTCTGAAATTAGAAATTTGGAAATTCGGAAATTACAAATTTCGGAGATTTCAATTTCAAATTTCTGAAATGACAAATTTTCCAATATACAAAATTTAGAATTCCCGAATTTCTGAAATTTTGGAAATTCGGAAATTCAAAATTTTCGAAAAGTGAAAAATTTGGAAATTAGAAATTTGGAAATTTGGAAATTAGAAATTTGGAAATTCGGAAATTAGAAATTTGGAAATTCGGAAATTAAAAATTTCGGAGATTTCAAATTTCTGAAATGACAAATTTTCCAATATACGAAATTTAGAATTCCCGAATTTCTGAAATTTTGGAAATTCTAAATTTCGAAAAGTGAAAAATTTGGAAATTCTGAAATTTTGGAATTAATGAATTTGACAAAATTCATTAAAAAACGAATTCGGAACTGAACAAATTGTACACGTCTAGTGGTTTACATACATTAAAAAGTCGGTTGCAGGCAGATAGGTGAAGGATTTGTCCCTATGTGGTCATCTGACTTTGCCAGAACTTTCATGGTATAAAATATTACATCACCAGTAGAAAAGGAGGGGAAAACCCTTCCTTACCACCTTACTCTATTAGTAGGCACTGTGTCTTTCCAAGAATGGAGCTCCTGGCTGTTTTTAGGGAAACCAGAATGGATCCAATTAGGGCTGATTTACTAAAGGAGTTGAGAATGTGCACACAATAAATGACGATTCCCTTAATTCACCCAATCATGTAAACCGCAAATTTGTGTTTAATAATTTTATATGCACATGACCAGGTAATCAGAGTTAACACCGATAAGATTAATTGAGTATAGACTCTCCATTCTCTTCGAAATTCAGCCATAATGTGTCCACAGGAGTGTTTTCTGTTGCCCATTTCCATTAGCCTTTAATGGGAAAGGTTATTGAACCCCCCGACCATCACACCTATATGAGATGTTTGGACATTGTAGGGTTGATTTACTAAAACTTCTAACATCAGCTTGTTCTTATTAAGCTTTGACAATAAAATCAACCCCAATATTCCAAAACCATGGGCATTTATATGGAGATGCTTACCCCCCACCTCCATCACAGATAATACGGGTTGCCTACGCTCATCCTCCATAGCCATTATTATGGAGTTGCCCCCTTTGTGGCTATGACAGCCTTTGCTCTTCTGAGAAGACTTTCCACTAGATTTTGGAGGGTGTCTGCGCCGGTATTTGTGGCCTTTTGTTGGGTCAGCTGCTGATTTTGGATCAGAAGACCTGGTGGCTTACAATTGGCAAACTGATTCATCCCAAAGGTGTTTAGTAGGGTTGAGGTCATTGATCTGTGCAGGACACTCACGTTCCTCCACACCAAACCCATCAAACGATGTCTTTATGGAGCTGTCTTCACTCTTTTGTGGGAATTTGTGTCCAGTCAGTCAAAAGAACATTTGTGAGTTCAGGTACTGATGATGAATGAGACGAGCTTACAATCGGAGTTCCAGTTCATCCCAAAGGTGATCAGTAGGTTTGAGGTCAGGACTCTGTGCCGGACACTCAAATTCCTCCACACCAAACTGGTCACACCATGTCTTTATGGAGCTGACTTTGTACACAGGGGCTGTCAGGAGTTACATTTTGGAGACCAGTATCTATAGGAGTAGAGAGACTCCCCCTGACCAGCTGGATAAGTACACAAGCAGGTCACCCTGGCAGATGACACAGGCTCCCCCCGAGGTGCCAGGTCTAAGCAACTAACTGGTATTCATCAGAGCTCTTGATGGTGGAGATTTTGCTGCATGTTAGTACCAGGCCGCGGTGATCAGGATTGCCCCACCAGGAGGTGAGAAACCTGGGGTCCAGTAGCAGATATAGCAGGTATGGATCGAGCAGACACGTAATCAGTAAACAAGCCAAAGTTCAGTAACAAGTGGTTGCAGGAAGGCATCAAGAGGAAGCGAAGTTGAGGAACAAGCCAAAGGTCAATTATGAATGGTTGTAGGTTGGAATCAAGCAGAAGGGTACTTGAGGAACAAGTCAGGGGTCAGTAGCAAGTGGTAATGAAGATAAGCACAGCTGAAGGTCTGTACATAATCTGGCAAACAGGAAGTCCAAAGGCAAAGCTTAAATCAGGAAGTTCAAGGGAGGAGCAAAGAGTTCAAGGTTCACCAGAAACAAGGTTCAAAACAAGATTGTTGTAGGACAGGGGTCTTCAAACTTTCTAAACAAAGGGCCGAGCCAACTACTATGTGTCAGACTTTAGGGGGGCCGGACTAGAGTCAGTGGGAGTACAAGATGTCATGGCATCCAGTGGGAGCACACAATGTCCTATCTTCGGTGTCAGTTAAGCCTCATACACACGATCGGACTTTGTACAAACTTTCCCGTGGATTTTTGTACAAAGTTTTTCTGCTCTTTACCGCCACCTTTGGTCAACTTCTGTATTGTTGTCTGATCTTTTGCATTGGTTCTGAGCATGCGTGTTTGTACTTTGTACAAACGTCCTATGGACTTGTGTACACACGATCAGACTTTGCTCTATCGGACTTTTGTTGCCGGAAAGTTTGTCCGTTCGCACAGCCAACAAAAGTCTGATGAAAACCGAAAAAGTTGGTCCGATGGAGCGTACACGCGGTCGGATGTTGCCTTAAAACAGCTAATTTGCATGTTTGTTGTCAAAAAGTCTGATCATGTGTATGGGCCTTAAGAGAAATTTTGCCCTTTTGTTGGTGTCAGTGGGAGGAATAGTGCCCCATTGTTGGTGTCAGTGGGGGGAAATAGTGGCCCCTTCTTGATATAAACGTAAGGAAATAAGCCCCATCAATGGTTTCAATAGAAGGAATTGTGCCCCATCAATGGTGTCAAGAGAAGGAATTGTGCCCCATCAATGGTGTCAATAGAAGGAATTGTGCCCCATCAATGGTGTCAAGAGAAGGAATTGTGCCCCATCAATGGTGTCAAGAGAAGGAATTGTGCCCCATCAATGGTGTCAATAGAAGGAATTGTGCCCCATCAATGGTGTCAAGAGAAGAAATTGTGCCCCATCAATGGTGTCAAGAGGAGGAATTGTGCCCCATCAGTGGTGTCAAGAGAAGGAATAGTGCCCCATCAATGGTGTCAAGAGAAGGAATTGTGCCCCATCGATGGTGTCAAGAGAAGGAATTGTGCCACATCGATGGTGTCAAGAGAAGGAATTGTGCCCCATCGATGGTGTCAAGAGAAGGAATTGTGCCCCATCGATGGTGTCAAGAGAAGGAATTGTGCCCCATCGATGGTGTCAAGAGAAGGAATTGTGCCCCATCGATGGTGTCAAGAGAAGGAATTGTGCCCCATCGATGGTGTCAAGAGAATTAATTGTGCCCCATCGATGGTGTCAATAGAAGGAATTGTGCCCCATCAATGGTGTCAATAGAAGGAATTGTGCCCCATCAATGGTGTCAAGAGAAGGAATTGTGCCCCACCAATGGTGTCAAGAGAAGGAATTGTGCCCCATCAATGGTGTCAAGAGAAGGAATTGTGCCCCATCAATGGTGTCAAGAGAAGGAATTGTGCCCCATCAATGGTGTCAAGAGAAGGAATTGTGCCCCATCAATGGTGTCAAGAGAAGGAATTGTGCCCCACCAATGGTGTCAAGAGAAGGAATTGTGCCCCACCAATGGTGTCAAGAGAAGGAATTGTGCCCCATCAATGGTGTCAAGAGAAGGAATTGTGCCCCATCAATGGTGTCAAGAGAAGGAATTGTGTCTCATCAGTGGTGTCAAGAGAAGGAATTGTGCCCCATCAGTGGTGTCAAGAGAAGGAATTGTGCCCCATCAGTGGTGTCAAGAGAAGGAATTGTGCCCCATCAATGGTGTCAAGAGAAGGAATTGTGCCCCATCAATGGTGTCAAGAGAAGGAATTGTGCCCCATCAATGGTGTCAAGAGAAGGAATTGTGCCTCATTAATGGTGTCAATAGAAGGAATTGTGCCCCATCAATGGTGTCAAGAGAAGAAATTGTGCCCCATCAGTGGTGTCAAGAGAAGGAATTGTGCCCCATCGATGGTGTCAAGAGAAGGAATTGTGCCCCATCGATGGTGTCAAGAGAAGGAATTGTGCCCCATCGATGGTGTCAAGAGAAGGAATTGTGCCCCATCTATGGTGTCAAGAGAAGGAATTGTGCCCCATCGATGGTGTCAAGAGAAGGAATTGTGCCCCATCGATGGTGTCAAGAGAAGGAATTGTGCCCCATCGATGGTGTCAAGAGAAGGAATTGTGCCCCATCGATGGTGTCAAGAGAAGGAATTGTGCCCCATCGATGGTGTCAAGAGAATTAATTGTGCCCCATCGATGGTGTCAATAGAAGGAATTGTGCCCCATCGATGGTGTCAAGAGAAGGAATTGTGCCCCATCGATGGTGTCAAGAGAAGGAATTGAGCCCCATCGATGGTGTCAAGAGAAGGAATTGTGCCCCATCGATGGTGTCAAGAGAAGGAATTGTGCCCCATCGATGGTGTCAAGAGAAGGAATTGTGCCCCATCGATGGTGTCAAGAGAAGGAATTGTGCCCCATCGATGGTGTCAAGAGAATGAATTGTGCCCCATCGATGGTGTCAAGAGAAGGAATTGTGCCCCATCGATGGTGTCAAGAGAATTAATTGTGCCCCATCGATGGTGTCAATAGAAGGAATTGTGCCCCATCAATGGTGTCAATAGAAGGAATTGTGCCCCATCAATGGTGTCAAGAGAAGGAATTGTGCCCCATCAATGGTGTCAAGAGAAGGAATTGTGCCCCATCAATGGTGTCAAGAGAAGGAATTGTGCCCCATCAATGGTGTCAAGAGAAGGAATTGTGCCCCACCAATGGTGTCAAGAGAAGGAATTGTGCCCCACCAATGGTGTCAAGAGAAGGAATTGTGCCCCACCAATGGTGTCAAGAGAAGGAATTGTGCCCCATCAATGGTGTCAAGAGAAGGAATTGTGCCCCATCAATGGTGTCAAGAGAAGGAATTGTGCCTCATCAATGGTGTCAAGAGAAGGAATGGTGCCCCATCGGTGGTGTCAAGAGAAGGAATTGTGCCCCATCAGTGGTGTCAAGAGAAGGAATTGTGCCCCATCGATGGTGTCAAGAGAAGGAATTGTGCCCCATCTATGGTGTCAAGAGAAGGAATTGTGCCCCATCGATGGTGTCAAGAGAAGGAATTGTGCCCCATCGATGGTGTCAAGAGAAGGAATTGTGCCCCATCGATGGTGTCAAGAGAAGGAATTGTGCCCCATCGATGGTGTCAAGAGAATTAATTGTGCCCCATCGATGGTGTCAATAGAAGGAATTGTGCCCCATCAATGGTGTCAATAGAAGGAATTGTGCCCCATCAATGGTGTCAAGAGAAGGAATTGTGCCCCATCAATGGTGTCAAGAGAAGGAATTGTGCCCCACCAATGGTGTCAAGAGAAGGAATTGTGCCCCAACAATGGTGTCAAGAGAAGGAATTGTGCCCCATCAATGGTGTCAAGAGAAGGAATTGTGCCCCATCTATGGTGTCAAGAGAAGGAATTGTGCCTCATCAATGGTGTCAAGAGAAGGAATTGTGCCCCATCAGTGGTGTCAAGAGAAGGAATTGTGCCCCATCAGTGGTGTCAAGAGAAGGAATTGTGCCCCATCAATGGTGTCAAGAGAAGGAATTGTGCCCCATCAATGGTGTAAAGAGAAGGAATTGTGCCCCATCAATGGTGTCAAGAGAAGGAATTGTGCCCCATCAATGGTGTAAAGAGAAGGAATTGTGCCCCATCAATGGTGTCAAGAGAAGGAAGTGTGCCCCATCAATGGTGTCAAGAGAAGGAATTGTGCCTCATCAATGGTGTCAAGAGAAGGAATTGTGCCCCATCAATGGTGTCAAGAGAAGGAATTGTGCCCCATCAGTGGTGTCAAGAGAAGGAATTGTGCCCCATCGATGGTGTCAAGAGAAGGAATTGTGCCCCATCGATGGTGTCAAGAGAAGGAATTGTGCCCCATCGATGGTGTCAAGAGAAGGAATTGTGCCCCATCGATGGTGTCAAGAGAAGGAATTGTGCCCCATCCATGGTGTCAAGAGAAGGAATTGTGCCCCATCGATGGTGTCAAGAGAAGGAATTGTGCCCCATCGATGGTGTCAAGAGAAGGAATTGTGCCCCATCGATGGTGTCAAGAGAAGGAATTGTGCCCCATCGATGGTGTCAAGAGAATTAATTGTGCCCCATCGATGGTGTCAATAGAAGGAATTGTGCCCCATCAATGGTGTCAAGAGAAGGAATTGTGCCCCACCAATGGTGTCAAGAGAAGGAATTGTGCCCCACCAATGGTGTCAAGAGAAGGAATTGTGCCCCACCAATGGTGTCAAGAGAAGGAATTGTGCCCCATCAATGGTGTCAAGAGAAGGAATTGTGCCCCATCAATGGTGTCAAGAGAAGGAATTGTGCCTCATCAATGGTGTCAAGAGAAGGAATTGTGCCCCATCAATGGTGTCAAGAGAAGGAATTGTGCCCCATCAATGGTGTCAAGAGAAGGAATTGTGCCTCATCAATGGTGTCAAGAGAAGGAATTGTGCCCCATCAGTGGTGTCAAGAGAAGGAATTGTGCCCCATCAGTGGTGTCAAGAGAAGGAATTGTGCCCCATCAATGGTGTCAAGAGAAGGAATTGTGCCCCATCAATGGTGTAAAGAGAAGGAATTGTGCCCCATCAATGGTGTCAAGAGAAGGAATTGTGCCCCATCAATGGTGTCAAGAGAAGGAATTGTGCCTCATCAATGGTGTCAAGAGAAGGAATTGTGCCCCATCAATGGTGTCAAGAGAAGGAATTGTGCCCCATCAGTGGTGTCAAGAGAAGGAATTGTGCCCCATCGATGGTGTCAAGAGAAGGAATTGTGCCCCATCGATGGTGTCAAGAGAAGGAATTGTGCCCCATCGATGGTGTCAAGAGAAGGAATTGTGCCCCATCGATGGTGTCAAGAGAAGGAATTGTGCCCCATCGATGGTGTCAAGAGAAGGAATTGTGCCCCATCGATGGTGTCAAGAGAAGGAATTGTGCCCCATCGATGGTGTCAAGAGAAGGAATTGTGCCCCATCGATGGTGTCAAGAGAAGGAATTGTGCCCCATCGATGGTGTCAAGAGAATTAATTGTGCCCCATCGATGGTGTCAATAGAAGGAATTGTGCCCCATCAATGGTGTCAATAGAAGGAATTGTGCCCCATCAATGGTGTCAAGAGAAGGAATTGTGCCCCACCAATGGTGTCAAGAGAAGGAATTGTGCCCCACCAATGGTGTCAAGAGAAGGAATTGTGCCCCACCAATGGTGTCAAGAGAAGGAATTGTGCCCCATCAATGGTGTCAAGAGAAGGAATTGTGCCCCATCAATGGTGTCAAGAGAAGGAATTGTGCCTCATCAATGGTGTCAAGAGAAGGAATTGTGCCCCATCAGTGGTGTCAAGAGAAGGAATTGTGCCCCATCAGTGGTGTCAAGAGAAGGAATTGTGCCCCATCAGTGGTGTCAAGAGAAGGAATTGTGCCCCATCAATGGTGTCAAGAGAAGGAATTGTGCCCCATCAATGGTGTCAAGAGAAGGAATTGTGCCCCATCAATGGTGTAAAGAGAAGGAATTGTGCCCCATCAATGGTGTCAAGAGAAGGAATTGTGCCCCATCAATGGTGTCAAGAGAAGGAATTGTGCCTCATCAATGGTGTCAAGAGAAGGAATTGTGCCCCATCAGTGGTGTCAAGAGAAGGAATTGTGCCCCATCAGTGGTGTCAAGAGAAGGAATTGTGCCCCATCGATGGTGTCAAGAGAAGGAATTGTGCCCCATCGATGGTGTCAAGAGAAGGAATTGTGCCCCATCGATGGTGTCAAGAGAAGGAATTGTGCCCCATCGATGGTGTCAAGAGAAGGAATTGTGCCCCATCGATGGTGTCAAGAGAAGGAATTGTGCCCCATCGATGGTGTCAAGAGAAGGAATTGTGCCCCATCGATGGTGTCAAGAGAAGGAATTGTGCCCCATCGATGGTGTCAAGAGAAGGAATTGTGCCCCATCGATGGTGTCAAGAGAATTAATTGTGTCCCATCGATGGTGTCAATAGAAGGAATTGTGCCCCATCAATGGTGTCAATAGAAGGAATTGTGCCCCATCAATGGTGTCAAGAGAAGGAATTGTGCCCCACCAATGGTGTCAAGAGAAGGAATTGTGCCCCACCAATGGTGTCAAGAGAAGGAATTGTGCCCCATCAATGGTGTCAAGAGAAGGAATTGTGCCCCATCAATGGTGTCAAGAGAAGGAATTGTGCCCCATCAATGGTGTCAAGAGAAGGAATTGTGCCCCATCAATGGTGTCAAGAGAAGGAATTGTGCCCCACCAATGGTGTCAAGAGAAGGAATTGTGCCCCACCAATGGTGTCAAGAGAAGGAATTGTGCCCCATCAATGGTGTCAAGAGAAGGAATTGTGCCCCATCAATGGTGTCAAGAGAAGGAATTGTGCCTCATCAATGGTGTCAAGAGAAGGAATTGTGCCCCATCAGTGGTGCCAAGAGAAGGAATTGTTCCCCATCAGTGGTGTCAAGAGAAGGAATTGTGCCCCATCAATGGTGTCAAGAGAAGGAATTGTGCCCCATCAATGGTGTAAAGAGAAGGAATTGTGCCCCATCAATGGTGTCAAGAGAAGGAATTGTGCCCCATCAATGGTGTCAAGAGAATGAATTATGCCCCATCAATGGTGTCAAGAGAAGTAACTGCCCCATCAATGGTGTCAAGAGAAGGAATTGTGCCCCATCAATGGTGTCAAGTGAAGGAATTGTGCCCCATCAATGGTGTCAAGAGAAGAAACTGTGCCCCACCAGGAGGTGAGCAACCTGGGGTCCAGTAGCAGATATAGCAGGTATGGATCTAGCAGACACCTAATCAGTAAACAAGCCAAAGTTCAGTAACAAGTGGTTGCAGGATGGCATCAAGAGGAAGCGAAGTTGAGGAACAAGCCAAAAGTCAATTATGAATGGTTGTAGGTTGGGATCAAGCAGAAGCGTACTTGAGGAACAAGTCAGGGGTCAGTAACAAGTGGTAATGGAGATAAGCACAGCTGAAGTTCTGTACATAATCTGGCAAACAGGAAGTCCAAAGGCAAAGCTTAAATCAGGAAGTTCATGGGAGGAGCAAAGAGTTCAAGGTTCGCCAGAAACAAGGTTCAAAACAAGATTGTTCTAGGACAGGGGTCTTCAAACGTTCTAAACAAAGGGCCGGGCCAACTACTGTGTGTCAGACTTTAGGGGGGTCGGACTAGAGTCAGTGGGAGTACAAGATGTCATGGCATCCAGTGGGAGCACACAATGTCCTATCTTCGGTGTCGGTTAAGCCTCATACACACGATCGGACTTTGTCCAAACTTTCCCGTGGATTTTAGTACAAAGTTTTTCTGCTCTTTACCGCCACCTTTGGTCAACTTCTGTATTGTTGTCTGACCTTTTGCATTGGTTCTGAGCATGCGTGTTTGTACTTTGTACAAAATTCCTATGGACTTGTGTACACACGATCAGGCTTTGCTCCATCGGACTTTTGTTGCCGGAAAGTTTGTCCGTTCGCACAGCCAACAAAAGTCTGATGAAAACCGAAAAAGTTGGTCCGATGGAGCGTACACACGGTCGGATGTTGCCTTAAAACAGCTAATTTGCATGTTTGTTGTCAAAAAGTCTGATCATGTGTACGGGCCTTAAGAGAAATTTTGCCCTTTCGTTGGTGTCAGTGGGAGGAATAGTGCCCCATTGTTGGTGTCAGTGGGGGGAAATAGTGGCCCCTTCTTGATATAAACGTAAGGAAATAAGCCCAATCAATGGTGTCAATAGAAGGAATTGTGCCCCATCAATGGTGTCAAGAGAAGGAATTGTGCCCCATCAATGGTGTCAATAGAAGGAATTGTGCCCCATCAATGGTGTCAATAGAAGGAATTGTGCCCCATCAATGGGGTCAAGAGAAGGAATTGTGCCCCATCAATGGTGTCAATAGAAGGAATTGTGCCCCATCAATGGTGTCAAGAGAAGAAATTGTGCCCCATCAGTGGTGTCAAGAGAAGGAATTGTGCCCCTCTATGGTGTCAAGAGAAGGAATTGTGCCCCATCGATGGTGTCAAGAGAAGGAATTGTGCCCCATCGATGGTGTCAAGAGAAGGAATTGTGCCCCATCGATGGTGTCAAGAGAAGGAATTGTGCCCCATCGATGGTGTCAAGAGAAGGAATTGTGCCCCATCGATGGTGTCAAGAGAAGGAATTGTGCCCCATCGATGGTGTCAAGAGAAGGAATTGTGCCCCATCGATGGTGTCAAGAGAAGGAATTGTGCCCCATCGATGGTGTCAAGAGAATTAATTGTGCCCCATCGATGGTGTCAAGAGAATTAATTGTGCCCAATCGATGGTGTCAATAGAAGGAATTGTGCCCCATCGATGGTGTCAAGAGAAGGAATTGTGCCCCATCGATGGTGTCAAGAGAAGGAATTGTGCCCCATCGATGGTGTCAAGAGAAGGAATTGTGCCCCATCGATGGTGTCAAGAGAAGGAATTGTGCCCCATCGATGGTGTCAAGAGAAGGAATTGTGCCCCATCGATGGTGTCAAGAGAAGGAATTGTGCCCCATCGATGGTGTCAAGAGAAGGAATTGTGCCCCATCGATGGTGTCAAGAGAATTAATTGTGCCCCATCGATGGTGTCAATAGAAGGAATTGTGCCCCATCAATGGTGTCAATAGAAGGAATTGTGCCCCATCAATGGTGTCAAGAGAAGGAATTGTGCCCCATCAATGGTGTCAAGAGAAGGAATTGTGCCCCATCAATGGTGTCAAGAGAAGGAATTGTGCCCCATCAATGGTGTCAAGAGAAGGAATTGTGCCCCACCAATGGTGTCAAGAGAAGGAATTGTGCCCCACCAATGGTGTCAAGAGAAGGAATTGTGCCCCACCAATGGTGTCAAGAGAAGGAATTGTGCCCCATCAATGGTGTCAAGAGAAGGAATTGTGCCCCATCAATGGTGTCAAGAGAAGGAATTGTGCCTCATCAATGGTGTCAAGAGAAGGAATTGTGCCCCATCGGTGGTGTCAAGAGAAGGAATCGTGCCCCATCAGTGGTGTCAAGAGAAGGAATCGTGCCCCATCAATGGTGTCAAGAGAAGGAATTGTGCCCCATCGATGGTGTCAAGAGAAGGAATTGTGCCCCATCGATGGTGTCAAGAGAAGGAATTGTGCCCCATCGATGGTGTCAAGAGAAGGAATTGTGCCCCATCGATGGTGTCAAGAGAAGGAATTGTGCCCCATCGATGGTGTCAAGAGAATTAATTGTGCCCCATCGATGGTGTCAATAGAAGGAATTGTGCCCCATCAATGGTGTCAATAGAAGGAATTGTGCCCCATCAATGGTGTCAAGAGAAGGAATTGTGCCCCACCAATGGTGTCAAGAGAAGGAATTGTGCCCCACCAATGGTGTCAAGAGAAGGAATTGTGCCCCATCAATGGTGTCAAGAGAAGGAATTGTGCCCCATCAATGGTGTCAAGAGAAGGAATTGTGCCCCATCAATGGTGTCAAGAGAAGGAATTGTGCCCCACCAATGGTGTCAAGAGAAGGAATTGTGCCCCACCAATGGTGTCAAGAGAATGAATTGTGCCCCATCAATGGTGTCAAGAGAAGGAATTGTGCCCCATCAATGGTGTCAAGAGAAGGAATTGTGCCTCATCAATGGTGTCAAGAGAAGGAATTGTGCCCCATCAATGGTGTAAAGAGAAGGAATTGTGCCCCACCAATGGTGTCAAGAGAAGGAATTGTGCCCCATCAATGGTGTAAAGAGAAGGAATTGTGCCCCATCAATGGTGTCAAGAGAAGGAATTGTGCCCCATCAATGGTGTCAAGAGAAGGAATTGTGCCTCATCAATGGTGTCAAGAGAAGGAATTGTGCCCCATCAATGGTGTCAAGAGAAGGAATTGTGCCCCATCAGTGGTGTCAAGAGAAGGAATTGTGCCCCATTGATGGTGTCAAGAGAAGGAATTGTGCCCCATCGATGGTGTCAAGAGAAGGAATTGTGCCCCATCGATGGTGTCAAGAGAAGGAATTGTGCCCCATCGATGGTGTCAAGAGAAGGAATTGTGCCCCATCGATGGTGTCAAGAGAAGGAATTGTGCCCCATCGATGGTGTCAAGAGAAGGAATTGTGCCCCATCGATGGTGTCAAGAGAAGGAATTGTGCCCCATCGATGGTGTCAAGAGAATTAATTGTGCCCCATCGATGGTGTCAATAGAAGGAATTGTGCCCCATCAATGGTGTCAATAGAAGGAATTGTGCCCCATCAATGGTGTCAAGAGAAGGAATTGTGCCCCACCAATGGTGTCAAGAGAAGGAATTGTGCCCCGCCAATGGTGTCAAGAGAAGGAATTGTGCCCCACCAATGGTGTCAAGAGAAGGAATTGTGCCCCATCAATGGTGTCAAGAGAAGGAATTGTGCCCCATCAATGGTGTCAAGAGAAGGAATTGTGCCACATCAATGGTGTCAAGAGAAGGAATTGTGCCCCATCAGTGGTGTCAAGAGAAGGAATTGTGCCCCATCAGTGGTGTCAAGAGAAGGAATTGTGCCCCATCAATGGTGTCAAGAGAAGGAATTGTGCCCCATCAATGGTGTCAAGAGAAGGAATTGTGCCCCATCAATGGTGTCAAGTGAAGGAATTGTGCCCCATCAATGGTGTCAAGAGAAGAAACTGTGCCCCATCAATGGTGTCAAGAGAAGGACTTGTGCACCATCAATGGTGTCAAGAGAAGGAATTGTGCCCCATCAGTGGTGTCAAGAGAAGGAATTGTGCCCCATCAGTGGTGTCAAGAGAAGGAATTGTGCCCCATCGATGGTGTCAAGAGAAGGAATTGTGCCCCATCGATGGTGTCAAGAGAAGGAATTGTGCCCCATCAATGGTGTCAAGAGAAGGAATTGTGCCTTTTTGATGATGTCAACGGGAAGAATAGTGCCCCATTGTTTGTGTCAGCAAAAGAAATTAGGCCCCATTGCTGGTGTCATTGGATGGAATAGTGCCCCAAGAGCAGGATAAAGGCAAGCAAAAGGCCACATCTTGGAGCTGCTCTAGGAGATCAGACAGGGAGCTGTGTAGCATCTCAGGTGGCTCAGCAAGAAATGGATGCTGCGGAGGTTGTGGGTTCAGACCCCAGTGGTCCTGACAGGGACCGAGTCATGCTGGAAGAGCACGATTGTCTACAATATCTTTGTAGGATTTAACAATAACCCTTAACTGGAGACATCTAAACTCAAGAATATGGAGGGATGTCCCCGTATGTTCATAATATATCGGGTCTGAAGGACAGATGAACACAAAACATATTAGAAGATGATTTTTATGGAGCCAGAAAGTCTCTTTATGGTTCTCGCTCTTCACTAGCGTTCATCAGACCAAAGGAGCAGCTGGGGACAATGTAGACAAACACGATGAAGAAGGCCGCTTGTTGTCATTGATCAATAAAACTTGTAAGGGCACTAACAAGTACGTCTGTCTCCCTGCCTGAACCCTGGTGAAAGGGGGACATTGTGGTCCTTGGGGTCTGTAACTTGATTGGTAGCAGTCCATGATCCATTCTGAGTCACAAAAAATAATTTAAAAAAATATCTTGTTTATTGTATCTAGGTGTCAAATAGACATGTGCACAACAAAAAAATTTGTTTATTTTCGTTTCCAAAAAAAATTTGTTTATTTCCGTTTCGTTTTTTTCGTTTCCGTTGATTCGTAACGATTCGTACATTCGTAAGTCGTCGTTGTTCGTATTCGTAACGATTCGTACATTCGTAAGTCGTCGGCGTTCGTATTCGTAACGATTCGTACATTCGTAAGAGTTATTTTTTCGTTGAGTCGTTTTTTCGTTAGTTTAATTTTCGGTTATTCGAAATTCGGACGCATTCGTATTTATTCGTACATTCGTAACATTCGTAGATTCGTAATCGGAGCATAATTCATAATTCGGCGTTCGTATTCGTAACGATTCGTACATTCGTAAGTCGTCGGCGTTCGTATTCTTAACGATTCGTACATTCGTAAGTCGTCGTCGTTCGTATTCGTAACGATTCGTACATTCGTAAGTCGTCGGCGTTCGTATTCGTAACGATTCGTACATTCGTAAGTCGTCGTTGTTCGTATTCGTAACGATTCGTACATTCGTAAGTCGTCGGCGTTCGTATTCGTAACGATTCGTACATTCGTAAGTCGTCGGCGTTCGTATTCGTAACGATTCGTACATTCGTAAGTCGTCGGCGTTCGTATTCGTAACGATTCGTACATTCGTAAGTCGTCGGCGTTCGTATTCGTAACGATTCGTACATTCGTAAGAGTTATTTTTTCGTTGATTCGTTTTTTCGTTAGTTTAATTTTCGTTTATTCGTTTATTCGAAATTCGGACGCATTCGTATTTATTCGTACATTCGTAACATTCGTAGATTCGTAATCGGAGCATAATTCATAATGTTATGTAATGTGTATGCTATTATTACATTTTAATAATTTACGAATCGAAAAGAAAAAGTTACGAATCGAAAAAAAAAGTTACGAATGTACGATTTTTTTCGTTTAATCTATTCGAAGCACGTTAAGCAGCACCATTGTAAGGGACACGGAAAATGACCAATTCAACAAAAAAAAAAGTTACTAGTGTACAAATTTTTTCGTTCATTTTCGTTGTTCCTTTTTTTCGTTTTTCGGATTTTCTTCATTAGTACATTCGTTATTTCTAATTTGTTTTTTTCGGATTTTCGTTGTTTTTCGGATTCGTACGATTCGAACGATTCGTTATTCGGATTCGTTCGATTCGAACGATTCGTTCATTCGTACGAAAACGAACGAACGAAAAAAACTAAAAAAAAAATGAAAAAACGAAAAAAAAAAAACGAAACGAATTGCACGTGTCAAAAGAAGTTTAACCCCCTCCTAACTGGCCTACTGTAATATGATGGCTGAGCGGGAGCCCTATTATCCTGGGAGGACATCATATGACCCAGGATCACGTTCCACGCATGCCCCATGGGCCGTGCTCTGGCGCCATCTGTCACCCACCGCGTCCACTGGACATAGCCGATGACAGATCACTGTACCGTTCTGATGGTGTGCCCAATCACAGCAGATTACATGACAAGTGTACACAATGAAGGGCTTTAATTCATGCCTTTTCATTGTTTACTATTGTGATGAGCTCTGTGATTGGTCACAATAATCGCATGGTACGGACAGGGCCAATCACAGCCCATCTGTACCATGTGATTAGCTGTGGCCAGTCACAGCTAACAACAATAGTGGTTTTCATGCAGAAAAATTGGTTGCTTATAACTGTAAAACTCACAGTTATAAGCAATGATAGTGTAAACAAACAAACAAAAAAAAATAAAAAATCCCGATCATCTCCCCAGAGAAAAAAATGTTATGTCAGGAGAGGAGAGAGAGATCTGCTGTTCCTAGTGATCAGGAACAGCGATCTCTCTCCTCCTCTAGTCAGTCCCCTCACCCCACAGTTAGAAACACCTCCCAGGGAACACTTAACCCCTTGATCGCCCCCGTAGTGTTAACCCCTTCCCTGCCAGTGACATTTATACAGTAATCAGTGGCTATTTTTAGCTCTGATCGCTGTATTAATGCCAATGGTCCCAAAAATGTGTCAAAATTGTCTGATGTATCCGCCATAATGGCGCAGTCCCGATAAAAATCGCAGATCACCACCATTAGTAGTAATAAAATAATTTATAAGAAAAAATTCCATAAATCTATCCCCTATTTTATAGACGCTATAACTTTTGCGTAAACCAATCAATATACGCTTATTGCGATTTTTTTTTTTACCAAAAACATGTAGATACAAAACAATATTTGCTGATTTTTCCTCCTGATTTTTTTTTTTGGAATATTTATTATAGCAAAAAGGAAAAAATATATATATATATATTTTTAATTGTCGTTCTTTTTTTGTTTATAGCGCAAAAAAAAAAATAAAAAATGCAGAGATGATCAAATACCACCAAAAGAAAAGCTCTATTTGTGGGGGGGGAAAAAGGACGTAAATTTCATTTGGGTACAACGTCGCACGACCGCGCAATTGTCAGTAGCCTCCATTGCACATGGGAGGAAGGGATTTTTATTTTTTTCTGAAAGTTTTCTTTTTAAACTGTTTTAATTTGCGCAAAAAAAAAAAAAAAAAAATGCAATAAAAACTTCAGAAATAATCTGCCATCCGTTCACTCGGGATCTCTGACAGTTTATGATTTAATAATATAAAAAACAAAAAACAAAGATGTATATAAAAGGCGCAGTGATCTCATAATCGGGAATAAACACTTCTCCGGACGGGTTACAAAATTGCCTCCACCAGCAGAAAAACCCATTACGGGTCCCGACTTCCATAAACATCGGAGCTGCTTAAAAATTGAAGAGGTGGAAGAGGGGAGATGGAGGGGAGATGGAGGCGGTCTGATTGATAGATGGACGGAGTGTCACTGCGTATCAGATGTGTGATTAGAGGAGAAGATTGCTGCTTACTGAGATAAACTGTCTTCAGCCATAACTTCTGTATTTACTTATCTACAAAGCCTGACTCAGCATTAAGGACAAACAAAGCGCAGCACAATAAAAGCAGCGTGGGGAATGTAATAAAAAGGAGCGGCCGCCGCCCCGCAGCCCCCTTGTCACCGGCCGCTGCCAACCGCCCCTCCTTCCTGGAGACGCTCCCAGCTTTTCAAGAAACGGCCCCCTTTTTTGTGTTTTCATCAAAACGCCCCAAATCGGTTTTCCAGAGAAGATCAAAAAAAAAAAAAAAGCTTCAAATAAAATGTTCTTTTTATTAAATAAAATTCTGCGCCATCTCTTATTCTCAGAGGATAACACTTTAGAGCACTTGTGGGTGAAGGAGAGGAGAGCAAGATGATACGGAAGGATAGAGAGGTGGGGGAAGGAGAGGAGAGCAAGATGATACGGAAGGATAGAGAGGTGGGGGAAGGAGAGGAGAGGAGGTAAAGAGAGGAGGAAGAAGAAGGGAGGAGAGGGACAGGATATAGAGGTTTGGAGGGGAGAGGAGAGGAGATGAGATGATACAGAGAGGAAGAAGAGAGGAGAGGAAGAGAATACAGAGGAAAAGAGAGGAGGAGGAAAAAGAGAGATGAGGAGGGGGATACAGAAAAATAGAGAGCAGGAGGAATAAGAGAGGAGAGAGGATAGGGGAGGAGATGAGAGGATGGGGATACAGAAGAATGGAGAGGAGGAAGAAGGAAGGAGAGGAACAGGATATAGAGGTGTGGAGGGGAGAGGAGATGAGATGAAGATGATACAGAGGGGAAGAAGAAGAGAGGAGAGGAAGAGAATACAGAGGAAAAAGAGAGGAGAGGGGGGATATAGAAGAATGCAGAGGAGGAGGAAGGAGAGAGGAGAGGCGAAGATGGGGAAACAGAAGAATGTAGAGGAGGAGGAAGAGGGTACAGAGTAATAGAGAGGTGGAGGAAAAAGAGAGATGAGGAGGGGGATACAGAAAAATAGAGAGCAGGAGGAAGAAGAGAGGAGAGAGGATAGGGGAGGAGATGAGAGGATGGGGATACAGAAGAATGGAGAGGAGGAGGAAGAAGGGAGGAGAGGAACAGGATATAGAGGTATGGAGGGGAGAGGAAATGAGATGAAGATGATACAGAGGGGAAGAAGAAGAGAGGAGAGGAAGAGAATACAGAGGAGAAGAGAGGAGGAGGAAAAAGAGAGATGAGGAAGGGGATACAGAAAAATAGAGAGCAGGAGGGAGAAGAGAGGAGAGAGGATAGGGGAGGAGATGAGAGGATGGGGATACAGAAGAATGGAGAGGCGGAGGAAGAAGGGAGGGGAGGAAAAGGATATAGAGGTTTGGAGGGGAGAGGAGAGGAGATGAAGGTGATACAGAGAGGAAGAAGAGAGGAGAGGAAGAGAATACAGAGGAAAAGAGAGAAGGAGAAAAAAGAGAGATGAGGAGGGGGATACAGAAAAATAGAGAGCAGGAGGAAGAAGAGAGGAGAGAGGATAGGGGAGGAGATGAGAGGATGGGGATACAGAAGAATGGAGAGGAGGAGGAAGAGGGTACAGAAGAATGGAGAGGAGGAGGAAGAAGGGAGGAGAGGTATGGAGGGGAGAGGAGATGAGATGAAGATGATACAGAGGGGAAGAAGAAGAGAGGAGAAGAAGAGAATACAGAGGAAAAAGAGAGGAGAGGGAGGGATACAGAAGAATGGAGAGGAGGAGGAAGAGGAGAGGAGAATATGGGGACACAGAAGAATGTAGAGGAGGAGGAAGAGGGTACAGAGTAATAGAGGGGTGGAGGAAAAAGAGACAAGAGGAAGGGGATACAGAAGAATGGAGAGGAGGAGGAGGAAGAAGAGAGGAGAGAGGCTAGGGTAGGATAGGAAGGGGGTACAGAAGAATGGAGAGGAGAGGAGAGGAAGAGGAGGGAGAGGAGAAGAAGAGGAGAAGATGGGGACACAGAATGTAGAGGAGGAGGAAGAGGGTACAGAGGAATAGAGAGGAGGAGGAAAAATAGAGGAGAGTAAGGGGGGTATAGAAGAATGGAGAGGAGAGGGAGAGGAGAGAGGATATGAGAGAATGAGGATACAGAAGAATGGAGAGTAGGAGGAAGAGGGTACAGAGTAATATAGAGGAGGAGGAAAAAGAGAGGAGGGGGATACTTTGAAACTTTAAGGTAGTCCCAGACGTCTTTTGCATACCACCTCTCTCGATTTTCCTCAACAATGTCCATGATCTCCTTGGGCACATAAGGGAACTCTAATCCATATACTCTGTTGCCCCCCGCTTGTGTGAAAGTCCGAGGCGATGGCTTTCTTCCGATGAGCTGTGACCGGACTGGGCTGTGGACCTTTCCTGCGGTTACCGGGAGGCTTCACAGGTTTCACTTCCTCCAGAGCATGCATGGTAGTAGCAATAGTGGTGGACAAGGCCGTGTCCATCACCTCGGGAGTGGATTCTCTGACCTGAGCACAAGCAATGTCCTTGTTTAAGGCCCCAGCAACTGTGGATGAGGCCGAAACATCAGGCCTTTCTGCCGGAGCATAGACAATGGATTCCTCGGTGACCCAGTCCATGTGGTAGGCCCGAGGCGATTCGGTAGGCTGTTCCACCTTGAAAATATAGTCCCCACATCTCCGACATCTAGAAAATGGTCGAGGACTGGCAATCAGAGCGTCACATCCTCCACACAGCATGCCGAGGGCCTCAACGTCCCCAGCGGTGTAAAGGACAAACTGCCCCTGCGGCAACAGGCGGATCCCCGTGTTGGTCAGCACAGTGCCGGGTATCTGCATACTCGTTGGACCCCTCACCGATGGCATCCTGGGTCCTGGAACAGATGATGCACCCGGAATACGGAACATTTCCTCTCCGAAATTTGCTTTTCTCCAGCGCAGTGAAACGTGACCAGCTTCACTCTCCTCCCGCAACACACTCACGCGGTGCCTCGTGCAGGAAGACGAACAGGCGTAGACTCCTCCTACTGGTTCCTCCAGCTGCGCAATTTAGAAGGGCTTTTCTGCAGGGCTCCTCCCACGCTTACGCACCACAGTGAAAGTCTTTGCCTTAGTAATGGTGGCGCTGATGGCGCAGTTCCAACAAAAAACTTCACCCTCTATTCCAATGAACGTTCTCCTTTTTTGGGGGGGTAACGGTAAATCCCGGACGAGCCCCCACGTGTAGCGCCATAACCCCTAGGGGCGGCTATGTTTTTCTGGGCTCACCGATTACCTCCTCCGCCCTTGTAGCTCCTCGTTCTTGTCTAGGGGTTCCCACGGTTAGTACCCAGTAACTGCGGAGACTGAAACTCGCAACTGGATAACTCAACTGTTGGATAAACCCCTTGTTTGTAGATCTAGCAGCCAACAAGTGATTTCAGCTTAGCAAAGTCTCTGCCACAGACTTGGTTGTGAAACTTTAGATAAACACACTAAAGTCTCTCTCAGGAACTTAATTGCAACTGAAGGATAGGTTAGGAACTTTTCTTACAGTACCAGTATCTCTCAGCCGATCCGGCTATACCGTAAGAAATGCGGATTCAACTAGTTTCCATACAGCTCAGCTTCCAGGCTCTTACCGAGCAGCCAGCCTCGTGCGTGGCCCTCCTCCGAAGAGTCCTCCCCTGGTCGCACGTAGAGTTGCTGGGCCTCTCCAATCCTGAGACGGCACCGGGACACTTCAGAATCCTCCTTCAGTTACTGCGCCTCGAACTAGCCAGTTCCGAGGCTCAGAAACGGACGGATCCCCACCCCAAACCATGAGGGCCTCTGGGGCTGGTCAGGAGGACCAGGACCACGGAGTCAGTGGACACTCCTGGGCCGGAACAGAACCCAGGCCCTGACGGACCCTGGCCCGAACGTAACCAGTCTCAAAGCCCAGGCCAGAGCGCAACCCCTCCACACACGTGACCTCAGCACCTTAATTACCCCCCCTCGGAATACACAGCGGAACAAACGCGCCCACTGATTGGCTCCGAGGAGAGATTGGTACCCAATGCGTCCAACCAGACTGCGTTCTAAGCCTGTCACAGGTGCCTCACCTCACCTATGACCAGGCAGAACTTTAATACAGTCCAGCCAAACTGATGCCAAAACACAGCCTAGAATAAACTCAACTACAGTTCTGGGCAAAAAACTAAATTTACATGCATATCGCGTACTTTGAAAAAGTGTCCCGGCGCTACATATATTATTATTGAAAAGCAATAAAAAGAATTTACAGGAAAAGAAAAAATAGTGGTGATCAAATGTAAGGAACATTCTTCCCACTGATCACCAATGTAAGGAACATTCTTCTCACTCACCACCAATGTAAGGAACATTCTTCTCACGATCACCAATGTAAGGAACATTCTTCTCACTGATCACCAATGTAAGGAACATTCTTCTCACTGATCACCAATGTAAGGAACATTCTTCCCACTGATCACCAATGTAAGGAACATTCTTCCCACTGATCACCAATGTAAGGGACATTCTTCCCACTGATCACCAATGTAAGGAACATTCTTCCCACTGATCACCAATGTAAGGAACATTCTTCCCACTGATCACCAATGTAAGGAACATTCTTCTCACTGATCACCAATGTAAGGAACATTCTTCCCACTGATCACCAATGTAAGGAACATTCTTCTCACTCACCACCAATGTAAGGAACATTCTTCTCACTGATCACCAATGTAAGGAACATTCTTCCCACTGATCACCAATGTAAGGAACATTCTTCTCACTGATCACCAATGTAAGGAACAATCTTCTCACTGATCACCAATGTAAGGAACATTCTTCTCACTGATCACCAATGTAAGGAACATTCTTCCCACTGATCACCAATGTAAGGAACACTCTTCCCACTGATCACCAATGTAAGGAACATTCTTCCCACTGATCACCAATGTAAGGAACATTCTTCTCACTGATCACCAATGTAAGGGACATTCTTCCCACTGATCACCAATGTAAGGAACATTCTTCCCACTGATCACCAATGTAAGGAACATTCTTCCCACTGATCACCAATGTAAGGAACATTCTTCTCACTGATCACCAATGTAAGGAACATTCTTCCCACTGATGACCAATGTAAGGAACATTCTTCCCACTGATCACCAATGTAAGGAACATTCTTCCCACTGATCACCAATGTAAGGAACATTCTTCCCACTGATGACCAATGTAAGGAACATTCTTCTCACTGATCACCAATGTAAGGAACACTCTTCCCACTGATCACCAATGTAAGGAACATTCTTCCCACTGATCACCAATGTAAGGAACATTCTTCTCACTGATCACCAATGTAAGGGACATTCTTCCCACTGATCACCAATGTAAGGAACATTCTTCCCACTGATCACCAATGTAAGGAACATTCTTCCCACTGATCACCAATGTAAGGAACATTCTTCTCACTGACCACCAATGTAAGGAACATTCTTCTCACTGATCACCAATGTAAGGAACATTCTTCCCACTGATCACCAATGTAAGGGACATTCTTCCCACTGATCACCAATGTAAGGAACATTCTTCTCACTGATTACCAATGTAAGGAACATTCTTCTCACTGACCACCAATGTAAGGGACATTCTTCTCACTGACCACCAATGTAAGGGACATTCTTCCCACTGATCACCGATGTAAGGGACATTCTTCCCACTGATCACCAATGTAAGGAACATTCTTCCCACTGATCACCAATGTAAGGAACATTCTTCCCACTGATCACCAATGTAAGGAACATTCTTCTCACTGATCACCAATGTAAGGGACATTCTTCTCACTGATCACCAATGTAAGGGACATTCTTCTCACTGATCACCAATGTAAGGAACATTCTTCTCACTGATCACCAATGTAAGGAACATTCTTCTCACTGACCACCAATGTAAGGGACATTCTTCCCACTGATCACCAATGTAAGGAACATTCTTCCCACTGATCACCAATGTAAGGAACATTCTTCCCACTGATCACCAATGTAAGGAACATTCTTCTCACTGATCACCAATGTAAGGGACATTCTTCCCACTGATCACCAATGTAAGGAACATTTTTCTCACTGATCACCAATGTAAGGAACATTCTTCTCACTGATCACCAATGTAAGGGACATTCTTCTCACTGATCACCAATGTAAGGAACATTCTTCCCACTGATCACCAATGTAAGGAACATTCTTCCCACTGATCACCAATGTAAGGAACATTCTTCCTACTGATCACCAATGTAAGGAACATTCTTCCTACTGATCACCAATGTAAGGAACATTCTTCCCACTGATCACCAATGTAAGGAACATTCTTCTCACTGATCACCAATGTAAGGAACATTCTTCCCACTGATCACCAATGTAAGGAACATTCTTCTCACTGATCACCAATGTAAGGAACATTCCTCCCACTGATCACCAATGTAAGGAACATTCTTCCCACTGATTACCAATGTAAGGGACATTCTTCCCACTGATCACCAATGTAAGGAACATTCTTCCCACTGATCACCAATGTAAGGAACATTCTTCCCACTGATCACCAATGTAAGGGACATTCTTCTCACTGATCGCCAATGTAAGGAACATTCTTCTCACTGATCACCAATGTAAGGAACATTCTTCCCACTGATCACCAATGTAAGGAACATTCTTCTCACTGATCACCAATGTAAGGGACATTCCTCCCAGAAGGGCTGTAGTAGACTTTAGGTCAGCCTGCTGAATATAAAGGCAAACAATAGATTGTATAAGTAGGAAACAGAAAAAGGAAATAACGGGAACATGCACAATAACCAACAAATAGCCACGTGGTGCCAAAAGTAGTTTGCACGCTATTCTAGATCAGAAGTGTTTATGCTACTGGGATATAATTGGGATAATTGAGGGATGGATGGACTACACACTTCTACCCTAGAATAGTGTACAAACCACTCCATGCATTAAACAGAAGTCTTTTGGACCACCTGGTGGCTGTTGGTGGTATTGCAACCAATTTTCTCTTTTTTTTTTTCTCATTGGACAGGTCACTTGGCTTTTCTAGGCATCGGTTACTGGGAATATTTTCAGTGACTCACTAGGAAATGTTTTCAGTAATATTAATAGTAATATTCCAGCAGTCATTTCACACTACACACTGAGCAAATCTCCTAGAGAAGCCTTTAATTCGCTCTATCCGTCCAGATCCCCCAAAGATGAATTTGTCTCCTCCTGTTCTGGTGCTAATCTCTTACGCCAGTCATAATTTAAAGAACGTCTTAATCTGCTTAGGGGAGTTTTTAAGAAGTGCAGATAGTTTGCTGGCTGTAAAATATATATATTTTTTATCCATTTCACGATAAAGCAAGCTGAGCTACGAGAGAGAGAGAGAGGGAGAGAGAGAGAGAGAGAGAGCTCCGGATTTAGTTAGCGTGATGTATAAGCACTTGCTGTCTTCAGTGGGTCTTAAGCATCTTAAAGAGCCCTGAAAGTGCTGACTCGGAATATTCAACTTAAGATAGTTTAGAAGTCAATGGACATTGATTGCAAGATCTGTCTCATTAAAGTAGCCGAACACTTTCTCTGGAAATGTAAATAACCAACAGGAAACTCCGCTTCCATCCAGACCATTGCCTGAGACCTCTCTGTGGAGCACATTAAATGAAACAATATTTTAACTCCTTCCAACCTAGGCCGGCGCTCAAGTCTTCTCCCGGGTTGCCATTGTACGTGATCAATGAACTGGATATTCAAAATGTGTAAAATGAAAATATCCAGAAATATTACTTAATCAGTATTACATTTCCCCCAACGTATATTTGATTTTAATTCAAACGCATTTTTATTCTTGCAGAAGAGAACTGATTCTTCCTCAGGCTTTGGTGGTGGTGCTTTGGTGCTTGTTTGTAGAAAAGTGATTGTTGCATGTGTGCATTAGAAATGCATCTCTGTATTTCTTTATGTTTTTATCTCTGTCTCCTTCTTTGTTGTTCAGCTGCATATAATGGGGTGTTGTTACCTAGAAAAGTGGGGAAACCATGAGGGATCTGTTGGATGGACTGATGGACTTGTTTGCCATGTCTCTGAATGTTCTCATTTATCCGGGTCATGGAGACACCATGAGGGATCTGTTGGATAGACTGATGGACTGTTCTCATTTATCCGGGTCATGGAGACACCATGAGGGATCTGTTGGATAGACTGATGGACTGTTCTCATTTATCCAGGTCATGGAGACACCATGAGGGATCTGTTGGATAGACTGATGGACTGTTCTCATTTATCCGGGTCATGGAGACACCATGAGGGATCTGTTGGATAGACTGATGGACTGTTCTCATTTATCCGGGTCATGGAGACACCATGAAGGATCTGTTGGATAGACTGATGGACTGTTCTCATTTATCCGGGTCATGGAGACACCATGAGGGATCTGTTGGATAGACTGATGGACTGTTCTCATTTATCCGGGTCATGGAGACACCATGAGGGATCTGTTGGATAGACAGATGGACTGTTCTCATTTATCCGGTCATTGAGACACCATGAGGGATCTGTTGGATAGACTGATGGACTGTTCTCATTTATCCGGGTCATGGAGACACCATGAAGGATCTGTTGGATAGACTGATGGACTGTTCTCATTTGTCCTGGTCATGGAGATACCATAAGGGATCTGTTGGCTAGACTGATGGACTGTTCCCATTTATCCGGGTCATGGAGACACCATGAGGGATCTGTTGGATAGACTGATGGATTGTCCTCATTTATTCCGGGTCATTAAGACACCATGAGGGATCTGTTGGATAGACAGATGGATTGTCCTCATTTATCCGGGTCATGGAAACACCATGAGGGATCTGTTGGATAGACTGATGGACTGTTCTCATTTATCCGGGTCATGGAGACACCATGAGGGATCTGTTGGATAGACTGATGGACTGTTCTCATTTATCCGGGTCATGGAGACACCATGAGGGATCTGTTGGATAGACAGATGGACTGTTCTCATTTATCCGGTCATTGAGACACCATGAGGGATCTGTTGGATAGACTGATGGACTGTTCTCATTTATCCGGGTCATGGAGACACCATGAAGGATCTGTTGGATAGACTGATGGACTGTTCTCATTTGTCCTGGTCATGGAGATACCATAAGGCTTTACATCCTATGATTCCTTTTGCTTTCAGCGCTGAGGTCAGTTCATCTGGCTTCCTGTTGAGGGAAGCACTTCCGGTTTCACGGCCGTCACTTCCTGAGCGCCTGGCGCACCTGCTGTGACACTATTTGTCCTCACCTGACCGTTTGGCGCCAAAACTTGGCGCCAAAACGGCGGTGGAGAGGGCTATATAAGGGGAATTGTTTGGGCTGTTCAAACGTGCAGCTCAGCGGAGGTACATTCCCAAACGATGCTTGGTAAAGGTAAGAGATTCCAACAGACTATTTGCCACCTATCCCTACCAGGAATTGATCATTAAAATGCCTCTCTTTATTCTATTTAAGGGGTTTAAGTACCTCACTCTGACCTCCCTATCATTCGGATAGTCGTCTATCCAGGCTGGCAAGACACCATGAGGGATCTGTTGGATAGACAGATGGATTGTCCTCATTTATTCCGGGTCATTAAGACACCATGAGGTATCCGGGTCATGGAGACACCATGAGGGATCTGTTGGATAGACTGATGGACTGTTCTCATTTATCCGGGTCATGGAAACACCATGAGGGATCTGTTGGATAGACTGATGGACTGTTCTCATTTATCCGGGTCATGGAGACACCATGAAGGATCTGTTGGATAGACTGATGGACTGTTCTCATTTGTCCTGGTCATGGAGATAATCCTCTAATATAATGACGTTGGCTACCCAGTAACATAAATTGCCTCAATTCTTTACTGGCTACATGGCAGGATACAGCGGTAACAGCTAACGCGTTTTGGCCAAGGCCTTACTCATAACATCATGCTATAAATAGGGCTTCGGACGAGGCGCATTAGCATGTTAATGCTTTATCCTGCCATCCTACTATGAAGCCAATAAAGAATTGATGCAATGGATGTTACTGAGTAGCCAGGTTTATTTTATAAGAGGATTATGTCTGTGAAGGTTCCCATTTATCCAGGTCATAGAGAATGGGGACACCATAAGCGTCCAGGGTCTAAAGGCAAGTCACAGCTTGTCTAACTGTAATTCTTGGCTGTTATACAATCTGCAGAGGTATCCTTAGAGGTATCCATAGATCTAATATAAAAAAGCTGGCAGTTTTACCATGGATCATTTACAATGTCTATGAAGGTTCTAATTTATCCAAGTCATGGAGAGTGGGAACACCATGAGGGATGGAGATCGGGATCAAACAGAATGCCACAGCTTGTCCAATTTCATATTTCTTGGTTGTTATACGACCTGCAAAGTTATCCATAGATCTAATATAGAACAACAGACCATTCTAACATACTGTAAATGGTTCACCATGTCTGTGAAGGTTCTTATTTACCCAGGTCATAGAGAATGGGAACACTGTGAGGGATAGCGGTCCAAACAGCATGTCACAGCTGGAGGAATTTCATATTTCTTGGCTGTTATATAACCTGTAAAGTGTTTGTTAGATCTAACATTGGACCGCTGGCAGTTCCACCATGGATTGTTCACCACCATGTCTGTGCAGATTCCCATTTATCCAGGTCATGGTATATAGCTAGAAGTAGTTAGTCAGATTTAACGTGACTTATTGATATGATTTTGTAGCTTCTCCAAGACTATTCACCAGGTTTAATGAGCTTCAGGAAGATACCAGCATTTATATCCACACGGGTAGCACCTTGATTCAATCCCCATGGAATGTGTCAAAAAGGTTTGGAGGTGGGAGAGTTTCGGAACCACCTTGTTCTAGTTATATAATCTCATCTTTGGTTTCCGGAAGGCCGTACATGTTAGAAAAAAAATATATACCGTATTATGAGCAGGAGAGAGAGCCAGAGGCACCACCACATCCCTTGCCAGAGAATGCGGTCTGGTTTGGTTTGCAATGCACACACCCTCTTATGGTTGGATTGGCCATGCCTGTATTAGTGCAACATGTTATGTGTCTGGAGGGCGAGGAGACTTTTTTTCATCTACTTGTTCGCCAGATTTTTGGAAATCTTTGGTATTGGAGTTACTCTGGATGCCCCTCCTGTAGCTTCCTTTTGGGGTCCCTCCATTTAGATTGGTAAAATTCTATTCACCGATTTGCCCTGTTTATGCATTTGTGATGTGAACATAAACAACTTTTTGATATTAATTTGATGCAACTTGTATGTTGTTATACGCTCTCCTGAAGAAGCCATATAAAAGGCGAAACACGTCGAGATACTCTCTCCAAGCAACATACTTGTGACAATGTTTATGCATCACTTTAATGATGAGACATGCAGTTCAATTTTTTTTTATATAATTGTTATGCTTTTATGGAAGTATTAAATAAAATTGTTAATTTTTTAACCCATTATGAACTTTTGATAATTGGCACCCTCATATACAAGACTGCATATGTGTTAATGCTTTGATTCATAGGGCTTAAGGTGTAAATTGATGTCAAATTGCCAGGGGAGACTATGTTTATTATCAGTTGACTATATGTGTTAAGAGCTGAAGGCAGGTTTGAGGAAATAGGGGAGGAGGTGAGGTTTGAGTTTCAATGTTCGACTTCTGAGGACACATCTTGTGTGGTCACCATAACTAGGGGGTCCCACCATGTGGGCAATGTTAGGCAGGGCTCAGAGCCCCAGTCTATCAAAAAACAGAAACTTACTAAAATGGCACCCATAGTCCATAACTATGAACATTTTTCCATTCACAAGGGCATGTTTTGGGGTGGAAAATGTCTACATTTTTAAGCACCATTATTGGTGAGTTTGCCACCTCACTGGATACAGTACAAAAGCAGTAGGCATGTGCACTGACAAAAAATGTGTTCATTCTCGTTTCATACATTTTTTTGCTTTTTTCGGAAATTTGTAAAATCCAAAATTCGGAATTCGGGAATTTTCTGGGATTTTCAAATTTCGGATTTCTGAATTTCCGAATTTTCGAATTTCTGAATTTCCAAATTTAGAATTTTCAGATTTCCGAATTTCAGAATTTTCGAATTTTTGAATTTCTGAAATTCCAATTTTCGGATTTCCGAATTTCGAATTTTCGGATTTCCGAATTTCGAATTTTCGGATTTCCGAATTTCGAATTTTCGGATTTCCGAATTTCGAATTTTTCCGATTTTCGGAATCCCGAATTTTCCGACATTCAGAATTTCAGAATTCGGGAATTCAAAGATTTGAAAGTCCAAATATTTGAAAATCTGAAATCTGCCGCATCTAAACAAATGGAACGGAACAAATTAATAATAAATAATTAATAATAAATAATTAATAATAATAAAAATTGGAATTTCAGAAATTCGAAAATTCGAAAATTCGGAAATTCGGAAAATCCGAAAATTCTAAATTTGGAAATTCAGAAATTCGGAAATTCGGAAATCCGAAATTTGAAAATCCCAGAAAATTCCCGAATTCCGAATTTTGGATTTATTTCAGATAATTCGTAACTTCGGATAAATTCGTACTCGTTACGTTCACTAACAGACAAATTTGAAAAGGAATTACAATACCTATAATTTAATAGTTAGTTATTATTTAGAATTAAACAGATTTTCTTTCTTTTTTCTGATTTTCGAATTTTTGAATTTCCGAAAATCGAAAATCCAAAAATTTGAAAATCCGAAAATCAGAAATTCTGAAATTCGAGAATCCTGAAATTTGAAAATTCGAAATTCGATAATTCGGAAATCCGGAAACTCTGAATTAGCGAATTTGTCAAAATTCGTTAAAAAAACGAATTCGGAACTAAACAAATTGCACATGTCTAAAAAGCAGGCAATGCCACCTCTAACTGTGTGGGTGCCCCTTCACACCTGCATGGTTTAGGTGCATTGTGTTGAAAGAAATTCCCACTAAGTTCTCAGGAGCCAGTATCAACATTTGGAAAAAAGCCATGACTAGCACAAGGGTGGGGCAGCTGAATAGAGCAAGTGTCCTGCATACTGCATATATTTGATCAAATACCACCAAAAGAAAGCTCTATTTGTGGGGAAAAAAAGGACGTCAATTTTGTTTAGGCACAACGTCGCACGACCACGCAATTGTCAGTTAAAGCGACGCAGTGCCGAATCGCAAAAAGTGCTCTGGTCTTTGGCCAGCCAAATGCTCCGGGGCTGAAGTGGTTAATCATTACCATTGATTAGGCACAAGTTGTATGTGTGAAACACGTCTACATGACCACAGTTTGGTGTCTTTGTTGTTATCTTATCTTTGTGAAACAAAATAAAAGGCAATCGGAAGTTCTGGATGTGCCGCCATTTCTTTCTTCTTTCCTATTGGATGAGATGTGGTGAGTGTGGAGGCCATTGGAGGACAGTGACCTCATTGTCCAGTGGTGAGATGATTGGAGCTTTGTCACATGGAGCATTATCCTGCTGGGAGGAGCCATCAGAAGATGGGGACACTGTAGTCATAAAGGGATGGACATGGTCAGCAACAATACTCAGGTAGGCCGTGGTGATTAAACCATGATCAATGGGTACTAAGGGGCCCAAAGTGTGCCATCTGAATGTCGCAGCTGAAATCGAGACTCATCAGACCAGGCAACGCTTTACCAATCTTCTATTGTCCAATTTTGAGGAGTCTGTGCGAATTGTAGCCTCAGTTTCCTGTTCTTAGCTGACAGGAGTGGCACCCGGTCTTGTGCTGCTGTAGTCCATCTGTTTCAAGGTTCAATGTGTTCTGCATTCAGAGATGTTATTATCTTGGTTGTAACGAGTGGTTATTTGAGTTACTGTTGCCTTTCTACCATCTGAAGGCAGTCTGCCCATTCTCCTCTGACCTCTGAGGTTTTTATTTTTTTGCGCTATAAACAAAAAAAGAGCGACAATTTTGAAAAAAAAAAAAAAACACAATATTTTGTACTTTTTGCTATAATAAATACCCCCATTTAAAAAATATATATATATATTTTTTCCTCAGTTCAGCCCGAAATGTATTCTACATATTTTTGGTAAAAAAAAAAAATCGCAATAAGCGCATATTGATTGGTTTGTGCAAAAGTTATTGCGTCTACAAAACAGGGGATAGATTTATAGCATTTTTATTTTAATTTTTTTCTTGCTAGTAATGGCGGCGATCTGCGATTTTTATCGGGACTGCGACATTATGGCGGACACATCGGACAATTTTGACACATTTTTGGGGACCATTGGCATTAATACAGCGATCAGTGCAATAAAAATGCACTGATTACTGTAAAAATGTCACTGGCAGTGAAAGGGGTTAACACTAGGGAGCGATCAAGGGGTTAACTGTGTTCCCTGGGAGGTGATTCTTAGGCCCCTTTCACACTGGGGCGTTTTTCATGCGGTGCAGCGCTAAAAATAGCGCCTGTTCACCGCATGAAAAAATCCTGCCCCTTTAACTCCAGTGTGAAAGCCGGCGGGCTTTCACACTGGAGCGGTGCGCTAGCAGGATGAAAAAAAAAGTCCTGCTAGCAGCATCTTTGGAGCGGGATAGGAGCCGTGTGTTCACCGCTCCTATACCGCTCCTTCCCATTGAAAAGAATGGGAGACCGCGGTAAAACCGCGGCAATACCGCCGCAAAGCGCCGCTACGGCGGCGCTCTGCGGGGGGTGTTTAACCCTTTTTCGGCCGCTCGCGGGGGGTAAAACCGCACCGCGGGCGGCCGAAAACCGCGGTAAAAACGACGGTAAAGCAGCGCTAAATATAGCGCTGCTTTACCGTCACCGCGGCTCACCGCCCCAGTGTGAAAGGGGCCTAACTGAAGGGGGGAGGGAACTGACTAGGGGAGATGACAGATTGCTGTTCATACTACTTCTACTCCCCTCAGAGAACTGGGATCTTTGTATTTACACACAGAGCTCCCGGTTCTCGCTGTGTTCCGAGCGATCGCGGGAGCCCGGCGGTCATCGAGACCAGGGCCGTCTTTAATATTAATTGGATCCTGGGCAAAACTTTTCTTGGGGGGGGGGCCCCCCCATGCAGTTTCCCTCTCCACCTGCTCTGAGACATACAATAAATAGCAGCTAGACTCAAAATCAGTTTACTGAATCTGATCAGTCAGCTATTGCGATTGGTTGCCAGAGGTTACAGTGTATCATTACCGCTCACTGACTGGTTGCTAGAGGTTACAGCACACATTACGGCTCACTGATTAGTTGCTAGAGGTTACAGCACATGATTTCTGCTTGTTGATTGGCTGCTAGAGATTACTTTGGATATGACCTCAGGGGGCATGATATACATATCAATGCCGCTGCCCTCCGCTATTTACATATGAATGCTGCCCCTATTTATGAATGAATTCCGCCACTATTTACATATGAATGCAGGTAATTTACATGTAAACCCAGTGTCTGCAGTTGAGTCATCTGTACACAACAAAAGGGCAGAGCTGATCAGCATTAGTAGCAGCACTTCACACTGAGATATTGGGACACATCATGGGACTAAAACCTCAAGGGACGAGGGAATTTAAACCAGGATAGTTGGCAAGTATGAGGCAGCTGCTTTGGGCCCCATAACAATAGCAGGTCCCAGGGCAGCTGCCCCTTTTGCCCTGCCTTAAAAACGGCCCTGATCGAGACCACCGGGCCCTCGCATTGGCTCCGGGGATGAGCAGCGGGCGTGCGCCCCCTAGTGGCCGACCTTTGGAGCCGATGAAACATGACTGCGATTCGCCTGCCCGTGCCATTCTGCCGCAGTATAACTGCGGTGGCTGGTCGGCAAGTGGTTAAACCCCACGCCCTACCTGAGTATTATTGCTGACCATGTCCATCCCTTTATGACTACAGTGTCCCCCATCTTCTGATGGCTCCTCCCAGCAGGATAATGCACCAGGTCACAAAGCTCCAATCATCTCACCACTGGACAATGAGGTCACTGGACTCCAATGGCCTTCACAATCACCAGATCTCAATCCAATAGAGCACCTTTGGAATGTGGTGGAACGGGAAATTGGCATCATGGATCTGCAGAAGCTGTGTGATGCTATCATGTCACTATGGACCAAAACCTCTGAGGAACGTTTCCAACACCTTGTTGTATCTATCACCAAGAATGAAGACAAAAAGGGGGTCCAACCCGCTACTAGCAAGGTGTACCGTATTTATCGGCGTATAACACACACTTTTTTCCCCTTACAATCAGGGGAGCGTGTTATACGCCGATCCCCCACTGCTGTGAGCCTCTGGGCGGCTTTCAGCCGCCTTCGGCCCTTCTCAGCGGCTTTCGCCCGCCTTCGGCCCTTCTCTGCAGTTTTCGACCGTTCTCTGTAACTTTTGGCCGCTCTCGGCCGCCTTCGCTCTTTCTCGGCAGCTTTCGGACGTTCTCGGCAGCTTTCGGCTGTTCTCGGCGGCTGAGTGCGGCCAAAAGCTGCCGAGAGCGGCGAAAGCTGCCGAGTAAAGCTAAAGGTGGCTGAGACCGGTCGAAGGCGGCTGAAAGCTGCCGAAGGCGGCCAAAAGCTGCCAAGAAAGGCAGAAGGCGGCCAAAAGCTGCCGAGAACGGCCGAAGGCGGCCACTGGCACCAATTTTCAAACTGCAGTGACACTGACACAGTAACACTGACATTTAACTGCAGCCTGGGCAAGGCTGCAAATGACACTGAGGAGGCTGCAGATGGACGCTGCAAGGCTGCAAATGACACTAAGAAGGCTGCAAGGCTGCAAGGCTGCAAGGCTGCAAATGACACTAATGCCCTGTACACACGGTCGGATTTTCCGACGGAAAATGTCCTATCGGACCATGTTGTCGGACATGTGTGTGGGCTCCATCGGACTTTTTCCGTCGGAATTTCCGACGGAAAAAGTTTGAGATCCTGCTCTCAAATTTTCCGACAACAAAGTCCTATCGGACTTTTTCCGATCGTGTGTAGCGAATTCCGACGGACAAATTGCCACGCATGCTCAGATCACATTACAAGACCAAAGCTATTGGCTACTAGCCTCTATGTAGTCCCGTCATACGCAATGAACGTCACCACGTTCAGGATGATCGGACTTTCCGACAACTTTGTCCGACCGTGTGTATGCAACACCAGTGTCGGACAAAATCCGTCGGAAAAAATCCGACGGATTTTGTGGTCGGAATTTTCGACCGTGTGTACAGGGCATAAGAAGGCTGCAAGGCTGCAAATGACACTGAGAAGGCTGCAAGGCTGCAAATGACACTGACAAGCATGCAGATGGACGCTGTGCAAGGCTGCAGATGGACACTGATAAGGCTGCATTGATGGGCATTTAAATGTAAGTTTTTTTTCCTTAAAAAGTTTTTTTCCTTAAAATTTCCACCTAAACTTGGGGTGCCTGTTATACGCCGGCGCGTGTTATACGCCGATAAATACGGTACCTAATAAAGTGGCCGGGGAGTGTACATCTAGGAGATCAGTCCATTGCATATTAGTGAATATTGCTCTGCTACTTCTCCTGCATACAAATATCTGGTAGTCTTTAATTAATGCAGATGAACAAATCATGTCCTTTATCCCTCATTACCAGAAATATATCACTCCCATGATGAGAGGGGCAATAAATAAACTTTTTTGCTACATATTGTCTCTAATAGTCTAATAGCTTTATTGGGATTTGTGGTTGAGTCATCATTAGGATCCATAGCCTTGATGAAGAGCAAGATTGATTTTTACGAGATCTCATAGTGACTATGTACTTATATCCGGGACATATAAAGAACCATGCCACTGGGTGAAGGATCTTACTGAAGAAGAGGGTCACCTGACAGAGACGGCGGAGCTCTGTAGATACATACTATGAATTATATAAAATGTACGGACTTATTTATGTCAGGCGTATCGGACAGATAATAATATTGACCATATTCATCGAAACCAGTGTATTACACAGATTATTGCTTCCTGACAGATGGCCCACCAGTAAACTTCCTTGCCAATAATTGTCAAGGTCAAAGGTCTACAGGCTATAGATTTATTTACAAGCTGTAGAAGGATTTAGTAGACGGAGGGGACAGTGGCCCGGCCAATGGCAGCAGCTCCACAAACTTACCAGGAAACAGGTTGATCTGTAGCGTGATTTACTAAATGGGTATAAATTAAAGGGGAACGGGATTTATGGCCTGAGGATAATTTAGTGCTTGTCCATAGTGGATGGAGTCGGAGGAAGGAACATTGATGTGATTAAGGTCAATGATAAGCTTTCCGGTCACTAAGAGGCACTCCCTAACTGTCTTCTTACGCCACTTAGTGTACGATGAGCTATTTGTATAATATGGGCAACCAAAAGAATATTCAGAAATGTGTTCAGTTTTGTGCGATTTAGTGGTAATCTTCCTCAAAGTCCAAAATTATAGATATTTTCTCAAATGAAATTCCTAAATCCTTGGACTGTCACTGGAAGTCCCAAAAGCCTTCTGAGATATGATGGTGGGCATCAAAGAATGTAGACAGAGGACATGAGGAGTTTCTGTACAAATAATGATCAGTGAATCCCTCTTTATCTGGCCTTTCCCTATTTCCTATGGTATAGAAAATGCCACAATTTGGAGGAAGGGGAAAACGTCTGTGTAATATAATACAGCTTGTAGGTAAAATAGCATTCTGTGCTGATAGATGGACACTGGCATTGTGTCCACGGAAATCCCGGCACAGAGAGACTCACCCTAGCCTAAGAATGTCCTCACACTAACCTTTAATCCTACAACTAACCTTCCCTGTAACCCCAACTCTATCCCTCACCATACTGCCAACACTCCCCCCCCCCCCTGTACCCCCAACAATTTTCCACCCCTGTACTTCAATACTATCTCTCCCTGTAACCCTAACACGAAACCTCCCTGTACCCCCAACATTTACCTATTCTGTAAATCTGACACTAACCCTCCCAGTACCCCTAACACTAACCCTCCCTGTACTCTCGACACTAACCCTCCCTGTACTCTCGACACTAACCCTCCCTGTACCCCAACACTAACCATCCCTGTACTCTCGACACTAACCCTTCGTGTACCCACAACACTAACCCTCCCTGTACTCAGGACACTAAACCTCCCTGTACCCCCAACACTTACCTATTCTGTACACCTGACAGTAACCGTCCCAGTACCCCTAAAGCCCCATACACACGGTCGGATTTTCCGATGGATTCTCTCCTATCGTACAATGTTGTCGGAAATTCCGACCGTGTGTAGGCACCATCGGACATTTTCCATCGGATTGTCCGACGGAAAAAGTTGTATCTCCTGCTCTAAAAATTTTCCAACAACAAAGTCCGATCACACCAATTCCGATCGTGTGTAGCGAATTCCGACGGACAAAGTGCCACGCATGCTCAGATCACATTACAAGACCAAAGCTATTGGCTACTAGCCTCTACGCAGTCCCGTCGTAGGCAACAAACGTCACCACGTTCAGAATGATCGGATTTTCCGACAACTTTGTCTGACCGTGTGTATGCAACACCAGTGTCGGACTAAATCCGTCGGACCAAATCCGATGGATTTGGTGGTCGGATTTTCCGACCGTGTGTATGGGGCTTAACACTAACCCTCCCTGTACCCGCAACACTAACCCTCCCTGTACCCACAACACTAACCCTCCCTGTACCCACAACACTAACCCTCCCTGTAACCGCAACACTAACCCTCCCTGTACCCACAACACTAACCCTCCCTGTACCCACAACACTAACCCTCCCTGTACCCGCAACACTAACCCTCCCTGTACCCGCAACACTAACCCTCCCTGTACCCACAACACTAACCCTCCCTGTACCCGCAACACTAACCCTCCCTGTACCCGCAACACTAACCCTCCCTGTACCCACAACACTAACCCTCCCTGTACCCCAACATTACCCATCCCTGTACTCTCGACACTAACCCTCCGTGTACCCACAACACTAACCCCCCTGTACCCACAACACTAACCATCCCTGTACTCTCTACACTAACGATCCCTGTACCCACAACACTAACCATCTCTGTACCCCTAACACTAACCCTCCATGTACCCACAACACTAACCCTCCCTGTACTCTCGACACTAACCCTCCCTGTACCCCAACACTAACCATCCATGTACTCTTGACACTAACCCTTCGTGTACCCACAACACTAACCCTCCCTGTACCCACAACACTAACCACCCCTGTACTCTCGACACTAAACCTCCCTGTACCCCCAACACTTACCTATCCTGTACACCTGACACTAACCGTCCCAGTACCCCTAACACTAACCCTCCCTGTACCCACAACACTAACCCTCCCTGTACCCGCAACACTAACCCTCCCTGTACCCACAACACTAACCCTCCCTGTACCCCAACATTAACCATCCCTCTCCTCTCGACACTAACCCTCCGTGTACCCACAACACTAACCCCCCTGTACCCACAACACTAACCATCCCTGTACTCTCTACACTAACGATCCCTGTACCCACAACACCAACCATCCCTGTACTCTCTACATTAACGATCCCTGTACCCACAACACTAACCATCTCTGTACCCCTAACACTAACCCTCCATGTACCCACAACACTAACCCTCCCTGTACTCTCGACACTAACCCTCCCAGTACCCCTAACACTAAACCTCCCTGTACCCCAACAGTAACCCTCCCTGTACCATCAACACTAACCATCCTTGTACCCCTAACACTAACCCTCCGTGTATCCACAACACTAACCTTACCATGACAGGTTCATCCAGGGCAAGGATGCAGAATTGCACCCCCTCCCCCACTATTAATACATGCCGTAGAAAGGGTGTACCAACCTGCATCCATTTATTGACCCCTTTGCTTCATTGCGCCCAAAGGCAACTGTCCCTATTGCCCACCCCTTGTCCTGGGCCTTGGGGCCACCAACAGTCAGGCTTGGGGAGGACGTCCTCCAGCCAGGAAAATTAGGCAGGGCTTTGTCTGTCTTGCTGCAGCTTCAAAGGCCCCTTTCACATAGGCGTTCCGTGTCCGTATTTCATCCATCCGTTGACGGATGAAAAACGGACATACATGTATCTCTATGTGATAGCGGATGTTAGCGGAAGATTATCAGCTGACATCCACTAACATGCGTCTCCGCCAAGCTCCTTTTTTTATGACAAAAGAAAACTTTTTTCACCTGTAAAAAAAAAACAGGAACTGACGATAAACGGATGTTAGTGAATGATCCGCTTACATCCGATCCGTTGACATCGGTTTTTAAACCCCCCCTCATTAAACACACTGTATATAGCTGGTTGCTAAGGAGGGGGTCGGGAAGCCGGCCGCCGCGTCCTTAACAACCAATGAGCCATCAGCTGTCAGCTGATTTCAATAAAATCTATTTTAAACAATAAGAAAACATGCCATGAATCAAAGGCTAATTTAATGCAAAGGGCCCAGTACAGGGGGGGGGGGGGGGACAGAAGGGTCAAAGTAGAGGGTAGGGATCAGGAGGGCAAGATACTGGGATCAGGGGGGCAAAGTACCGGTTTCCCAGGACGCTGGGCATCCAAAGAAAGCTTAGCAAAAAGCATGACTATCCCAGCAGATCCGGGACAGTTGGCAAGTATGATGTAATGCAAGATTAGCATGGGGGCCCCCCATGCACCTGGGGCCCAAGGGTGCCCATGCATTAGGACACCCCTGCCCGGGAGACACTCAAATCAACACACACACAGGAGAGTTGTTTCAATGAATGCTCAAATGTAATGGTAGTATGGGCTGTACCTTTTATACAGGATATGGACAAAGAAAAAGTTGCTCAACTTAAAGAGAAGGGAGGAAGAACAAAGTTCATCACATAAGACATAATATTTCAGACATCATTTCAACTAGTATTGCTGAAGATTCATTCTCTCTGAAAACATAATTTCAAAACCAGTTCTTACCAGACCTTATCTATTCTGTGGTCATTGCGACAAACAAGACCCTAAAAAGAAAGATATCCGTCTGTCAGCAATTTATAGAATGCTTCAGTCTTGTTAACACTTTATCACCATTCACCCCCCCCCGCCAATTTTTTTTTTAAATGACGTGGCCCCCCCAAAATCCATACCAGACCCTCATCCGAGTGTGCAGCCTGGCAGGTCAGGAAAGGGAGGGGATAAGCGAGCGCCCCCCCCCCGCCTGAACCATACTAGTCCACATGCCCTCAACATGGGGGGGGGGGGGGGGTGCTGTCTTCATCCATTGTGTTGTCGTCCACTGTCTGGCATCTGCTATATAGCCATGGGGCGTGGCTGTCCGATGACATCACCCGCAGAGCGCTCCCTTGTGACATCACAGGGGACGGTCTCTCCAGGTGACATCATCTGATGGCAAAGCTCCATGGCTATATAACAGGTGCCAGGCACCGGGAGTGACGGCGGCAGGAGAAGACGGCGGTGGGAAAGAAGGCCCTGGGAGAGACAGCAGGAGAAGATGGCAGCAGGAAGAGATGGCGGCGGGAAGAGATGCAGAATCTGGGGGCCCCCTTGTTAAACCCCCCCTATGCGAATGGGTATGAGGTACATACTACCCCTACCCATTCACCAAAAAGTCCCCTCCCTTTCCTGACTTGCATGCTCAGATAAGGGAATGTATGGGTTTTTGGGGGGACCCCTCACCATTTTTTTTTATTTTGGAGTGGTGGGGGTCTCCCCCGAATCCATACTAGACCCGTCGTTTTTTTTCTTGCCGGCAATTTTTTTTTACATGAACCCCAGTGACAGCTGATGACTCATCAAGGAAGCGGCAGCCGGCTTCCTGGCCCCCTCCTTAGCAACCAGCTATAGACAGTGTTTGAAGTTCAGTTCAGAATCAACGGATGTCAGCATTAAGATTTACAAAAAAAAAAAAAAAAAAACGACTGAATTGAACAAAAAAACGGAACGCCCGTGTGAAACCAGCCTAATGCACATGGTGAGAAGCTCACAGTGTGCAGTGAAATCAGAGTAAGCCATTTCAGTCCACAGGAGAGGAGCCGGTACAACAGTGTAATGCCCCGTACACACGATCGGAAATTTCGGCCAGCAAAAGACCGATGAGAGCTTTTCATCGGACAAATACGACCGTGTGTAGGCTCCATCGGTATTTTGCTGGCCGAATACCCGCCAGCAAAAATTTGAGAACACGCTCTCAATTTTTCCGACGGAAAAGGTTTCTATCGCAAATTCCGATCGTCTGTAGCAATTCCGAAGCGCAAAATTCCTACGCATGCCCGGAAACAATTCGGCGCATGCTCGGAAGCATTGAACTTTTTCTCGGCTCGTCGTAGTGTTGTACGTCACCGCGTTCTTGGCGGTCGGAATTTGGTGTGACCGCGTGTAGGCAAGACAGTTTGAGCGGAATTCCGCCGGAAAAACCATCAGAGCTTTTTCCGACGAGAATTCCGATCGTGTGTACGCGGCATAAGACTGAAGGGAAGGCCAGTGGGAGGATTAAAATGGAATGAGTTGTCCGATTTGGCAACAATTTGGCGATATTGGTAAAGTTGGTCTCTAGGGTTGAGTGTGCCCAACCATGAAATTGTTACTTTTTTTTTTGATGAGAGGATAAATCCGGCGTCTGATTGGACGGATCTTTTCCTGAATGGAAACATTTGAGGTGATGGGATGATAAATCCGGCATCTGATTGGACGGATCTTTTCCTCCATGGAAACATTTGGGGTGATGATCTGATAAATCCGGCGTCTGATTGGACGGATCTTTTCCTCCATGGAAACATTTCAGGTGATGGGAGGATAAATCCGGCATCTG
>CM053030.1:525658611-525687583 GCA_028564925.1 Lithobates sylvaticus | reverse complement strand
GCAGAATTAGATCTCGCTAGGCCTGAACCTCCCGCAGCTGCCTCTGTGGCTGTGAGCTTAAATTAAATTATAGTGCAGATCACTGGCGCTTCTATTCCCTGCAATCAGCTGGATTGCATTGTGTGTAACATCAGCGGGAAGCAAAAGGTCTGTGATTAGCATCACTAATGTATTCATGGAAGATGTCTGTGTGATGAGACAGGTAAAGATGCTGCATGCTCATACCTGAGCTCCAAACTCTCCATTCACCTTGTTATTTACAATATTAGTCACTAAATAAAGCAGTACCCCAGACACAGCTTTGCATTTAGCAGTAGATATGTAAAGGAAAAGGATATTTTTTGGACAACTAATGCCGCGTACACACGAGCGAACTTTCCGACGGACTAGGTCTGACGGTCTTTCCTACGTTCCGACAAACTTTTCAAATGAACGGACTTGGCCACACACAATCACACTAAATTCTGACAAATTCAAACGTGATGACGTAAGACCGGACTAGAATAATGAAGTTCGTAGCCAATAGCTCCCCTAGCGTCGTTGTTTGTCCGTCGGACTAGTACACAGACGAGCGGATTTTTCGATAGGAACTGGGTCCAGCGGAGTTCCGGGGGGCGCATGCGCGGCGCGATCCTGGACGGAAGCAAGGGCTAGGAGCTCCGTGAGATCCGGAGACAAAAGCGGGTTCCCCGGGGCCTTCCTTACTCAAACGGAGCACGAAATTACCCATCACCCCCGGCGGAACACCCAGCGCATGCCGGGCCCTAAGAATCGCCGCGGTAAACCGGCTCAAAGATCCCTAACTAACTACCTGCTTCGGGTGCGGGAGCAACACGTGATGTCCCAAGATGGCGCCCAGCCGGAGACGGCACCAGCGTCGTCACAGGCCTCAACCTCATCCCCGGAGCTCTCCATGGGGGAAAGTGAGTATTCCAACCTGCTCACTAAAGCGGACTTAGAGGACAGTCTCTCCACGATGTATGATAGGCTGGCTAGGAAGTTCCAGTCGGAACTACACAAATCCACCAGCACATTATGCACGGAGATTGCGGCCTTAGGAACCAGAACCGACTTGCTGGAAACTAAGCATGACGAACTGTGTTTAGCTCACTCGGACCTCAGGAAAGACCATGAGACCCTCACTGAGACTGTTCAAATCCTACAAGCTCACCTCGAGGACCTTGACAACAGGAACAGGAGGAACAACTTGAGGGTGAGAGGAGTCCCTGAAACGGTCACTGACCTGCCTCAAGCTATTCAGAAGCTTTTCCAATCTCTGCTCCCTGAGACCCCAATTGCGGCCTTTACCTGCGACAGGCTGCGCAGAGCTCTGCGCCCAAAACCCCCAGATGACAGACCCCCAAGGGACATTGTTTTATGCCTCAAGGACTACCTCATAAAAGAAGACATACTTAGGGCCTCACGCAATACTCCCAACATTCAGCTGGATGGTACTAGTGTGCAAATCTACCCGGACATATCGCCCACAACGCTGGATAAACGCAGGAGGATGAAGGAAGTCACCTCTGTTCTTCAAGCTGCCAGGATCAGGTATCGTTGGGGCTTCCCATTTAAGCTGCAAGTCCCACATAATGGCACCACTTACATCGTCACCACTATCACGGAGGGCAAAGACCTCCTGGTAAAGCTGGGCCTCATGAACGCAGCAGACCACCCGAGGATGCCATCCACTCCCCGCTCACCTGCCATCTGGGCTACACCACCCCCGAGGAGAGACCGCCGCACGGTCCACTGACCTCTCCTGCTCCCAGCTTTTTTTTTTTTCTTTTTTGCCGGACACTAAGAAGGCCCTCATGCCAATTGTTTACATACTTGTCCCACCTTGATCTGACGTCTAGTCGCGCCCGTCTGGACTTCCCCCCCTCTGAGCAAGTAAGATGGAGTCCCTGAAGTCCCTGGAAGCCACGATTGAAGGTTCCTCCCGGATGGAGAGGACTGTCCGGCTCCCTCTCCTTGCTTGGAAAAATGGACCTACAAGTCCAAGTTTATTTTTACAGCTGAGGCAGAAGGAGAGAGGAGGGGGCGGCTTTTTTGCCTTTTTTTTGCCCTCTCCTGTCTCTTTCCCAAGCCTTATGCTTTTTTGGTCAGGGCGCTTGTTTTGCCCCTGACCCCCTTGGCTTTGACACTACTTCTACAGATGCCTGACTTAAGTTTATGTCTGGCGCAAGGTTTGCAATTAGGGCATGATTGCTGGTTATTTGTTGTTTTTTTTTTTTTTTTTTTATTGCCTTTTTTTGCTCTCAAAGTATTGTACTGCTATTGTCTCATTGCCTTCTCTCCTCTCACTGGTCGATGCCCCTGGGCACCCGCCTTGTCCCTGGCTTTTCCAGGGGATGGCGGGGGCCTACGGTTTCAGCCTTTGACACAGGTCTGCCTATGTATAGGGTAAAGTTTTATTCAATGTGCGAATGCTGGGTTTTGACTCATCCTGCTGCAGGGGCTCTTGTGGGTTCTGGACTCAGAGTGTGGTCCCTATCTGGTGCGCTACCTTCTAAGATATCTTATGGGTACCACTGTACTCTCACATAACCTTAAGGGGTTTAACTCCCCGATTAAAAGGCGGAAGGCCTTTAAAACATATAAGAGAATGGGAGCAGATATTCTGCTTCTCCAAGAGATGCATTTCTCCACCCAAAACCACCCGCACTATTTTGACAAGGCCTACCAACAGGGGTACTTCACTACGTTTGAGTCCAGGACCCGCGGAGCAGCTATTTTTTTTAGGAACACTGTAAAATTTGAACTGCAACAGGTGCACAAGGATCCTGACAGCCGTTATGTAATAGTTAAGGGTGTGATCCTAGGGAAAACTATCACTGTTGCATCAGTTTATGCTCCCAATGACTCCCAAGCGGCTTTTTTTAAGCGTTTTTTTCAGACCTTGGATGGTTTCCACTCCTCACATATGATTATTGGGGGGGATTTTAACTTGGTTGCACACCCGACCCTGGATAGGAGCAGGACAGGACATGCCTCCAATGCCTTCCCCAGGTCCTTACAACATCTCCTTAAATCCAACCAGCTGATTGACACTTGGAGGGCACACAATGTGGGGGCCAGGGAATACACTTTTTACTCTAACCCTCATGACAGTTATTCTAGGCTGGACTACGTCTTTTCTACAACCGTCATGACAGCCAATTCTACCTCTGCCGGGATTCACTCATGCCCGTGGTCAGACCACCAGATAGTCTCATGCTCATTTGACAACATAGGCCTCCCTAGGGCTCTGGGAACTTGGAGATTGAATGACTCCATGCTCACAGACCCATCAGCATTATTGCAGATCAGAGCCTACATCTCGGAGTACTTTGCCCACAATGAGGTCGGGGAGATTTCCCCGGGAGCATTGTGGGGATCACATAAGGCGGTTCTGAGAGGTAGGCTGATGCACTTGGCCTCGGACCGTAAAAAACAAAGACAGCAGATCATTCAGACCCTTACGGAAGACCTAGACAGGCTATATCGCAGACATGGTCTCACTCAGGAGCCTGAGTTGTTGGCACAGATTGATCAGAAGAGGAAGGCACTGGATGCTGTCCTCACTGACCAAACTGAAAAATCCCTAAGATGGTCTAAAGCCAAATTTCTCCTGTATAGTAATTCTTCTTCGACCATGTTCGCGAGAAAGCTGAAACAATCCATCCAACCCACGCATGACTATAGACTCCGGAATGACACTGGAAACCTTACCACCCATCCCAAAGAGGTCTTGCATTTATTCAAAACTTTTTACCAATCTTTAATGGAGGCCCCCCAACCCTCGGCTCCCCAACAACCGTCGACATGGCTTGACTCGATTCCACTACCCCAACTGACTGCTGATCAGTTATAATCCCTGAATGCCCCTTGCACGGTGGAGGAGGTGACAGCTGTCATGACTTCACTGAAAACAGCAAAAACCCCAGGCCCTGATGGCTTCTCAGCCTTATATTACAAGAAATTTGCGGACATATTGGCCCCCAGACTGACCAAACTATACAATAAAGTGTTATCAGGAGAGGCCTTTCCGAGTGATATGTTAATGGCCAACATGTCTTTAATCCCCAAACCTGGGAAGGACCACACACTTCCCCAAAACTTTAGACCCATCTCGGTCATAAACAACGACCTGAAAATATTTAGCCGCATTTTAGCGGACAGACTGGCGACTACAATCACGTCCTTAATCTCCCCGGACCAGACCGGATTCATCCCGACGAGACAGATAACTGACAACATCCGCCTAGCGACTAACATAATCCAAGACGCCAACCTCAAATCCCGAAAGGTCCTCATGCTTAGTTTAGACATCAACAAAGCTTTCGATAGCGTCCTTTGGCCTTACCTAGACAGAATCCTTCACAGATTTGGAATTATAGGTAGGTTTGTGAATGGATTTCACGCCCTGTACCAGAATCCTCGTACCTGCAATAAGCTCCCAGGTTGTACTTCAGAATATTTTACTTTGGGGAGAGGAACTAGACAGGGCTGTCCCTTATCCCCCTTGTTGTTCGCCTTAGCGATTGAACCCTTGTCCAGATCTATAGCAGCCAATCCCAACAGAGGATATGACAGTAACGGTTCCACTTATAAACTTAGTTTATACGCAGACGATGTTTTACTATTTATGACTGATCCCCTGACCTCCCTTCCGAACCTCATGGCCACTTTAACTGAATTTCAGGCTGAGTCGGGCTTAGGCGTAAACCCCTCTAAGTGTGTCGCTATGCTTATCAACTTGTCAAACACGCTGATTGAATCCCTGCGGAGTGGTTTTAGATTCTCCTGGACCTTGTCCTCCTTGCAATACCTGGGGGTAAAACTAGCCCCTTCCCTTGAACAGTTGTATGCCCTTAACTACCCGCAGATTTTTGCATCTATCAAGAGACTCCTAACTCAATGGGCCCCCTACCACATCTCCTTTCTTGGTCGCATTCAGGCGGTCAAGATGTCAATCCTCCCCAAGCTGTTGTTTTTTTTTAGAGCCCTCCCTCTGTATGTGTCCTGTTCTACCATCAGGACCATTCAGTCGGAACTGTTTAAATTCATTTGGAAAAATAAGAGACCCCGGCTTAATAAACTTTTAATGTTCAGACATAGAGACAGAGGGGGGGTTACTGGGCTGCCCAGATCTCTGGAAATATTTTCCTGGCAGCTAGACTAGTCCAGCTAGCCCAGTGGCATATTCCCACACCTAGAACCCCCTGGTTACGCTTTGAAAGGGACTCCATTAGGCCTTATTATCTCCCGGGAGCCACCGTGCCCATCAAAACGCAGCCACTTTGCCCCTTTAAAAAACACAGCCACATTGCCCCTTTAAAACACAGCCACATTGCCCCTTTAAAAACACAGCCACATTGCCCCTTTAAAACACAGCCACATTGCCCCTTTAAAACACAGCCACATTGCCCCTTTAAAAAACACAGCCACATTGCCCCTTTAAAACACAGCCACATTGCCCATCTAAAACACAGCCACATTGCCCATCTAAAACACAGCCACATTGCCCATCTAAAACACAGCCACTTTGCCATCAAAGCTGTCCCTGCAAAGAAGCTGCCACTGTGCCCCCCCCCCCCCTCGCCCTGCACTTACCTTGTGTTGGGTGACGGCGGCATCGTGTCCTCCATTCCCTCTCCTGCCCGCTCCTCCTCTCATCCTCTGCTATGATTGGACGCCTGATAGGCGCCCAATCACAGCGCCTGTCGTTTCAGCCAATCAGGGCACAGGTAACACAGACCTGTGCTCCTGATTGGCTAAGGGGCCCGTACAATGTTAGCAAACCGAATTCCTTCCGGTTTGTTAACGCTGCTGCTGAGTGACAAGGAACGCACAGCGTTGCGCCCGCTTGTCACCTTTTTGGACGCCTATTAGCGCCTACGGCGCTAATCAGGTGTTTCCAAAAAACACCCCCACCGCTGTTATTCAGGCGCCCGGTGACCGAAAAGGGGCCGGACACCTGAATAGGGGGTGTCAGCAGCGACCATAGATAGATTCATGCAATGCATGAATCTATCTATGGAGTATCGAGAGTGACAGGAGAGGGGGGGCGGCGCTCCTGCGCCCTTTATGGACGCACCGCCCCTGGATCCTGTGGCCTAGCTCGATCTGCCAGAAAGATATTGCAGCACTTAATGGGGTGGTGGGGCAGTCCCTCTATCTCTGGACCCTATATAAGGACAGGTTCGGCCTGTCCTCTAAACCTGCCCCCCTGTATTCATTCTTGGGCGATCCGGACTTTCCGAGAGCATTTGGAACTAGCCTGGAGTTTTTACACTGGTCCTCTCGGGACCTAGTAACCCTGCGATCCTTGACCAAGGGGACAGTCTTCCGATCCTTTGAGGATTTAAGTCAGACCGGGGGTATCCAGGCTATGGTAGCATGGGAAGCAGATCTAGAGGAGTCGGTCCCCATAGAGGACTGGGGTGATATGATAACTAATATGCATAAGTGTACCCGCTCGGTGGCAATCAAAGAAACAGTGGTTAACCACTTCAGCCCCGGACCAATTGGCAGCCAAAGGACCAGGCCCCTTTTTGCAATTCGGCACTGCGTCGCTTTAACTGACAATTGCGCGGTCGTGCGATGTGGCTCCAAAACAAAATTGGCGTCCTTTTTTTCCCACAAATAGAGCTTTCTTTTGGTGGTATTTGATCGCCCCTGCGGTTTTTATTTTTTGCGATATAAACAAAAATAGAGCGACAATTTTGAAAAAAATTCAATATTTTTTACTTTTTGCTATAATAAATATCCCCAAAAAATATATAAAAAAACATTTTTTTCCTCAGTTTAGGCCGATACGTATTCTTCTACATATTTTTGGTAAAAAAAATCGCAATTAGCGATTATTGATTAGTTTGCGCAAAAGTTATAGCGTTTACAAAATAGGGATAGTTTTATAGCATTTTTATTAATATTTTTTTTTTTATTAGTAATGGCGGCGATCAGCGATTTTTATTGTGACTGCGACATTTTGGCGGACACATCGGACATTTTTGACACATTTTTGGGGACATTTGTCATTTATACAGCAATCACTGCTATTTAAATAGCACTGATTCCTATGTAAATGACAGTTGTAGTTAGGGGGTTAACCACTAGGGGGCGGGGAGGAGTCAGTGTGACGTGTTGTGTTTTTTTTTTTACAGTAGGGGGGCGTGGCTGTACGTCTGACGTCATTGATCGGCGTTCCCGATGACAGGGAACCGCCGATCACTGACAGTCAGTGTAGGAAGCGCGGGGAGAGGTTTGTTTACATAGACCTCTCCCCGTTCTTCAGCTCCGTAACCCGATCGCGGGATACCAGCGGCGATCGGGTCCGCTGGTCCCGCGGCCGGGGGCACGGAGATCCCGTCCGGGTCGCGCGCGCGCCCCCCCCGGGCAGGCAAATTAAAGGGGACGTACAGGTACGTGCTTTTGCCTGCCCGTGCCATTCTGTTGACGTATATCTACAGGAGGCGGTCGGGAAGCGGTTAAGTTACACACGAGATGGTACTTCACCCCGACCAAAATTCATAAGATGTTCCCCCTGGTCTCAGACACCTACTTCAGGGGCTGTGGGGAGAGAGGTTCTCTTCTCCACACCTTCTGGAGCTGCAGGGCCTTGGGCCCGCTGTGGCGGCATGTATCTGATAAGGTGCAACAGATCACGGGGAACACCATTACTCTAACGGCAAAAGTATGCCTCCTTTTTGCTGATATCCCAGGGACCACTCCAAACGAACAAAAACTCCTTCATACTCTATGTAGTGCGGTGCTATGGGCGATAGCCTTAAACTGGCGCAAACTGTCAGTCCCCTGGGCACAGGTCCTCCACCGCATGGAGTCCATTAAATTAATGGAACGAATCCATCATACACTCATGGACTCCATGATGATTTTTGAAAAGAAATGGGACTCCTGGCCAGTGTCCAGTGATGGCACTAACGCCGTTAAAGTAAACGGCGTTACGTAACGCCGTTACTTTAGAGAGTAACGAGTAATCTAACTGATTACTCTTCCCCTCGCGGTAACGCCGTTCCCATTACTGGGGCGGCGTTACCGCAATTACCCGCCGTGATCGCGGAGCCGTCCGCGGCCTTAGGAAAGGCCGCGGCTTCGGCCTAGCTCCGGAGCGGCGGCCGACGGGTGCACCAAGATGGCCGCCGCTCCGGCCTAGCTCTGGAGCGGCGGCCATCTTGGTGCACCCGTCGGCCGTTTACAATGTGATTGCTCCGTCAAATGATGGAGCGATCACTTTGTAAACAAACCGCCGTCAAGATGACGCTGGTCTCCCCTCTGTGTACAGATCTGTACAGTGGAGGGGAGAGATCGGATGGCAGCAGCCATCCCTCCATACCCTGCCACTACTCTGCAACACCCTGCTAATACTGCGCAATACTCTGCAACACCCTACTAATACTTTGCCATACCCTGCAATACCCCGCCAATACCCCGCAACACCTGGCCATACCCCGCCACACTCTGCAATACGCCGTAATACCCAGCCATACTCGGCGATACCCAGCCATACTCGGCGATACCCAGCCGTACCCAGCTATACCCAGACAATATTACAGTTGGGGAGATGACGTGGATATTACAGTGGGGGCTTTATGGTGGTGGAATTTTCAAAGGTTTTTGCAAATTCAATTATTATTTGCTGATACGAAAAATGATCCGATCCGTGCCTTAGGAAAGGCCGCGGCTTCGGCCTAGCTCCGGAGCGGCGGCCGACGGGTGCACCAAGATGGCCGCCGCTCCGGCCTAGCTCCGGAGCGGCGGCCATCTTGGTGCACCCGTCGGCCGTTTACAATGTGATTGCTCCGTCAAATGATGGAGCGATCACTTTGTAAACAAACCGGCGTCAAGATGACGCTGGTCTCCCCTCTGTGTACAGATCTGTACAGTGGAGGGGAGAGATCGGATGGCAGCAGCCATCCCTCCATACCCTGCCACTACTCTGCAACACCCTGCTAATACTGCGCAATACTCTGCAACACCCTGCTAATACTGCGCAATATTCTGCAACACCCTGCCAATACTGCGCAATACTCTGCAACACCCTGCCAATACAGCGCAATACTCTGCAACACCCTGCCAATACTGCGCAATACTCTGCAACACCCTGCCAATACTGCGCAATACTCTGCAACACCCTGCCAATACTGCGCAATACTCTGCAACACCCTGCCAATACTGCGCAATACTCTGCAACACCCTGCCAATACTGCGCAATACTCTGCAACACCCTGCCAATACTGCGCAATACTCTGCAACACCCTGCCAATACTGCGCAATACTCTGCAACACCCTGCCAATACTGCGCAATACTCTGCAACACCCTGCCAATACTCTGCAACACCCTGCCAAAACCGTGCAATACTCTGCAACACCCTGCCAATACTGCGCAATACTCTGCAACACCCTGCCAATACTGCGCAATACTCTGCAACACCCTGCCAATACTGCGCAATACTCTGCAACACCCTGCCAATACTGCGCAATACTCTGCAACACCCTGCCAATACTGCGCAATACTCTGCAACACCCTGCCAATACTGCGCAATACTCTGCAACACCCTGCCAATACAGCGCAATACTCTGCAACACCCTGCCAATACTGCGCAATACTCTGCAACACCCTGCCAATACTGTGCAATACTCTGCAACACCCTGCCAATACTGCGCAATACTCTGCAACACCCTGCCAATACAGCGCAATACTCTGCAACACCCTGCCAATACTGCGCAATACTCTGCAACACCCTGCCAATACTGTGCAATACTCTGCAACACCCTGCCAATACTGCGCAATACTCTGCAACACCCTGCCAATACTGCGCAATACTCTGCAACACCCTGCCATACCCTGCAACACCCCGCCATACCCCGCAACACCTGGCCATACCCCGCCACACTCTGCAATACGCGGTAATACCCAGCCATACTCGGCGATACCCAGCCATACTCGGCGATACCCAGCCGTACCCAGCTATACCCAGACAATATTACAGTTGGGGAGATGACGTGGATATTACAGTGGGGGCTTTATGGTGGTGGAATTTTCAAAGGTTTTTTGCAAATTCAATTATTATTTGCTGATACGAAAAATGATCCGATCCGTGCCTTAGGAAAGGCCGCGGCTTCGGCCTAGCTCCGGAGCGGCGGCCGACGGGTGCACCAAGATGGCCGCCGCTCCGGCCTAGCTCCGGAGCGGCGGCCATCTTGGTGCACCCGTCGGCCGTTTACAATGTGATTGCTCCGTCAAATGACGGAGCGATCACTTTGTAAACAAACCGGCGTCAAGATAACGCTGGTCTCCCCTCTGTGTACAGATCTGTACAGTGGAGGGGAGAGATCGGATGGCAGCAGCCATCCCTCCATACCCTGCCACTACTCTGCAACACCCTGCTAATACTGCGCAATACTCTGCAACACCCTGCCAATACTGCGCAATACTCTGCAACACCCTGCCAATACTGCGCAATACTCTGCAACACCCTGCCAATACAGCGCAATACTCTGCAACACCCTGCCAATACTGCGCAATACTCTGCAACACCCTGCCAATACTGCGCAATACTCTGCAACACCCTGCCAATACTGCGCAATACTCTGCAACACCCTGCCAATACTGCGCAATACTCTGCAACACCCTGCCAATACTGCGCAATACTCTGCAACACCCTGCCAATACTGCGCAATACTCTGCAACACCCTGCCAATACTGCGCAATACTCTGCAACACCCTGCCAATACTCTGCAACACCCTGCCAAAACCGCGCAATACTCTGCAACACCCTGCCAATACTGCGCAATACTCTGCAACACCCTGCCAATACTGCGCAATACTCTGCAACACCCTGCCAATACTGCGCAATACTCTGCAACACCCTGCCAATACTGCGCAATACTCTGCAACACCCTGCCAATACTGCGCAATACTCTGCAACACCCTGCCAATACTGCGCAATACTCTGCAACACCCTGCCAATACTGCGCAATACTCTGCAACACCCTGCCAATACTGCGCAATACTCTGCAACACCCTGCCAATACAGCGCAATACTCTGCAACACCCTGCCAATACTGCGCAATACTCTGCAACACCCTGCCAATACTGCGCAATACTCTGCAACACCCTGCCAATACTGCGCAATACTCTGCAACACCCTGCCAATACTGCGCAATACTCTGCAACACCCTGCCAATACTGCGCAATACTCTGCAACACCCTGCCAATACTCTGCAACACCCTGCCAATAAACACCCTGCCAATACTGCGCAATACTCTGCAACACCCTGCCAATACTGCGCAATACTCTGCAACACCCTGCCAATACTGCGCAATACTCTGCAACACCCTGCCAATACTGCGCAATACTCTGCAACACCCTGCCAATACTGCGCAATACTCTGCAACACCCTGCCAATACTGCGCAATACTCTGCAACACCCTGCCAATACTGCGCAATACTCTGCAACACCCTGCCAATACTGCGCAATACTCTGCAACACCCTGCCAATACTGCGCAATACTCTGCAACACCCTGCCAATACTGCGCAATACTCTGCAACACCCTGCCAATACTGTGCAATACTCTGCAACACCCTGCCAATACTGCGCAATACTCTGCAACACCCTGCCAATACTGCGCAATACTCTGCAACACCCTGCCATACCCTGCAACACCCCGCCATACCCCGCAACACCTGGCCATACCCCGCCACACTCTGCAATACGCGGTAATACCCAGCCATACTCGGCGATACCCAGCCATACTCGGCGATACCCAGCCGTACCCAGCTATACCCAGACAATATTACAGTTGGGGAGATGACGTGGATATTACAGTGGGGGCTTTATGGTGGTGGAATTTTCAAAGGTTTTTGCAAATTCAATTATTATTTGCTGATACGAAAAATGATCCGATCCGTGCCTTAGGAAAGGCCGCGGCTTCGGCCTAGCTCCGGAGCGGCGGCCGACGGGTGCACCAAGATGACCGCCGCTCCGGCCTAGCTCCGGAGCAGCGGCCATCTTGGTGCACCCGTCGGCCGTTTACAATGTGATTGCTCCGTCAAATGATGGAGCGATCACTTTGTAAACAAACCGGCGTCAAGATAACGCTGGTCTCCCCTCTGTGTACAGATCTGTACAGTGGAGGGGAGAGATCGGATGGCAGCAGCCATCCCTCCATACCCTGCCACTACTCTGCAACACCCTGCTAATACTGCGCAATACTCTGCAACACCCTGCCAATACTGCGCAATACTCTGCAACACCCTGCCAATACAGCGCAATACTCTGCAACACCCTGCCAATACTGCGCAATACTCTGCAACACCCTGCCAATACTGCGCAATACTCTGCAACACCCTGCCAATACTGCGCAATACTCTGCAACACCCTGCCAATACTGCGCAATACTCTGCAACACCCTGCCAATACTGCGCAATACTCTGCAACACCCTGCCAATACTGCGCAATACTCTGCAACACCCTGCCAATACTGCGCAATACTCTGCAACACCCTGCCAATACTCTGCAACACCCTGCCAAAACCGTGCAATACTCTGCAACACCCTGCCAATACTGCGCAATACTCTGCAACACCCTGCCAATACTGCGCAATACTCTGCAACACCCTGCCAATACTGCGCAATACTCTGCAACACCCTGCCAATACTGCGCAATACTCTGCAACACCCTGCCAATACTGCGCAATACTCTCCAACACCCTTCCAATACTGCGCAATACTCTGCAACACCCTGCCAATACTGAGCAATACTCTGCAAAACCCTGTAAATACTCTGCAACACCCTGCCAATACTGCGCAATACTCTGCAACACCCTGCCAATACAGCGCAATACTCTGCAACACCCTGCCAATATTGCGCAATACTCTGCAACACCCTGCCAATACTGCGCAATACTCTGCAACACCCTGCCAATACTGCGCAATACTCTGCAACACCCTGCCAATACTGCGCAATACTCTGCAACACCCTGCCATACCCTGCAACACCCCGCCAATACCCCGCAACACCTGGCCATACCCCGCCACACTCTGCAATACGCAGTAATACCCAGCCATACTCGGCGATACCCAGCCATACTTGGCGATACCCAGCCGTACCCAGCTATACCCAGACAATATTACAGTTGGGGAGATGACGTGGATATTACAGTGGGGGCTTTATGGTGGTGGAATTTTCAAAGGTTTTTGCAAATTCAATTATTATTTGCTGATACGAAAAATGATCCGATCCGTGACTCTGCAAACGATACGATCCGTGAGTTTGGGGGGGACAGATGTACAGGGGGGGAACAGATATATGTGTGGGGGGGGGGGGGCAGACGTGTAGTGGGGTACAGAGGGGGAACAGATATATGTGTGTGGGGGGGGGGAAGACGTGTAGTGGGGTACAGAGGGGGAACAGATATATGTGTTGGGGGGGAAATAGACGTGCAGGGGGGAACGCGCCCCTTGCTTACAGTAATACTAGACCCGCCCCTAAGAATATAAAAAAAAAAAAGTCAGTTACTTTGCTGAGTAACTAATTACTTTTCCAATGTAGTAACTGAGTTACTAACTCAATTACTTTTTTGGGAGAAGTAATTTGTAATGTAACTAATTACTTTTTTAAAGTAAGATGACCAACACTGCCAGTGTCTATATAGTCTGGCACTCTCCCCCAAAACTGCGGCCCACTCTCAGGCTTTGATATACCTTTAAGATTTGAACAATTTGCATTATGCTCTTGAGTGATATAGTATCGCAGTACGCCTCATACTTTTTGTTTTTTTTCTTTTTGTTTTCTTTCCTTTTGTTCTAATTTTGACTTTGTTATGTTTTTTTTATTTGTAATGGAATTTGGATCTTCAGGCTAAGGCCCCTTTCACACTGGGGCGGTTTTCAGGCGGTACAGCGCTAAAAATAGCGCCTGTATACCGCCTGAAAAAACCGGCCCCATTCACTCCAGTGTGAAAGCCGGCGGGCTTTCACACTGGAGCGGTGCGCTAGCAGGACCGCAACAAAAGTCCTGCTAGCAGCATCTTTGGAGCGGGATAGGAGCGGTGTATTTACCGCTCCTATACCGCTCCTTCCCATTGAAATCAATGGGAAACCGCGGGGATACCGCCCGCAAACCGCCGCTGCAGCGGCGCTTTGCGGAGGTTTTTAACCCTTTTGCGGCCGCTAGCGGGGGTTAAAACCACCCCGCTAGCGGCCGCATACCACGGGTAAAACAATGGTAAAGCAGCGCTAAATATAGCGCTGCTTTACCGTCGCCGCCCCCGCACCGCCCCAGTGTGAAAGGGGCCTAATTGTACCGTTTATACTACCTACCACTGCAATAAGTTCACACCCATTCCTGTCGCCAATGATCCATAGACTCTTTGTGCTTCGTTTGCACTTTATTGTATGCCTAATTGAGTAGAGAGTCTGTGACTCCCTAGACATGTGGTTCACACATCGGTGATATTTTATTTTGTTCTGTTGTTGATTGCACTGTTCTTATTGTATACCTTTGTACGATCCTTTAATAAAAGTTGGTAAACAAAAAAAATAAAAATAGTGACATATGGATATGGAAGCCTAGTGTGAAAGGGGTGAATCTGTGGTCATACTTTAAACATTTAAAGTGCATCTATGGTCAAAATGTAAACTCATATATTCATTTCCACATTGTATTTCAATTATTTCTAGGTTACTTCTATTAATCTGATTTGTAAACGAACCTTGTGAAGATTTACTTCCTTGAATTCTGTGATACGTATTCACTATGCCCTGTAGGTAGGCACTGCTGTGTCTCACTCTGACTGTGTTTTTTTTTTTACTTCCGGGTTGATCTAAGGCTCTGGTGATGTAGCCAGGGCCTCATCGATTCCTGCTTGGGAAGGCCACGTCAAGCCTTTTTTTTGTAAGATGAGTCTATATTTGTACTAAGTATGCACAAAACCAGGTGCATTATGTGATGCACCTAATCTCATAGATGCACTGTACAACATTATACTCATCTGTATTAAAAAATAACCTACCCCCTGATATCTCGCAATGCTCGTGTATGTGCAGCATGAGAATGCTTTTGAGATACGGTACAATCATCATTGGTAAGCCAGCAAAGAAGAATGATGAAGAAGAAGTTGGCCAGTGGCCACTAAAGAGATTATGTTTCAAAATGATGGCACAAGAGCAGGGCACAAGCCAATTTAATCCTTGATATGGGTAGGTGCAATTCCTTCCCTAAATACTTTTACATTGCTTTGGCACTTTTTAAGAGTGTGTGTGTGTCGGGGGGGGGGGGGGGGGAGCAGACATCGGTGACTTACAGTCACCAGCTCTGCTCACGGAGCTCTGAGAACTGAGCGATCAGCGAGCTTTGATAGCTCAGTGCTCAGTCCTAGAGCTGATGGGGGACAGTTGCAGTAACGGACTGATGCTGCATCCACCTAGGTAAGTATGATTTAAAAAAAAAAAGAAAACCTACTTCTCTTTTAAACATTCTTTAGTTGTGATTGTCTGCATGTTGGTACAATGTTGTGATTTTAATGTTTCCTAATATGTGAAAATTAGTGCTGGATTTTGGATGAATTGGATTCGGCTCCATATCCTTATAGACGATTTGTGTTATATAATGTTGGCTCAGTATTGTATGTCCACTAAAAAGTATATTTTATCATGATTATCAGTTTATACGCTCTGTATTAATTTTTATAATAAAGATTCTTCTTAGTACAATGTAGATTAGTATTACACACACACACGTGAACTTTAATGGCATCCCAGTCTTAGTACCATAGGGTTCAATATTGAAAAAAGCGGGTGAAAGTATTGAGACCCGCTTTGCTTGGGAATGTGGCCACATAGCCCCCCTTTTAGGTAGTTAGGGGTTAACAGGTTTCAGGTTTAAGTGGGTGGGGTTCATGCAGGTAATCAGGCAGGTGCAGGTGTGGGGGGCCCAATAGTGAGGGAAGGTTCTGGTACCTGTGTAAAGTCTATATAAGGGCTGCAGAGGGTTTTGGACTTCCTCTGCAGCTGCACAAGGAGAAGAAAGAAGAGCTTGCACTTGCCTGTATCCTGCAATGGAAGCCCTATTGCGTGACCTGGTGGAGAGAGCCGAGACTCAAGGGGGCGTAACCTGGCTGCAGCGTTGCCTCGAGATGCCGAATGGAGGAGAGGAGGCGGCCGTGGAGGAAGTCACCCAGCAACATGGCGGGCGCGGAGCGGAGCGGGACCCCCCCGGACGGCGGACGAGACGAAGCGGGCCACCGGAGCGGCAGGAGGCCGAATGCCGTGAGTATCCTGGCACTTCAGGGCCGGTCAGCGGTGAGACTGTGGGGAGACAGACTAGGCAGAAGAGGAGGCTCCGGTCACAGTCCCCTGCGAAGGGGAGGGGCGGGAACTCACGGCCTCAGGGAAGAAGAAGAGGAGCAATGGCGCCGCCTGCCTCTGGGGGCGCCGGACTTCAGGCAGCAGCTTCTCCTCAGCTGCTGGCTCAGCAGAATGGCCTGTTTCCAGGCGGGCTTTTGAAAAAGAAAAGGGTACAGAGCAGGGCTGGTTAGGGCTTGGGATACAGCTGCATCTGCAGCTGTGCTCAATACAGCACCAGGTTTGGGTCCAGCAGTACCAGCATTTTTAGGACCAGCGCCGGTACCAGGACCAGTAACAGGACCAGTACCAGAACTAGCACCAGTACCATTTGCAGCACCAGTACCATTTGCAGCACCAGTACCATTTGCAGCACCAGTACCATTGACAGCACCAGTACCAGTGGCAGGATCAGTACCAGTACCAGCGCCAGTACCAGCACCAGTATCAGTGTCAGCACCAGTGCCAGTGCTAGCATCTGTACCAACGTCAGCTGCAGGGTATGGGTCAGCGACAGTAGCAGCTCCAGGTCCATTGGCAGGTCCGGCAGGGTTTGCAGTTTCAGCAGGTTTTGTGCCAGCTCCAGCAGGTCCGGTACGGGTGTCAGCGCCAGCCCTTGGTCCAACAGGGCAGGGTGAGTCATTAATGCAAAATGTGTTACCTAATGTGATGGGTTATCTGTCTGCTATCTCCGCTGCACTTTCTTCTGCTGGGATTCCTATGCCAGTGGGTTTACCTATTTCCGCCGCTGCTTCCTCCCTGGGTTCTAACTCCTATTCTTTTCAGGCTAATGCCTCTGTTGCTAATTGCACCACACCAGCACATAGTAGTTTGAGTGGTTCTAACCAGGATTTGCGCTTGCATTCGGAGACGGCGAGGTTGTCAGTCCCGGAGGTGAGTATGAAGGAGGCGTTCCCGTGCGAGATGTCCCCTTTGGGGTATCATTTACCAGGGACAGTAAGAGAAAAAATTTGGGCGGGGGAGTTTGTGGATATTTTATCCCTCCTTCCGGCGTCAAAAGATTTTATTTTTAAAACTGAGCGGAAAGGGGAGGACAGGCAGGAAGAGGATAGGCGCAGGCCTATTGCTCGGTCATTTAACAATTGGCTGCAGGCTTTCTTTGTTTTTTCCAGCGTGCTAGTGGAAAAGAAACCTGAGCTGAGTGGAGGCCTATTTCAGCATATGGATCATGTGCTGGAGGCTTACAAAAGTTTTGGCGGTCTGGGCTGGTATTTTTATGACGAGTCCTTCCGCCAGAAACTGGCGGTACATCCGTCCTTAAGATGGGGAATGAAGGATGTGGGCCTGTGGCTGAATTTGATTGTTCCCCAGAGACCGTCGATAGGTAAGTTGGGACAGGTTAATCCGGTGAACGCAGGGTACCGCAGGGGTTGCTGCTTTGCATTCAATGAGAATTCCTGTCGGTTCAATGCGTCTTGCAAATATAGACATGAATGCTCATTGTGTGCGGGTCCTCACCCGATGTTAAAATGTTTCAAAAAAGCGGGGCCGCAGTCTCCATTTTCGCAGGCTGAATTTGATTGTTCCCCAGGGAGAAGGCGCTTTTATTAATTGAGGGTTTTTCGTGCGGTTTTCCCCTCCCAATTTTCGCAGGAACAGTTAAAATCTGTACAACGGTTCCCGGAGGTGGTGCGAGAAAAGGTGTTTAAGGAAATAGCGGAAGGGCGGATGGCAGGGCCGTTTTCGTTGCCTCCTTTCCACAATTTCCGGATTTCACCGATCGGGGTGGTGCCCAAAAAAGAGCCAAACACTTTCCGGTTGATTCAGCACCTCTCTTTCCCTAAAGGGGGTTCGTTGAATGACGACATTGATGGGGTTTCTTGTTCGGTGGTTTACGCGACTTTCGAGGAAGCCATCGTCAAGGTTAAGGCCCAGGGTCGGGGGGCTCTGTTAGCGAAGACTGACGTTAAGTCAGCCTTCCGACTTTTGCCCATCGCGCCAGCAGCGTTCAGTTCCTTGGGTTTTTGTTTTGAGGGTGCTTATTTTTTTGACAAGTGCCTCCCAATGGGGTGTTCGTTGTCTTGTACATATTTTGAGACGTTTTCCACTTTCCTACATTGGGTTATGTTTTTTGAATCAGGACAGGATGCGGTGGTTCATTATTTAGATGATTTTTTGTTTGTTGGCCCCGCGGATTCAAATCTCTGTCTCGGGCCATTTTGGGGTTCCCCTGGCAGGTGAAAAAAACCTGTCTGCCGGCAACACGGATGGAATTCTTGGGAATTCAGATTGACACCGAGGTCATGGAATTCAGTTTACCTATGACTAAGGTGGCGAGGATGCGGAACCTTATCGCCTTCTTTTTAAGGAGGCGGAAGGTTCTCTTAAAGGAAATGCAGTCGTTATTGGGCCTTTTGGCATTTGCGTGTAAAATCATGCCGGTAGGTAGAATTTTTTTGCGACGGCTAAAATCTCCATTTGCACACATTCGTTTGACAAAGTCTTTGAAGGACGACCTGGTGGTGTGGGAGGATTTTTTAGTAGAGTATAATTGACGATCAATTTTTCAGTCGGATTTTATTTTTGCGCCCGATTTTCAATTGTTTACGGATGCAGCTGGTTCGAAGGGTTTCGGGGCCATTTGGGGGTCACATTGGAGTTGTGGTGCCTGGCCGGCGGCATGGGTCCACAAAAAGGCAACAGGGAACATTGTTCTCCTCGAGCTGTTTCCAATCTTGGTGGCCGTCTCATTGTGGGGTCGCTTTTTCGCTAATAAAACGGATTTTGGTAGAGACCGACAATAAGGGCGTCCTTTTTGCAGTTAACTGTCTCTCATCGGGATCATTGTTTGTGATTAAAATTCTACGTCACTTGGTTTTTTTATGCCTCAAATATAACATTTGGATTAAGGCACGGTATACACCGGGGGTTTTGAATGTGGTGGCTGACTCTCTCTCTCGGTTCCAGATGCAGCGGTTCAGAGAGTTGCTTCCGGAGGCAGACGAGGAGGGCACTCAGTGTCCAGAGTACCTGTGGGAACTGATTTGAAACTAGTTTTAGGGGGTACAAAGGTTGGGTTTGCCCAGGGGTTTTTCTCCCCGGTGATCAAGTTCCATTTTATTAGTTAGGTCTCAAGCGGGTTACGCAATTTATATTTTATCCCAGTCCTGCAAGGTTAGGGCGGCATAGGTTTTAGTTGCGCAGGGCTCCCGGTTTCGGCCAGCAGGGGTTGGGTAAATGGAAGTCCGTTGGTTTAGAATGTTGTGTCAGATCTAATCTCTTGTTTTAATTTATAGGTTATCATCATTATGTATGGATTGTGGGCCATTCATACGTGCACTGGGCACGGAAACATGCGGCTCAACGTGTTTACTCAACAAATTTGTCATTACAGCCCGAAGCTTTTACGGTGTTCTGGAAAGGTGTTCGGGGCATGAAGTGGAATCAGCTATACTTCCAGTTGTCACAACTGTGCCAGGTTTGGCCACTTCCCACTATATTAATAGTTCATTTGGGTGGGAATGATCTGGGTAACACGCGTACACTAGATTTGTTGGCCGCAGTTAAAAGGGATCTGTCCCGTTTTCACTTGACCTCCTCGGATACAACGATAGTGTTTTCGGAGATTGTGCCGCGATTGAGCTGGCTGGCATCTCCGTTGCGCAGGGTAATGGAGAAGATGAGGAAAAGGGTGAATCGGGGAATGGCAAAATTTATGCCATCCTTGGGAGGTTTGACATACCGACACGTGGATCTGGAAGGTGGATTTGCGGGGTTGTACAGGCAAGATGGGGTCCACCTTTCGGATGTAGGTGTGGATATTTTTAACCTGGGGCTACAGTATGGGATTGAAATGGCCGCGTATATGGGGTAGGCCGGGCTTTGTTGCTCAAGCCCGGCTGGTGGGGACATTTTCAATGTTTAAATTCAGGTTATTGCCCGAGTTCTAAAAACTGGGCACTAAATAGTTGATGTGGTTTTTGATATGGAATAATAAAAGTGTTTTCAAAGATATATGGTGTTTAAAGATGTTGTTAAACCAATAAAGTGCCGCGGCCATTTTTTGCCATCTAAAACTGGTGTGGTTTATTGGGTTGGGGGTGATTGTATCTGGGGAGTTAGGTGGGGGGCGTGTTGTGGCCTACAGTCCCATGAAAAAAGCGGGTGAAAGTATTGAGACCTGCTTTGCTTGGGAATGTGGCCACATAGCCCCCTTTTAGGTAGTTAGGGGTTAACAGGTTTCAGGTTTAAGTGGGTGGGGTTCATGCAGGTAATCAGGCATTTGCAGGTGTGGGGGGCCCAATAGTGAGTGAGGGAAGGTTCTGGTACCTGTGTAAAGTCTATATAAGGGCTGCAGAGGGTTTTGGACTTCCTCTGCAGCTGCACAAGGAGAAGAAAGAAGAGCTCCCTCCCTCCCCTCCCGTCGCGGCATCTTATGTGGTTGGGTCACCTCGGAATCCGGGGGGGACATTTTCAATGTTTAAATTCAGGTTATTGCCCAAGTTCTAAAAACTGGGCACTAAATAGTTGATGTGGTTTTTGATATGGAATAATAAAAGTGTTTTCAAAGATATATGGTGTTTAAAGATGTTGTTAAACCAATAAAGTGCCGCGGCCATTTTTTGCCATCTAAAACTGGTGTGGTTTATTGGGTTGGGGTGATTGTATCTGGGGAGTTAGGTGGGGGGCATGTTGTGGCCTACAGTCCCATGAGTTGGCCCACCCTTTGCAGCTATAACAGCTTCAACTCTTCTGGGAAGGCTGTCCACAAGGTTTAGGATTGTGTCTATGGGAATGTTTGGCCATTCTTCCAGAAGCACATTTGTGAGGTCAGGCACTGATGTTGGATCCCATAGGTCAGGTCAGGAGGGGACGTGTCATGACGGTGATCTGTGCTGCAGCACACTGCTGTCAGTATTACTGTGAGAGTCAATTTCATGTCTGCATCCCCCATTCTAATTTCTTGCCCTCCTGTGTCCTGTCCCTGAGCTACTTACATACTTTATCGAAAATAGAATTATAAATATGCTTTTTGCCTTCATATCTACCTTAAATCACATTGATAATTGCATATTGTACTTACTTGTAGCCTAAATACTGGAATTTGTACTTAAAACTATAATTTTGTAACTTTTGGAATTGCCAGTAAAAACGTGGCTATGCCAGTTAATTACAACTGGTAGGTTGGCAACACTGTGTACCATATACTTGTATGGAAAAGTATCATGTTCTCTTTGTATTGCTTCCTTTATGTGAAATCTCTGGTGTTCCTGCTAGTTCCTCCTGCTTTCATAATAAAAAGTGACCACACTAGGCATGAGAGCACAGCATGGTAAGTTATCTAGGTATGCTGGGAACTCAGCCTGCTCTCCTCCAATGATCCTCCCCACACAGCCATTCACTGGGAAGATCAGTGTGCTGCTGTTTCTCCTCTCCCAGCTTTTATGCAGCAGAACAGAGGACATGTGATAACTTATAAAAAAGGGTACTTAAACAAATTAATCCAAAACAAAACACATTTTTCCTTTATACAAATCTCTAATGAGGAGGAAACTGGACAATTGAGGCAGCAACAGGGGATTGCTGAGTTGCTGAATGGGTTCTGCAGGGGGTCATTTACCTCCAGTGAGGGAGTTTTACTTGGATGGATGTAATCTTTTATAGGCTGTTTGTACTAACAACTTTGTGGGCATGAGAAGTATTTATTTATAAAGTTATACTAAAGATTTTGCACAAAGCTGGGACACTCTCGGCCTCATGCACACGGGACGCTGTTAAACGCGCGTTCAGAGGCAGTTGGACACTTTTTTCAACTGCACCTGAACGCATGCAATGTTATCCTATGTGTCCATGTACACAGTCTAGTTTTTTCCCGTTTTTATGCAGTTGTGTTTAACCTCGTTTTTCCAGAAGCAAAAAAATGCTTTCAGACACTTTGCTTTTCTGCGTTTCATACGCAAAACGCAACTAAACGCAGCTAAACGCGGCTAAACGCAGGCACCTGCGTTTAGCCGCGTTTGCGTTTATAAGCCTTTTTAAAGGAACCTCATTTTTTGGACCAGAAAACTCAGAAATATGATGGTAAACCATAAAAAATACTAGAAAAATTGGTTTAAAATGTCGTAATAAGTTTAGATAGTTCATAGAGCATATATACTCACTAATGCACACATGTTTGTGAAATGCATACATGTTTGTGAAATATCCAACGGACATTCCCTGTACCATCAACAGATGGGTCGACAAGCTCTGATTCTGGACCTCGCATGCAAATTTGCGACGACGTTGCTGCCTTATCAAGAGCAACATCAGGAGCATTTCCTGACATATATTCAATATGGGATCCATTTCCAAAAAAAAACACAGAAAGAGAGGCAAATGCAAGTGTACAACTGCTCTCTCTGCTGCTGCTGCTCACTGGCAGAAATAGTTAATAATACATGTTTTCTGAGCTTGGGGAGGGTCTATATGATGTTATCTTTACAAATGCTTATAGACGCAAACGCGGCTAAACGCGGCTAAACGCAGCTAAACGCGCCATGAAAACACAGCAAAACGCGCGTTTTTAAACGCAGGTTTCTGCTTTTTAAAACATGCGTTCAGCAGAGTTTGCATCTGCGTCTCGTGTGCATGGGGCCGTCACATTTGTCTAACGTCTATCTCTCTTCTTCTATGATAAGTCAGAGTCACCCACCTTCTGCCAGTATGCAGCAGAGGCAAGTGCATCATTTTCATGTCTTATCAATTTTTGTATGTAGCACTCTCGTCTAGTTAGTATACTAGGCTAAATTTAGTTTTTTTGCCTTGCTGTAATCAGTGGTGCAGCAACTGATTGTTTGTTTTTGTCAGGTCAGGCTTTCCTAACCTGGGTTTGATTCCTCCCACCTGTTTCTACAAGCAGCTTCCAAAATACAGGGTAGGGAGAGTCAAGTAACCAGCAGTGTTGGTCATCTTACTTTAAAAAAGTAATTAGTTACATTACAAATTACTTCTCCCAAAAAAGTAATTGAGTTAGTAACTCAGTTACTACATTGGAAAAGTAATTAGTTACTCAGAAAAGTAACTGAAATTTTTTTTTTTTATATATTCTTAGGGGCGGGTCTAGTATTACTGTAAGCAAGGGGCGCGTTCCCCCCTGCACGTCTATTTCCCCTCTGTACCCCCCTGCACGTCTGTTCCCCCCAACACATATATCTGTTTCCCCTCTGTACCCCACTACACATCTGTCCCCCCCACACACACGTATATCTGTTCCCCCCTGTACCCCACTACACGTCTGTCCCCCCCCCCCCACGTCCTGTCCCCCCCCCACACACATATATCTGTTCCCCCTCTGTACCCCACTACACGTCTGTCCCCCCCCACACACATATATCTGTTCCCCCCCTGTACATCTGTCCCCCCCAAAACTCACGGATCGGATCGTTGCTTGGATCAGAGTCACGGATCGGATCATTTTTCGGATCAGCAAATAATAATTGAATTTGCAAAAACCTATAAAAATTCCACCACCATAAAGCCCCCACTGTAATATCCACAATCTCACCCACTGTAATATCCACGTCATCTCCTCAACTGTAATATTGGCTGAGTATGGCTGGGTACGGCTGAGCATGGCTGGGTACGGCTGGGTATCGCAGAGTATGGCTGGGTATTACCGTGTATTGCAGAGTATGGCTGGGTATTACCGAGTATTGCAGAGTATGGCTGGGTATTACCGAGTATTGCAGAGTATGGCTGGGTATTACCGAGTATTGCAGAGTATGGCTGGGTATTACCGAGTATTGCAGAGTATGGCTGGGTATTACCGAGTATTGCAGAGTATGGCTGGGTATTACCGAGTATTGCAGAGTATGGCTGGGTATACAGAGTATTGCAGAGTATTGGGCAGAGTATTGGCAGAGTATGGGTATTGCAGAGTATAGCAGGGTATTGCAGAGTATGGCTGGGTATGGCAGAGTATGGATGGGTATTACGGGGTATTGCGGGGTATTGCAGAGTATGGCTGGGTATGGCAGAGTATGGATGGGTATTACGGGGTATTGCGGGGTATTGCAGAGTATGGTTGGGTATGGCAGGGTGTTGCAGAGTATTGGCAGAGTATTGCAGAGTATTGGCAGAGTATTGGCAGGGTATTGGCAGAGTATTGCAGAGTATGGCTGGGTATTACGGGGTATTGCAGAGTATGGCTGGGTATGGCAGAGTATTGCAGAGTATAGCTAGGTATTACGGGGTATTGCAGAGTATGGCTGGGTATGGCAGAGTATGGATGGGTATTACGGGGTATTGCGGGGTATTGCAGAGTATGCCAGAGTATGGCTGGGTATGGCAGGGTGTTGCAGAGTATTGGCAGGGTTGTTGCAGAGTATTGGCAGAGTATTGGCAGAGTATTGCAGAGTATTACCAGGGTATTGCAGGGTGTTGTCAGGGTATTGGCTGGTATTGCAGAGTATTGGCAGGGTATGTGCTGCTGGCATCCGATCTCTCCCCTCCACTGTACAGATCTGTACACAGAGGGGAGAGAGGAACCGGCGTCATCTTGAGGCCGGTTTGTTTACAAGTGATCGCTCCATCATTTGACGGAGCAATCACATTGTAAACGGCCGACGGGTGCACCAAGATGGCCGCCGCTCCGGAGCTAGGCCGGAGCCGCGGCCATCTTGGTACACCAAGATGGCCGCCGCTCCGGAGCTAGGCCGAAGCCGCGGCCTTTCCTAAGGCCGAGGCCGCGGACGGCTCCGCGGATCGCGGCGAGTAATTGCGGTAACGCCGCCCCAGTAATGGGAACGGCGTTACCGCAAGGGGAAGAGTAATCAGTTAGATTACTCGTTACCCTTTAAAGTAACGCGTTACGTAACGCCGTTTACTTTAATCGCGTTACTTACAACACTGGTAACCAGCATATTTATCATGCTCTGGCCAATCCCTGGAGGGAGGTGTCTAGAAGGTGTCTGGGGAGGTGATAAACATTTAGGAGGCCTTTCCAGAGTGTTCTTTACTCTCTAGGGAGGGTCCCAGTTCTCCAGGGTCTCCTGCCCCTGGAAGATAGCTATCGAGAGAAGAAAATGCAGTCTGGGCCTCAACTATCGGTCCTTTTGTATCCAAGACCCCTTCTTTCACTTTCAAACGGGCCAAATCTTTAAAAGACCAATTGGTCTCTAATGAATTTATGGGAGGAGGTGGAAAGAGGGATCCCTGTAAATGACCAGGGACGTACAAATGTGGGTGTTGTGGCTACTGACAATTTATGAACATATCAAAAAATATTAGGTTACCTAATGGAGAAAAATATCAACCTAAACATTGTGCAAATTGTCGAACTTCCGGTGTGGTTTATCTGTTATTGTGCGAGCTATTATGTGTGCTATTATGTGGGAAAGATAGTGCAGGAATTTTGGCAGCGAGCGTACAGACATATTGTATCTATGAAAACATGTAATCCAAGTCTCTTCCTTGGCAGACATGTGACTGCCATTCATGATGGAAATTTTCCAAATATATTGTTTCTGATACTAGATCGCATACATTCTGGTATGCATGGAGGTGATTGGAATAAAATCCTCCTGCAACATGAACAGAGATGGATCTTTCGCCTCAACGTAACCAAACCTCCTGGCCTGAATGAGGCTATATCCTTTAGGCCTTTTTTTGGAAACGTTTCGCATCAGGCACATTTGGCACCTTTTCACAGGTATCCTGTTCCCACTTCCGGGAGCCTCAGCCGCGGGTATTGACATCACCGCCCTGGCTCCCTCCTCCTCCCTCCTCCTTTCCCCGCCACCGGGCCAGTAGGAGATCCTCGCACATGCGCAGGAGGGTTCCTGGCTTACTCGCAATGGAGGCGTCATGCACCCGACAGCTGATGACACAGGGAAAAAGTGAACATGTTAGCTGAAATTTATTTAATACTTTGTACAAAATCCTATGTTGGTAATGACAGCTTTAAGACACCTCCTGTATGAAGAAACTAGTCGCATGCATTGCTCAGGTGTGATTTTGGCCCATTCTTCCACACAATTCAAATTCAAATCTTGAAGGTTCCGTGGGCCTCTTTTATGAACTCTGATTTTTAGTTCTTTCCATTGATTTTCTATTGGATTCAAGTCAGGTAATTGACTGGGCCATTCTAGCAGCTTTATTTTCTTTCTTTGAAACCAATTTGAGTTTCCTTGGCTTTGTGTTTGGGATCATTGTCTTGCTGAAAGGTCCACCATTGTTTCATCTTCATCATCCTGGTATATGGCAGCAGATTTTAATGAAGGTCTTGAGAGAGCTTTTTGCTTTTACCCATCATAAGATGTTTCTTTTATGACACCTTGGTAATGAGACATCTTTTTATAGGTCATCAGTTAAGACTGAAACAAATTATATTAATTTGCTCTGACAAGGGGCAGGATTGCTTTCTAATTACTGATATATTTCAGCTAGTGTCCTGGCTAGGGATGAGCCGAACACCCCCCCGTTCGGCTCGCACCAGAACCCGCGAACAGACCTAAAGTCCGTGCGAGCTTTAAAACCCTATTAGTTATAATGGATGCGAACGTTCGAAATCAAAAGTGCTAATTTTAAAGGCTAATATGCATGTTAATGTCATAAAAAGTGTTTGGGGACCTGGGTCCTGCCCAGGGGACATGTATCAATGCAAATTTTTTTTTTAAAACGGCCGTTTTTTCAGGAGCAGTGATTTTAATAATGCTTAAATTGAAACAATAAAAGTGTAATATTTCTTTAAATTTCGTGCCTGGGGGGTGTCTATAGAATGCATGTAAAGGGGCGCATGTTTGCTGTGCTTAGAACTGTCCCTGCAAAAAGTGTAATTTTTACAAGAAAAAAAGCTATTTAAAATCACTCGCGGCTAATGTGAATTGACGGCTCCCGTAATACAGAGAACAGTCATTCATTGAAAGTCATTGATAAAAAAAAAGTCATTGATAAAAAAAAAAAAAAATGAAAAAAAAAAAAAAAAGCGTGGGGTCCCCCCAAATTCAATAACCAGGCCCTTCAGGTCTGGGATGGATATTAAGGGGAACCTCAGCCAAAAAAAACTAAAAAAAATGGCGTAGGGTCCCCCTCAAAATCCATACCAGACCCTTGAGGTCTGGGATGGATTTTAAGGGGAACCCTAGCCAAAAAAAATGGCGTGGGGTCCCCCTCAAAATCCATACCAGACCCTTATCCGAGCACGCAACCTGGCAGGCCGGAGGAAAAGAGGGGGGGGCGAGAGCGGCCCCCCTCCCGTCTGAACCGTACCGGGCCACATGCCCTCAACATTGGGAGGATGCTTTGGGGGTCTAAGACCCCCAAAGCACCTTGTCCCCATGTTGATGAGGACAAGGGCCTCTTCCCCACAACCCTGGCCGGTGGTTGTGGGGGTCTGCGGGCGGGGGACTTAACGGAATCTGGAAGCCCCCTTTAACAAGGGGACCCCAGATCCCGGCCCCACCCTGTGTGAAATGGTAAGGGGGTACAAAAGTACCCCTACCATTTCACCAAAAATGTGTCAAAAATTGTAAAAAATGACAGGAGACGGTCTTTGACAATTCCTTTATTAAAATCTTCTTTCTTCATCCTTCGGTTTCTTCATCTTCTCCTTCCTTCATCTTCTTCCATTTTCTTCTTCCTCCGATCCGCTTCTTCTTGCGCTGGTCTTCTCGTCCTTCTCGTCCGGCATCTTCTTTCATGGGGTCGGCATCTGTTCTTCTGTCGGGCCGCTCCTCGCAATGGGAGGCTCCCGCTGTGTGAGGCTTCGCTCCGTCTGACAGGTCTTTTATAACGGAGGGCACCTGGTGACCCCGCCCCCCTCTGACATCATGGGGAAAACCATAGGGAATTCCCCATGACGTCCCAGTGCGTCAGAGGGGGCGGGGTCACCAGGTGCCCCCCATTATAAAAGACCTGTCAGACGCAGCGAAGCCTCACACAGCTGTCAGACGCAGCGAAGCCTCACACAGCGGGAGCCTCCCATTGCGAGGAGTGGCCCAAGAAGAGACAACGACGCCGACGCCATGGAAGAAGATGCCGGACGAGAAGGACGAGAAGACCAGCGCAAGAAGAAGCGGATCGGAGGAAGAAGAAGATGGAAGAAGATGACGGAAGGAGAAGATGAAGAAACGAAGGATGAAGAAAGAAGAAAGAAGATTTTAATAAAGGAATTGTCAAAGACCGTCTCCTGTCATTTTTACCATTTTTGACACTTTTTTGGTGAAATGGTAGGGGTACAAGTACCCCCTTACCATTTAACACAGGGGGGGCGGGATCTGGGGGTCCCCTTGTTAAAGGGGGCTTCCAGATTCCGATAAGCCCCCCTCCCGCAGACCCCCACAACCACCGGCCAGGGTTGTGGGGAAGAGGCCCTTGTCCTCATCAACATGGGGACAAGGTGCTTTGGGGGTCTTAGAGCCCCAAAGCATCCTCCCAATGTTGAGGCGGGAGGGGGGGCCGCTCTCGTCCCCCCCTCTTTTCCTGCGGCCTGCCAGGTTGCGTGCTCGGATAAGGTTCTGGTATGGATTTTGAGGGGGACACCACACCATTTTTTTTGGCTACGGTTCCCCTTAAAATCCATCCCAGACCTCAAGGGTCTGGTAAGGATTTTGAGGGGGACCCTACGCAATTTTTTTAATTTTTTTTTGGCTGGGGTTCCCCTTAATATCCATCC
>CM053030.1:525640131-525658111 GCA_028564925.1 Lithobates sylvaticus | reverse complement strand
GGGCCGGGACGGCCCGGGTTTGGGTTTCTGGCAGGATCTTCATGACATTGCCCCCCTCCTAGGGGCAACCTCCGGGTGCCCCTCTGGGCAAATCTCTCAGGATGGGCTCTCTTAAAGGCTTGAACTAGACTCTTAGCGTGGATATTGCACTCGGGCTCCCAGGAATTTTCTTCAGGACCATATCCCTTCCATTTGATCAGGAACTGATTCTGATTTCTCCTTCTCCTAACATTTAGGATGGCCTCTACTTCATATTCCTCCTCGCCATCTATCAGGACTGGATCCGGGGGTACTGTCCTCCTGTTGGGAAAAGGGTTAGGAGTGGAGGGTTTCAGCAGGGAAACATGGAAGACCGGGTGGACCTTGAGGGAGTCTGGGAGTTCCAATTCATAGGCTACTTCATTTATTTTCCGTTTGACTGGAAAGGGACCTACGAACTTAGGGCCCAGTTTCTTCGAGGGACAAGCCATCCTCAGATTTAGGGTGGAAAGCCATACTGTGTCACCTGGTGCCAATACCAACTCTCCACGCCTCTTTCGGTCAAAAACAGTTTTATTATGTTCCTGGGTCCGGGCCATGGTGTCCTGCAGGAGTTGGTTATTGGAAGCAAAGAAGTCAATCTTTTTCTGAACTGCGGGCACAGTACATTCAGGGAGAGAATTGGGCAGGAACGAAGGATGAAAGCCATAATTGGCGAAGAAGGGCGTCTGTTGGGTGGCAGAGTGGATGGCATTGTTATATGCAAATTCGGCAACTGGTAACAGGGAGATCCAATTGTCCTGGGTAAAGGAGGAGAAGCACCGTAGATATTGTTCCAGGGTCTGATTGGTCCTTTCGGTTTGCCCATTGGTTTGAGGGTGATAAGCGGATGAAAATGATAGTTCAATATTGAGGGCCTTGCAGAGCGATTTCCAGAACCGAGAGGTAAATTGTACCCCTCGGTCGGACACTATGTTGGCCGGTACCCCATGGAGTCTGATGACTTCTCGGATGAACACCTGTGCGGTTTCTGAAGCGGAAGGGGTGCCCTTCATAGGAACAAAGTGTGCCATCTTTGACAGGCGATCAACTATTACAAAGATCGTAGTGTGGTCCTCTGCTGGGGGCAGTTCCACGATGAAGTCTATGGACAGCATCTTCCAGGGACGGTCTGGGACTGGCAACAGCTTAAGTAGACCCCAGGCTTTGGTTCTGTAACTCTTGCTCCGTATACACACAGTGCACGTCTCCACAAATCTCCTGCAGTCTTCTCTTAGCTGAGGCCACCAGAAAGTACATTGTACCAATTCAGTGGTTTTGGTGACACCGAAGTGTCCGGCAAGTCTATGATCATGGCACAATTCCAGGACGGTTACCCGCAGACCCTCGGGAATGAAAATTTTATCCCCATGTCACAGTAGCCCATCCTTGGCCTGCAACCCAGGTCCAGGAGTGGGTATGAGGCCACTGGAAGCCCGCCTGAGCCGGGACAGCAAGTCTTCCTGTAGCAGGAGTAAATTTCCAGGGGCAAGGATAGTGTCTGGAGGGGAACCATCCTGGGATTTGTGGTACATACGAGACAAAGCGTCCGGCTTCGCGTTCTTGGAACCCGGACGATAGGTCACGTGAAAAGTAAAACGAGAGAAAAATAAGGCCCAACGGGCCTGTCTAGGTTTCAACCTTTTGCCAGTCTTCAGGTACTCTAGGTTCTTGTGATCCGTGAAGATCAAGATTGGATGAGTAGCCCCCTCCAGCAGGTAGCGCCATTCCTCGAGGGCAGTCTTTATAGCCAATAATTCCCGATCCCCCACATCGTAGTTCTTCTCGGCCGGGGATAGTTTTTGTGAGAAGAATGCCACGGGGTGTAGCAGGGCCTTGATGCCCTGTCTCTGGGACAGGATTGCTCCTACGGCTATCTCAGAGGCGTCCACTTCCAAAACAAAGGGTAGTGAAGGGTCCGGATGCTTCAGGATAGGAGCTGAGGTAAAGAGCCCTTTGAGGGCCTCAAAGGCCCCCTGGGCCTCGGGAGACCAATGGAAGCGGGTACCTTGTTTGGTGAGTTGTGTAATGGGTGCCATTATGGCCGAGAATCCTTTAATGAATTTGCGATAAAAATTGGCGAAACCAATAAATCGCTGGATACCCTTCTTATCTGCGGGAACAGGCCAGTCCAGGATGGCTGTGATCTTCTGGGGGTCCATCCGAATGCCCCTACTGGAGATGATCAAGCCCAGGAAGGGTATGCTTTCCACTTCAAAGAGGCATTTTTCGGCCTTGGCATAAAGGCCATGTTGCCGGAGGCGGCCCAGAACACTTTTGACATGTCCACGATGCAACTCTAGGGAGGAAGAGAAAATTAGTATGTCATCAAGATAAACAACAGCAAAAACATCAAGAAAGTCCCGAAGCACATCATTAATGAAGGACTGGAAGGTAGCGGGGGCGTTACAGAGTCCGAACGGCATCACCAGGTACTCAAAGTGCCCAAATCGGGACCGAAATGCCGTCTTCCATTCATCCCCATCCTTTATGCAAACTAAATTGTATGCCCCTCTGAGGTTCAATTTGGAAAAAATGGAGGCCGTGCCAAGCCTCTGAAACAGTTCTGGAACCAAGGGAAGCGGGTAGCGGTTTTTGACAGTGACCTCGTTTAGGGCACGATAGTCCACGCAGGGTCTGAGGGAATGGTCCTTCTTTTCTACAAAAAATATTCCTGCACCTGCAGGAGATGTGGACGGGCGGATAAAACCTTTTTTCAAGTTATCGTCAATGTAGTCCTTCAGTTTCCCCTGCTCCACCTCTGTTAGGGGAAAAACCCTGGCGAAGGGAATCTTGGCCCCGGGAAGAAGTTCAATGGGACAGTCATAAGGCCTGTGGGGTGGCAACACATCTGCCCTTTGTTTGCTGAACACATCCAGGTAGGCATGGTAGGCTTCGGGGATGGACTGACGTAGACCTGCCTCAGTTTCCAGGCAGAGCAGAGCGGAGGGTCCTGCAGAGACCATGGAGCCGCAGGACCTTTGGCAGTAGGGAGAGGAAAAGGCCACTTCTCCTGTGGCCCAGTTGATGACTGGGTTATGTGCTTGCAGCCAGGGAATACCTAAAATGACCGGAAACAAGGGAGAAGAGATTATGTCCAGGCGTAAGAGTTCTTGGTGTGATTCAGAGATCACTGTGTGCAATGGGGCAGTCTCCTGGGTCACTGGGCCAGATTTAATGGTGGATCCATCTGCCAGATGGATGGACAGTCCCTGTTCCCTCGGACGGAGAGGAATCTGATGCCGGGCAGCAAAAACAGAGTCCATGAAGCAACTACAGGCCCCAGAGTCAATGATGGCAGTGGTCCGCAGGGTCCTTCCTGGGAGCTGGAAGGAGACAGAAAGGGCAAGATGAGCCGAAACCCCAGTCACTGGATCAACATAACTGGAAAGAATAGTGGGAAACTTACGGAGTTTAGCCGGGCAATTTCGGACATAGTGACCTGGCTCTCCGCAATACAGGCACAAATTGTTGCTGCGGCGTCTCTGGCGTTCTGCTGGGGTGAGAGAAGGCCGCAGGAGTCCTAGCTGCATGGGTTCCGATGCCGTGGAGGTATAAACAGGCTTGGCAGAGGGAGCAGAGTGGAAATGGCTTGGGGCCCTGGGAAGCATCCAGGTGGGTCTTGGGGACCCCAAGGTTCGTTCGGCCCTACGCTCCCGTAGGCGCCGATCGATTTGGATACTTAAGTCTATGAGGGAGTTCAGGGTCTGAGGAACCCCTACTCTGGCGAGCTCATCCTTGAGCGCGTCTGAGAGGCCCATGCGGAATTGGTGACGGAGAGCAGCATCGTTCCAGTCAGTGTCGGCACCCCAACGCCTGAACTCAGCCACATAGTCCTCTGCTGGTCTCCGACTCTGTTGGAGAGAACGTAGGGTGGCTTCCGCAGTGGTTGAGAGTTGGGGGTCCTCATATAACTGCGCCATGGCGTCAAAGAAAGTGGAGAGATTGGTCAATGCTGCATCCTTCTGTTCCACGAGACGGTGGGCCCAGATTTGGGGATCCCCAGTCAGTAGGGCTACCACAAACCCCACCTTAGTGGTCTCTAAGGAGAAGGTCCTAGGTTGTAGAGCAAAATGGAGTTCGCAAGAATTGCGGAAAGTCCTGAAACTACCACGGGCACCTGAAAATTTCTCTGGAGTGGGGACCTTAGGCTCAGGTGGTAGCATCACTATAGTCTGGGCAGGTGCAGGCCCCGTTGGGGGTGTTGCCGGGTGAGAAGTTCCTTGGGTACCGGTGGGACCGGATAAGGCCAGTACCCGTTCCTCCAGCCGGGTGTACCCTTGCTGGAGATTCTTCACCGCCTCGGTCAGTCCTGCCAGGTGTTGGCATAACCCCTCCATGGCGGGGGCTCCCTGCTCGGGCTCAGACATGGCTGTCTGCTACTGTCACGTACCTGGTGGTGCGAGCCCGAAATTGCAGAGAGAGACCTCCCTTGCGTCTCCCACTCCTGGTTCCCTGGTGTGGGGACAGGAGACCCAGGAGTGAGGAGGAGCACGGGTGCCTGGCAGGATCAACAGACCGGTAGAGTGACCAAGTCAACTTAGCGGACACGGTGGAAGCCTGGATAGCAGGGAAGACTGGATACAGACTGATGAGCTGGAAACAGGTTAGCAGAGCTGGCTGGATCTGGACAACAGCTTAGCAGACTGGATAGCAGAGCAGGCCGGAACTGAACAGGTAAGCAGGCTCACAGGTAAACAGGATAGCAGAGCTGGCTGGATCTGGACAACGTCTTAGCAAGCAGGCTCACAGGTAAACAGGATAGCAGAGCTGGCTGGATCTGTACAGGTGATCAGACTGGGAGCAGGAAACAGAACCACTGAATGGGCTGGAGACATACAGTACAGGTGATCAGGTTCATTACAGGGATCAGACTGCAGACCGGACAGAGACCATGCAGGTAACCAGAGTTCATCAAGGAAGTCAGGTCAGGAATCAAACTGGTAGCAAGGTGCAGTGGATCAGGCAGAAGGATGGTCACAACAAGCCGGGGTCGGGTACAGGCAGAAAGCTGGATAGTCTATGGTAAGCCGGGTCAATGGGACAGATATATCAGGATCAGATTTCACACACCACAACGCTGTAGAGCAGACAGCAAAGACCGTCTGCACAGGTCAAGTTTAAATAGGCCGGCTGGTGCTAACTAGTGCGCGCGCCCGTCTCCATGTGCACGGTTGCACACGTGCACGCGCCCGGGCGCGCGTGCGCATGCGCCCGGCGCGCGTGCGCATGCGCCCGGCGCGCGTGCGCATGCGCAGTGGAATCTGAGGGCCGGGACGGCCCGGGTTTGGGTTTCTGGCAGGATCTTCATGACAGCGTCAGGCAGAGCAATGGCTCGCGGACCTCGCAGGCATTTAGAGGGGGAAAGCCTGGACGTGCTGCTTGAAGGGCTGTGAGGTCGGCATTGGAAGGCCCGTCCACATCTGGGCCAACGGGCACCACATAGTTGCTGTTATGTCTTTTGAGGAAGTTGTGCAATATGCAGCAGGCAAGAACTATGTGGTTGAGTTTGTATTCCGCCTAGTTAATAGCCGTCAAAAACAGGCGGAAGCGGCTGGCCAGGATCCCGAAGGTGTTCTCCACCACTCTGCGGGCTCTCAACAGCCTGTAATTGAAGACCCTCTAGTCTGGGGTGAGGGTCCTCATCGGGAAGGGCCTCATCAGATGTGGAGTCAGCGCAAACGCTTCATCCGCGACAAACACGAAGGGGAGTCCTTCAGCATTCTCCTCTGGAGGTGGCAAGCACAGACTGCCACTCTGGAGACACCAGTAGAACTCCGTGTGTGCAATGGCACCACCATCTGAGATCCGGCCATTCATCCCCACGTCCACATACAAAAACTCATATGTCGCCGACACCACCACCAACATCACTACACTATTAAACCCCTTGTAATTATAATAGTATGACCCCGAGTTGGGGGGTGGGACAATGCGGATGTGTTTCCCATCAATTGCACCTCCGCAGTTAGGAAAGTCCCAACGGCTGGAAAAGTGGGAGGCCACAGTCTGCCATTCCTGTGGTGTGGAAGGGAACTGTGGAGTGAAAACACTTTGCACATAAACATTGCAAGCAGATTAGACACTAACATCTTGGAACAAGATCAGACTTAAATTGTAACCTTGAAAGTATTTGCACCCCAGAGTACAAGGTCCCCCTAGCAGATTACTCACCCCCCATCAATCCCCCCACTTCTGATGGGCCATTGACAATAACTAGGGGTTTGGGGGGGGGGATTGGACAGGTAACCCTCTGCACTTCAGTTATAGCCAAATGGCTCAATAATGTGTGCTAGTTTGGCCAGACCCTCCTTACTTAACACTATTGGCAGCCCACAGGAAAGATCAAAGAACCTTCCTAATCACCCCCCCCCCCAAAAATAAAATAAAAAAGGGAAGCACATTTTGACACTCTGCAATTACCTATCAAGCTAATAGGAGGAAAATACCAAAATAAATAAAAAAATGGAAAGTATTGAGCCAGCCCCTTGGATGCTTTGCTGAATTTATCCATAAATATGACCACTATAAAGAGGTAGGTATATAGTGTGTATTGAGCTTGGCAAAGCCAGCAGATATAGGATTGGTAGCATCTGACAGAGCAGTTGGGGGAGGGGGTTCCTAATGAGCTTGGCACACCAAAAAAAAAAATTCAAAGGGGCTCTGCATGAAGTAAAACACACAGCAAACATTTGTGCATATTTTAGGGGGTGTTTGGGGGAAAACAATACTATTCAGCAGACAAAATACATTGCTTAACGGACTAGGCCATAGGTGTCTATTGGGCCAGAAGAGCATGCTGGGGAGGTAAGTGAAGGGAAAAATGCATGAAGGAGAAAAGGGGCACAGCAGGTCATAAATACAAGTCATTAGCAAACAGAGCATACATAGAAGGGAATAGTAAAGGAGAAATGTTACCTTAATATAGTCCTCCTGCAGGACCTGGATTATGGCAGAACAGGTCTCTGGAATAATGATTCCCAGAGCCTGGGGAGAGATACCTGTGGAGAACTTCAGATCCTGAAGGCTTCTCTCTGTTGCCAAGTACCTCAACGTGCAACAACACTCTGCTCCGGAGTGATGGCTTGTCTCATGCAGGCATCCTGCCGGCTGATGAAAGGGGTCAGCAAAGCCAAAAGACGGTGAAAAACGGGGTCCGTCATCCGGAGAAAGTTCCTGAAATCATCAGGATTATTCTCCCGGATCTCACGAAGCAAAGGCATGTGCAAGAATTGATCACGCTGAAGCAACCAATTCTTGGTCCACATACTCCTCCTCGCTCTGTTCATGGATGGGTCTTGGCTCAAAGCTAAAAGCCCGACACCAAGTCCGCGTACAGCACGAACTCGGCGACGAGTACGTACGGGAAACATCGCTCACAAACGGTCGGCTGGTCAGAACGGACAAACAGAAAGCACCGATAAACAGCAAGGCCTGAAAGAACGAAATGAATACCAGAAACGAGCAGACAATAAGCAGTGAAAATCAAAGCGTCCTATAGCAAGATATAGGCCGCAATGACCAACAAATGCGAACTGACTACACGGACTAATAAACAGATACGCACGACAAGCACAAACTGAATAGCAGTAACGATCTGAGTCACAAAACTGAGAAGCGCGAATCGTAAGTCCCCAAACTTCAACTAACTCGCGATAAACACGGAATCAGCAGAAGGAGCCCAACGTGTGCGGAACGTGGTGCTGGACTTCCCTTTTCTAGTCTCGTGGAAGATGACTTACGTCACGACGTTCTTGAAGACCGGAAATTCCGACAACGTTGTCCGACAGTGTGTACGCAACACCAGCATCGGACAAATTCCGACGAAAATGATCCGACAGAACTAGTCATCGGAAAATCCGACCGTGTGTACGGGCCATAAGACTAATTGTGAATCAATTAAAGATAAAAAAGTATAGTGCTAGAACTTAAGTGAAAGGAAAATTAACCCAATCAAAATACTGAGGAGCTATCCGATCAATAAATAATCAAAAGATTCCTCATGCAGTGATACGTGCCAAAAAAAGAAATTATTTTGTATATGAATTATACACAAGGTGACCCATACACACATATGAAATATATAAATGCTGGTTAACTGTCAGAGGAAATAACAAATGTTGAAAAACATTTTGAAACTCTGATCTCAAAATTGGAATGAAGTCCAATTTGTGATGACCACAAAAAATAAACACAAAACAGAAAGTAATCCTAAAACAGTCTATGATTACAAAGATGCTGGTAATGCAAGGACATCAATCTCTGAAGCAGCTTGTGTTAAACAGTGAACATGGACACCCAGGAGTGCTTGCACCTTCCACAATGGAGGGGAGGGGGGACAGAGTACCCTTACCGGAAGGTGGACCCAAATCACCGTACGGCAGTGGGTCATTCAGGCATTAAACTGGAACCATAGAGCCAGGCTTCAATACAGTACGCTCCTCCGCAGGTCAGGCGAAATCCTGTCCTCCACATAGTGTAATTCCGTTTGAGGGAATTTATTTGTAAAAAAAGTGAACAAATATCCAAAATGCTCCAAATATCAGTAAATGCAGTTCAATGAACAGTGATCTCAAAAAGCACAGTGTGAGATGGCTGGGGCCGGCGTGTAGATCCTACGCGTTTCGTCTTTGAGACTTCAACTGGGGTGTCAGGATTTCGCCTGACCTGCGGAGGAGCGTACTGTATTGAAGCCTGGCTCTAAAGTTCCAGTTTCATGCCTGAATGACCCACCGTTTCATGGTGATTTTGGTCCACCTTCTCTGGTAAGGGTACTCTGTTCCCCCTCCCCTCCATCATGGAAGGTGCAAGCACTCCTGGGTGTCCATGTTTGCTGTTTAACACAAGCTGCTTCAGAGATTGATGCCCTTGCATTACCAGCATCTTTGGAATCATAGACTTTTTTAGGATTACTTTCTGTTTTGTGTTTATTTTTTGTGGTCATCACAAATTGGACTGTATACACATTTTCATTCACATGGATCTTTTATTATAGTTGTTTTTTTACACAAAAGCATTCCAATTTTGAGATCGGTGTTTCAACATGTTTTTCAACATTTGTTATTTCCTCTGACAGTTACCCAGCATTTATATATTTCATATGTGTGTATGGGTCACCTTGTGTATAATTAATATACAAAATAATTACTTATTTTGGCTCGTATCACTATTGTGAGCAATCTCCGCCCACGGTAAGAGGCATGACCAGCTGTTGAGATGGTCAGAAATATAGCAACGGGGGGCGTGTGCACCGCAAGGAAATGAAAGCGGTAAGAGCTGACATTACCTCCCTGACATCCAGACTTGAGACGGGGGAAACCTCCTTAGCCGCGATGGAACGAATGGTCACAGCAGTGGAGCGATCCCAGGCCGCATATACGGAGGCCCTGACAGAGCAGCAGCTCCGCATGGAGGAAATGGAGGACCGGAGCCACAGGAACAACCTGCGGATCCGGGGCCTTCCAGAGGCCACAGGACCCGAGGATCTTGCGGATACAGCCACAGCCATATTTCGGGCTATAGAGGGCATAGACCTCCCGGACAGACTGGTGATAGATAGGATCCACAGGGCGCTAGGCCCGAAACCCACAGACCCCCTGAGACCTCGGGACGTAATATGCCGGCTGCACCATTATGTGCACAAGGAACAAGTGCTCTGTAAGGCATGGAAAGTGGGGGATCTAGAGTTCGACGGTGTTGCACTCAAGATACTGCCGGATCTCTCCAGGGCCACATTACAGAGGAGGGCAATGCTGAAGCCCCTGCTAGATATAGCCCGCAGACGACAGATCACTTACCGGTGGGGTTACCCACTATCGGTAACCTTTCGGAAGGATCAGCGGCACTTTAATCTGCACAAACCAGACGCCCTACCAGAGTTGTTTGCCTTTATGGGAGCCGAACCAATTGAACTGCCTGACTGGCTAGGCTTTCTCCCGAGAGCACAGGGACATCCGTCAGCCCACAGACAGAGAGAAGACTTCCCACCAAGACAACAGAGAAGCTGCCGCAGGCCGAGAGAGACATCACAAGAACCTGCACGGCAGTCACGAGGTACTGTACATGTTACTGCATTCCGCCTTGGTTTTTTGTTTTTTATTATTGCAGTCGCTAATGTTCTCAGTGCCAGCGACAATGTTACCTGGTGTACTCTGAGTTGAACCCTGGAGGCAATACCTGAACTGAACCCCTGCTGATGTGGAGATTCCCCTACCCTCTCTCCTCTAGGCATCAATGTCATCCCCCCCCTTTCTCTTCATTCACATCACAGTTCAGCAGCATCGTCCAGAGCCTGCATGCACCACACTGGAGAACAGTGGATGTGTAACACACACAGCACAGCTTAGCAATGTAAAGCGGTGGGCAGGCTCTAAACCACCAGTTGTCGGGATACCCGGGGGAGACACCTATTGCCCAATATTCTGTCACACTGTCTAGCCCCTATGTCTTTGTGTGAAGCTGCAGTTATACCCGGGTGCCTGCAGGGTGCCTGAAGGGTGCCTGAAGGGGCCTGCAGAGACTAGGAACCCCCTTGCAGACCTTACATGTCCCCCAGGAGCACAAAGAGAGGTTGACCCCAACACACAGATGCTATGTGAAGACACTAATAGGGGAACGATTGAGAGGGATTTATTCAAGACACTAAGGTCTAAAGTGCCTGCTTTCTGGAAGTACCCACTAGGGGGCGATGGAGTACTGTTTAACTCAATACTTCAGATATGTTTTCTCCTTTTCCAATATTTTCTTTTTCTTAAAGCTCACGTGAGGGACGCTATGTATGACCATGAGGTACATGAGCCAGAGACACGGTAGAAGTCGTGCGGTTGGTAATGTACTGTGATGTGTGTTTTTATCATACACTAAATATCAATATACTGCTATAACTTGCTGTACTGCTTATAGGGTTTGTTAATGTTTTACCAGCGAGACGGAACCTAGCTTCTCCCAACAGCTCTGAGGATACGGGGTGCAGTTTTGATGGCGGAGGCCGGGGTTTGTGCTCCTTGTTGTGAATTTATGAAGAAATATATTTACTATTCAATGACAGAAATGTATAATTTCAAAAAGACACGTGAACTGTGAGGTCACCATAATTGACCTATCAAAGACCTCTAAGACACAGGGAACTCATGTATTCTAAATTACTACAACCATTCTATTCAAGGGGTTTTTACAAGCCTGTATTTAGACAGAAACTGTAGGACAATGAGGTTCTAGTTCGAAAACAAAAGAGATGAGTTCCTATATGTGTGATAGTAAATACAACTACAAGTTCCTTGGTTCAAGGGAAGGTTGAGCAAATAAATTGATTGTCTCAATGTGGGCTCAGAAAGTGAGAGATAAATAAGACCAAGGAGTCTGTATTGTCCCCACTTCTCATAAGACAATGACTAGGATAGAAAATGATGGCTTCTTTCAACAGGACAAATAATGAGAATAAACATGAGATTGTTCACCCGAATGTTTAAAGTCATTTGAGACATTGTAAGGAAAAAGACTTGAAATATTTGCAGTCAGAGATATTTTAAAAATACTTATACGGTTGATATAAATCATTCAAACTTCATGTGATATCTGGAAATCACAAAAAGAAAACTATCATTTTAGTATCAGATGAATTGATGAAGTTTTAGGAACAAATTAGTATTAAGACAAATATATGATTATGATATGAATGTATTAGAATTGAAATGCTTAGATAAACAAATATTGATTGGATACCCAAATTATACAGGTATCCAGATAGATAAAAAATGTATGTGATGTTGATTAATATATATATATATATATATATATATATATATATATATATATATATATATATATATATATATATATATATATATATATATATATATATATATATATATATATATATATATATATATATATATATATATATATATATATATACATATAACTTGTGTCCCTTTCAAATGGACTAAATTTGCAGATATACAATGATATGCATATATATCACCATTTTATGCAAGTGATTGATCAATAATTATGCTAGGCAATTTGATAGTATGGGGTTAGTTGAATTCCCAAATACTAAAGATATAGATATTTTCACTAAGGTATGATATCCAGTATAAAATAAAATATATTACTTTACAGAGCAGCCCCAAAACACATGTGGGACACCTGGTGGTTGAAGGTGCAATTACATTAACAACATTTAGGCCAATAGGAAAGAGACACATACCTTTTGGGCTGAACATCTTACAAGTTTTATAATCTTATTGTGTGAGAGGGTATTTAAGAATCTAGATAGATAGTGAAGAGGAGAACACAGCTCAGGGGAACCTGAGAGCTCAGGGACCCACCCTGGGGAAGGGACACTGGGAGAGAAACATCTTCCCAGATAGACTGACAGCCATGCCTGGAAATATACTTTAAACCTCCAAGGAGATTCCTGAACCCGGTAGCTATCTTAAATCCAGACTAATAGCCATTTTGGAATGGGTAAATATGCCATGTTGATTTTATCTTGTACGTTCTCTTAAATATTGATGTATTGAATATTCTAATATTGGTAATCATACTCCAGAATCAATAACCGCCTTTTAGATTTTTTTCTCTAATATTCAATTTTTATTATATATTACTTTTTGCATAGTTGCTTTTTATTGACAAACAAATGTCTAATTTGTTTCGCATTGTTCAACGTTACTTACCTGCAGCATAGTAACGGCTGGGTGTGTGAAATACAGACGTTCTGTTATATTGTCAAGTATAAGGTTATTGATTCTACTGAAGAAGTTATCATGGTGATATTGTGTCCAAGGTACTATTACGCCCATTTTGAGGGTATTTCCATTAATTGTCAAATGTTCAAATAATGCAATCTGTATTTTAATTTCATGTAAATATTTGTTTTCTGTCAACCAATAAATGTGACTATTAAGTATGATCACTCGTCTCTGTGAACAAGTTTTGCATATATAGACTGTGTCGTATAGATCGATCTTGTATCTTAAAAATATCTTCGTTAAAAATTACTTAATAAAAATGTGCGGGAAACTGTCCTTAAAAAAAGCACAACATATTAAATGGAGGCACTGCTGAGATAACGTCGATATTTTGTACAGGATCAGTCATAGTTACGGTGGTGACAGAAATAATATTTTGCATGAAATTATTAATTATTAATTTTTTTAAAAAAATATATATATATTTTTGCCAAGAAAGATGTCTGGTCAAAGTGAATTTTATGTTGATAGGGAAGTAAAGGAAATGTTGGATATGTTTTCAAAAATTAACATGACAAATCATGCTGAAAAAAGTTTTTCTAACGAGACTAGTCTAGAAGCAGGCATTGAAGACCTTATAAACCACGCCCGTCAGTTAATGAAAGACGTGTGGAACGTGGAAGGTCAAAGCGATGAACTCACAGACAGCTCCTCTGAGACAAAGGAAATAGAAAGGCCTGATCCCATGCATTTTGAATTAAGCGATAACCTGATGTATCTTTATAGTGAGTTTAAAAGTCAATATACCCAACAGGAGAGTGATATCTTAGAACCCCAGTCCCATTTAATAGAAGGGGAATATGAGCTTACTAAAAAGCTAAAGGAAATTAATGACAAGGCAGATTGTTATGATGAGTCTACAGTGACAATGATGAAATATGAAATAAAACAGATGCAAAAGAATGCAATAATAATGCTGGAAGAATGTCACCAATTAAATAAAGAGTGTAAACAATTAAGAGAGAAGGAGAGTTTTCTGCAGGAAAACGAGTCTCCTGACGAAAGTTGCAGAGTAATAGGCAGTGGAAATTTAAAAAGTTATAGCGTCTACAAACGAGTACATTTTCTGGAATTTACACCGCTTTTAATTTATGACTGCCTATTTCATTTCTTGAGGTGCTAAAATGGCAGAGAAGTACAAAACCCCCCCAAATGACCCCATTTTGGAAAGTAGACACCCCAAGCTATTTGCTGAGAGGCATGTTGAGCCCATTGAATATTTTTTTTTTTAGTCCCAAGTGATTGAATAAAGACAAAAATAAAAAAAGATTTTTTTTTTTTTCAAAAAGTTGTCACTAAATGATATATTGCTCACACATGCCATAGTTATATGTGGAATTGCACCCCAAAATACATTTTGCTGCTTCTCCTGAGTATGGGGATACCACATGTGTGGGACTTTTTGGGAGCCTAGCCGCGTACGGGGCCCCGAAACCCAAGCACCGCCTTCAGGATTTCTAAGGGTGCAAATTTTTGATTTCACTCCTCACTACCTATCACCGTTTCGAAGGCCATAAAATGCCAAAATAGCACAAAACCCCCCCAAATGACCCCATTTTGGAAAGTAGACACCCAAGCTATTTGTTGAGAGGCATGGTGAGTATTTTACAGCTCTCATTTGTTTTTTGAAAATGAAGAAAGTAAAGAAAAAAAAAAAAATTTTTTTCTTTTTTCAATTTTCAAAACTTTGTGACAAAAAGCGAGATCTGCAAAATACTCACAATACCTCTCAGCAAATAGCTTGGGGTGTCTACTTTCCAAAATGGGGTCATTTTGGGGGGTTTTATGCCATCTGGGCATTCCATGGCCTCCGAAACTGTGATTGGCAGTGAGAAGTGAAATAAAAAAATTACACCCTTAGAAAGCCTGAAGGCGGTGATTGGTTTTTTGGGTTCCGTACGCAGCTAGGCTCCCAAAAAGTCCCACACATGTGGTATCCCCGTACTCAGGAGAAGCAACAGAATGTATTTTGGGGTGTATTTCCACATATGCCCATGACATGTTTGAGCAATATATCATTTAGTGACAACTTTTTGTAAAAAAAATATATATTTATTTTTTTTTTTTCATTATTCAATCTCTTGGGACAAAAAAAAAAAATATTTAATGGGCTCAACATTGCTCTCAGCAAATAGCTTGGGGTGTCTACTTTCCAAAATGGGGTCATTTGGGGGGGTTTGAACTGTCCTGGCATTTTTATGCACAACATTTAGAAGCCTATGTCACACGTCACCCACTCTTCTAACCACTTGTAGACAAAGCCCTTTCTGACACTTTTTGTTTACATGAAAACATATTTTTTTTTTGCAAGAAAATTACGTTGAACCCCCAAACACTATATATATTGTTAAAGCAAAGGCCCTACAGATTAAAATGGTGGGTGTTGCATTTTTTTTTTTTCCACACAGTATTTGCGCAGCGATTTTTCAAACGCATTTTTTGTGGAAAAAATACACTTTTTTTTATTTTAATGCACTAAAACACACTATATTGCTCAAATTTTTGATGAAATAAAAAATATGATCTTAGGCCGAGTACATGGATACCAAACACGACATGCTTTAAAATTGCGCACAAACACGCAGTGGCGACAAACTACATACATTTTTAAAAGCCTTTAAAAGCCTTTACATGATACCACATTAGATTCACGGAGGAGGTCTACTGCTAAAATTACTGCCCTCGATCTGACCTTCGCGGTGATACCTCACATGCATGGTGCAATTGCTGTTTACATATGACGCCAGACCAACGCTTGTGTACGCCTTTGCGCAAGAGAAGGGGGGGCAGGGGTGCTTTTTTTTTTTTTTTTTTTGTTTTTTTTTTTATTTATTTAGCTTTTTTATTTTATTTTTAAACTGTTCCTTCCATTTTTTTTCTTTGTTATGATTTTTATTGTTATCTCAGGGAATGTAAATATCCCCTATGATAGCAATAGGCAGTGACAGGTACTCTTTTTTTGAAAAAATTGGGTCTATTAGACCCTAGATCTTTCCTCTGCCCTCAAAGCATCTGACCACACCAAGATTGGTGTGATAAAATGCTTTCCCAATTTCCCAATGGCGCGGTTTATATCCGGGAGGGGGGACATTCCCTCCCACTGCTTGTAAAAGCAGTCTAGAGGCTAATTACCCGCTAGAATTGCTTTTACATGAAAGCCGATCACTGGCTGAAAAGAATGATACCAAGATGATACCTAAACCTGCAGGCATCATTCTGGTATAACCATTCAAAGTCCAGCAACATACTGGACATATATTGTAATCTTTTTTTTTTCATGCAGCCTCTTGGCTGAACGAAAAAAAGAGATTGATTGGTGGGTATGCCCACCATTAGAATACCTCCCTTCATCCACCCACTTCTAATGATGGGCATACATGCACCATTTATATATGCCGATGCATGGGGGCATCCTCCCGCAAAAGTTATGCCGTGTACACACGGTCGGAATTTCGACCGTATGTACGTGGCATTAGGAGCCAATCGCTCCCCCCCCCTGCTGCCCCCATGCTTCGGCATATATGCTCTTTTTTTTAACTGTGGTGGTGAAATCACCTCCTACAGCGTTGGAGTCGCGGCTTTATGTATCGTGGGAGCAAACGCTGTTGCTGTCAAGATAAATAAATCCGCGTTGCAACTGAATGGCGCACCTGAAAACAAAAAAATGCTCAACACTAAAACACACAGTAAACAAAATTACATACCTGAAAAGCAAGCATGATAAAACATAATAAAACATAATAAAACATAATAAAACATTGCAGAATAGAATGGAGTAAAAAAAGAGCAACAATAGAGAGAGAATAGAGTGAGAGAGAGAGAACAATAAAACGACAACTATTTTATTTTTTTTTATTTTTTTGAGATTCACAGGTAAAAAAGCTCCTGACTGAAGCGACTGAATCAAAACGCTACCACAAAAAAAATGTTAGCGATCGCAGGGATCAGGCCTGACTCTGCGAACGCTGCAGTTATGTGTGCTTAGTGTTTTGTAAGTGACAGTGATCGATCGATACTGCACTTGGGTGGGCTGGGCTGGGCGGAGGGGAAAACGCAGGTGCTAGCAGGTATCTGGGCTGATCCCGCTAACAATGCGTTTTTTTTTGGAACCCTAAACTGCTGGGACGCTAGTATAGATCTGATCAGATCAGATATTGATCTGTTCAGATACTGTGCCACTAAGGGAGGTGTATGCTTTGTGCGTGGGTGTTTGCGGTACTGGCACTAACCTGGGGCGACGCAGACCTTATTTGACCCTAAAACCTAATTGATATCACCCGCCGGGCGATCAGGGGGTTAAACCGTTATTGGGTAATAAATGGCGGGTGCCCTGACAGTATAAAAAACAAGCTAACTAACCAGCGTCACCCGTAACAGTAATACAAAAAAAAAACTGGTTACCTAGCGACACTAATGCAGCGATCAGAAAAACGATCGCTTAGTGACACTGGCAAAAGGGGGTGAAAGGGTTAACTAGGGGCAATCAGGGGGTTAAACCTTTATTAGGTAATATATGGGGGTACCTGACGCTATATAAAAACCTGACGGGGAACCTAAATAACGAAATAACTAACTGGCTAACCAGCGTCACCAGTGACAGTTATACAGTGATCACTGTGAAAGGGTTAACTCTAGGGGCAATCAGGGGGTTAAAACCTTTATTTAGGTTGTAATATGGGGGTACCTGACCTATAAACCTATTTATGAACCTATATAAACATGGCGGTTACCTGAAAAAAAAAAAAAATGGTTACCTAGCGACACTAATGCAGCGATCAGAAAAACGATCGCTTAGTGACACTGGCAAAAGGGGGTGAAAGGGTTAACTAGGGGCAATCAGGGGTTAAAACCTTTATTAGGTAATATATGGGGGTACCTGACGCTATATAAAAACCTGACGGGGAACCTAAATAACGAAATAACTAACTGGCTAACCAGCGTCACCAGTGACAGTTATACTGTGATCACTGGTGAAAGGGTTAACTCTAGGGGCAATCAGGGGGTTAAAACCTTTATTTAGGTTGTAATATGGGGGTACCTGACCTATAAACCTATTTATGAACCTATATAAACATGGCGGTTACCTAAAAAAAAAAATGGTTACCTAGCGACAGCAGTGACACTAATACAGCGATCAGAAAAACGATCGCTTAGTGACACTGGCAAAAGGGGGTGAAAGGGTTACCTGGGGGGCAATCAAGGGTTAA
>CM053030.1:525430717-525639631 GCA_028564925.1 Lithobates sylvaticus | reverse complement strand
AATCTTTCCAGATCTTTGGCAGTTTGTTTAACAAATAATGCCAGAGCTGGATTCTGATTGAGTTGTGGAAAGACATGCGATCTTCGTTTAAACTTTTTTGGTTCATATCTGAAACTCTCCTCTTCCTCCTCCTCACTCCCCTCACTATCAAGAGGATCATCCTCTTGTTCATCCCAGGCTCCACTTTCCAGTAAAAGGAGGTTGAGGTCTCTCAAGGCTTTGAAATCTGCTGCTTTTAAATTAGGTGGTACCTCAACTTCATTTTTGATTTGTTTTTTATTGTACAGACTTTTATAAAAAAATTTCGAGCAAAGAGATGAATGTCTTTGATCACCTCGAAGACATCTGAGTTTTTACTGGGACAAAAGGATAACCCTAAAGATAATACTTCCTGTTCACATTTCGAAAGTGTATGGGAAGACAAATTTATAATGTTTAGACCTCCTTCACTAGACCCTTGACCATAATCGGCTCCGTCTCTATCTGAGTTACCACTGACTGGAGAATTCCTGTCTGTGTCGGTGGAGTTGGTAACGGAGGGATCTGTAAGAAAGTTTTAGACCATTCTTGGATGGCTATAGTTCAGGAAAAACTGATTAAATTGTCAGGTTTCCTCTATATAGCCACTGCACAATAACAATGCTTGATTCTTATGACTCCCTGTTTTATTAATTCCCTCAACTGCGGGTCCCTCATTCTAGGGGGGGTTTCCCCTTGATACTCCTTGTTTCTTCTTTAAGTAATTTACTGGATTAGGTGAATGGTTCAGTTTTATGGTTTTGTTTATCTGTCCATAATATGGACAACATTTATAATATGTATGTTTTGATTTTGCAATTGTAAATGGCTCTGCCTCCCGGGGGTTTTACTCACCGAGAAATTTATAGTGATGTTCCACATTTTTTGTTTGGCAAGGTTTTTTTAGTGCCCTCCCATTTTTCTCTACCTGGCAACTCAACCCCAAATAGACCCATAGTCTCCCTATCCCGTTATGAGGGGCATCGCGGGACTTTATTCCTTTAGGGGGGCAGTTCCTTCATTTTCCATCTATGATGGGTTGGAGGTCATCCTGGATCTTTTGGGGTAGGGGTTATTCTGGATTTCAGGAATTTATTTTCTGATTCCCGGATATATATCCCCTTTGTTGTCTTGCCAGTGGTTTTAGTCCTCATTGTTGCCTTGTTTTTTTTTGGGGGGATGGGGTACGTCCGCCCACCAATGTGCCTGGGCCCCGATTAGGCTTTGGGACATTGGACTGGGGGGTTTTCTTTTTTCCCCCTCTATCACCCCCATGCAACAATCTACTCCCTCCCAGCATGGATCCTCCCACCCCATATTATAACATCCTGGTACGGAATAACTTCCGCATTTGGGGATTTATGGGGGATCCTCTTTCCCAGTGGCTTCTCCTCTCTATGCTCCACTCTCTCTGTCCAGATCTGGGCAGAGGGGATGGCGTTCCTGGGGGATATGCGCGGCCGCCTGCGCTCCTGGCGGTATCTACAATCCTGCCCCAGGCAGGTCACACTGCGCATGCGCATTTCCACGCTGGGCGCCTGTGCCATAGACGGATTGTCTCTGGCTGAGTTCCCCATACTGCGCATGCGCATATCGCATCATGCGATTGTGCTGTACGAGGCAGGGACGCCCTATGACGCCCTGTGGATAGCGCCTATTGTGATGCGGTAGGCGGCACATACGCACGCATGCCGCCCATGTTAGCTGGTCCTTTGCTTCCTATTTCCATCCGGAATAGGACACAGCCCAATGGGCGGATCTGCAGGTGATGACGCGGGACGCTTTTGCGTCTGACGTCATCCAAACACACCCACTGGGGCGGGACAGAGTTCTATTCCACCTATTTAAGGACGCCAGAGACGGTATATGGCGTCATTCCGCTTCACAGCATTGTGCTGTGTGCATCACTCTCCACCTTAGGACTTCTTGAGGATTTTCTCCTGGAATTTTTTCCATCTCTGGACCCTTGGATCATGGACCCTAGGGTAAGCAACATATATATGGGATAAATGTTTGGTATCTTGGGGAGTTTTTCCCAAGATTACCACACTTCCCTCCCTTTTTTAATATCATATCCAGGCTCTAAGATATTATTTCCTTTCTCCATTGGTGTTTTTTTAGGTTTTTACGCCATTAGATTTATGGAACTTTTTCATTCGTACCGTCTTGTAGAGAGTATGGGAATGTGGCCTCTATCCTTTGCCAACTTTTGGACGTCCTTTCTTCTCGGAGAGTGAATGGGAGGCAATGCTATATATGTGATGCAATATATGACTATGTAAGTATACTATTCAGAGTATATTATTGATATATATTGAATATTTGTTTATACTTACATGCAATGTATGATTCTCTACCCAATGTTAGATTGGGGTGGGGAATTTTCTCTTTTTTTTCTTTATATAATTGACATGTCTTGATATTCTGTAGATGGTGACTATAATTCCCTGAGGAAGATAGGCATATTTTCAGCCATTTGGAAACACGTCGGAATTCTACACCCTCACCTACTTCAGATATGCATATCATTTTGTACCATTTGTCATACTGTTTTTAAAAGAACTTTTTCAATTTCTATATGTTTTTGTATTTTGAAAATAAATTTATAAAATTATTCTATGTAGCCTATATGGTTTATCTTGTTGCCGGTATAGTCCCACTTTTTGAGGTTTCTTCTTCAACAACAAATCTCAGAAAGAGGCTCAGTCCTTAAAGCGGAGTTGCACTTAGAAAAAAAAAAAAATTAAAAGTCAGCAGCTACAACTACTGCAGCTGCATCTTTTAATAATCGGACACTTACTTGTCCCAGGGTCCAGCGATGCGGGGGATAGAAGCCCCACTCATCTCCCCTCTGCTCAGCGGCCCCGGCATTTTAACTGTGGGTGCTCGGCTGTGGCTTCACAGCCTGGCACCCACTGCGCATGTGCGAGCCGCATCGCGCACCATGACTGGCCGCGCAATCATCTGGGACCTATCACGTGTCACTTTAAAAACCTGTGTAGTGTTATTTTTTTTATTGATTCTTTTCCCCAGGTGAATGGGTAGGGGTACGATGTACCCCATACTCATTCACATAGGGTGGGGGGCCAGGATCCGGGGGCCCCCTTATTAAAGGGGGCTCCCGGATTCCTCCCGCCTGCAGACCCCGAAAACCAATGGCCAGGCTTGTCGGGAAGAGGCCCTTGTCCTCATCAACATGGGGACAAGGTGCTTTGGGGTGGGGGGGCCACAGGGCGCCCCCCTTCCCCAAAGCACCCACCCCCCCATGTTGCGGGCATGCGGCCTGGTACGGCTCAAGAGGGGGGGGGGCGCTCGCTCGTCCCCACCCCCTTTCCTGACCGGCCAGGCTGCGTGCTCGGATAAGGGTCTGGTATGGATTTTGGGGGGACCTCATGCTGTTTTTTCGGCGTAGGGGGTTCCCCTTCAAATCCGTACCAGACCTAAGGGCCTGGTATGCCCCTGAAGGCATGCAGGTCTTATTAGAGAGGCAACATTGTCGCTTATTTCTCGCGCTCGCTGCTATAGGAAAATGTGACATTTTCCTATTTCAGACAGTGCGAGAACGTGCGCGATGGAATGCGCTGGTTCGAGAACCCTGTCGCCGAGAACCAGCACGACGGGATCGCGCTGGAAACACAATATTGGCGGCACCTACTGTAGATGCAAAGGGTGGGCCAACTCAATATTGAACCCTACGGACCAAGACTGGGATGCCATTTAAGCTCATGTGTGTGTAAAGGCAGGCGTCCCTTACCACCAACAGTGATGATCACTGTTATAGGCAATAGTTTTAGCTGTCATAAATGATTTTCATTGCCGGGGAGTGGTCAGACATGACGGAGTGAGGAGAGAGAGCTCAGCGTCTGATCCAGTGCGCATGCACTACTAGGAGACCGTCAGTGCGTGGAAACGAAGGCGAGCGTGACCGAACGAGGCCGAGCCTGGCATCGGCAAGCCGGAGGTAAACAGCGGCGTGGCGGCACGCGGTGGAGGACAGTGAGGAGCGGACAACCAGTACACAGCATACCGGGCAGAAGGACCGAGGCTAAGGCCGTGAAGTACCGCGCATATTAGCCCAGCCCAGCTCAGTACATTTGAGCCTCACATAGCGGCCTATATAGCAGACTCCAGCAACAGACCCCAAACGCCGGCTGACTAACCTGTATCTATATGCTGGTCTGGAGACTCATATGACTGACTCTCTGTCCATGTCGAAACGGGGGAAGACGACAGGGAAGTCTCACAACACCGCCCCAAGACACCTGTATAGTACTCGGCATACTGCAGGGAGAGAAGAGGCGCAATTTTCTCTGGAGAACAGGGACGGCATGATGACATCCAGGAGATCACTTACGGAAGTCTCCCTACAGGCTCCTTGTGTTTCAACAGCCCCAACAGCGCTAGAATCGGAACCCCGGATACAGGAAGGAGCAAAAGGTGGACATCTCCCTGCAAGCTCCAACCCCACCAGCAGAGATCCAGCAAACACCAGTGAAGAGCAGGTACGTCAACAGAATACAGGTGTTACTATGAGCCTGGATCGGTGGGGGGGAGCGGGGTCAGAGGAACAGACTGAGAAGGGGCCTATGTCAGATATGTCAGATATTAGACAACTTATTCAAGCCCTCCCGACAAGAGCGGATATTTTGGAAATGTTAAATGACACCACGGGGGCCCTAAGGGAAGAGATCAAAGTGATGCAGGACAATATAGAGAAAGTAGACTCCAGGACCCAACAAATGGAAAAACTATGGCAGGCACACAGCATACGATTGGGGAGGCTGGAGGATAAAATACAGAGTCAGCATCAGAGACTAGTCGCGTTACAGCTGCAAGCTGAGGAATCTGAGAACAGGAGCAGGAGAAATAATTTACGGCTAAAAGGGATTCCAGAGGACATAGAGGGCCCCAACTTAAGAGAAACGGTAATGACTATATTTAACCAAATACTGAAAAATCCACTGAACACATTGATTGAATTGGACCGGGTCCACAGGGTCCCCACCACTCGCAAGGCCGCCCAAAAGGATCCATGAGATGTCTTGTGTAGGGTACACTTCTTACGGGCAAAAGAAGACATACTAAGGTTAGCATGGCGGGAGGGACCCGTGGTATTCGGAGAGAAAGAAATTCAAATATACCCGGACCTCTGTAGACAGACGAAGCATAGGAGACACATGTTGAAGCCTCTACTGGAACACATACTCAATAATGGGGCTACATATAAATGGGGATACCCATTAGCAGTGATCGTTAAAAAAGGGGGCCACAGTTTTACCCTACGGAACCCGGCTCAGCTGGGGGACCTTTTTGGCTTCATGGGGGGGGGAGCCATGGAGGTCTCCGACTGGACAGAATTACCGGCAACAACCGAACACCCCCAATACTAAAAACAAAGTCAGTAGGGTGGGAAGAAGCATAAACCAGAGGAAAAAGTGTGAACAGTATGGGGAAAAAGGAGGAGAGGGGAAAAACAGGAAAGAGAAGATGGAAGGGGAGGAAGAATTGAGAAAAGGGAAGAAAGAAAAACCTTCTTTTTTTTTTTGTTGTTGTTCTCTTTTTTTTTCTTTTCCTGTGGCCCCTCCAGGGCTTATTGGTCTGGTCGCTCTCCCCGTGTAGCAAAAGACCCCTACAAGAGGTTATTTTCGGGAGAAACACTTGAAAAGAACTTTTGGGGACCAGTAGTGGGAGAGAGTAATTGACTTGCTGGAGCCTAAGCGCTGAGGGGAGGGAGGGAGGGAATTTTTGGTTTAGTTTGTTTGTTTTTTTTTTTTTTTTTGTTCTTTGTCTTCTTTTGGTGTTTTTCTTTTTTTTTTTTTTTTTTTTGTTGGGGGGGTATTGTTGTGTATTGTTTATTATTTTTGGATATGGCTTAGCGCTTGTTTTTATTGCTTTCAGTTATGTTGGATATAATTGGATGATGTGTTAAACAGAGGTCCCCTTGAGAGGGGGGGGGGGGGAAATGGAAGATTAAGATAGATAGGAGGTGGAGGGAAGTGAATAGGAATTAATATACAAGCAATTTTTACACAACCTATAAGGATTTATAAGGTTCACATATAATTACACAGACATATTAGGGTGTAAACAGGGCGTAAATATAACAGGCCCCTCCTTTTTTTTTGTACACATCAAGGAATAGGGAAGAATTGATTGATAAAGTGGTTGCACTGATTACACGGGATGAATAAGAATAGGGGGTGTGGTTTGTCTTTTTTTTTTTTTTTTATCTTACTAGGTTTTCTCATGGAGACTAACACAACACAAGAAGGGTGGGGGGGTGGGAGAGAGGGGGACGGAAAGTAGACACGCCAAATTGTTTTTTTTTTTTTTTTTATGTATGGGCGTGTATATGTACGCGCGCGTATGTGTATGTGTGTATGCATATATATATATATATATATGTATGTGTGTATGTGTATGTATGTGTATGTGTATGTGTAGGTATGTATATATATGTGTATGTGTGTGTATATATGTATATATATGTATGTATATGTATATATATATATATATATATATTTTTTTTTTTTTTTTGTTTTTTGTTCTTTCCCCCCCTCCCCCTCATAGTAAAATAGGAGAATATGGACCCTCCCAGGCTGGGATATAGAGGAGAACAGAAGAAAATAGAACTACTGACATGGAGGGGAATAAGGGACAGTAACACAAAGTACTGACTGTTCGTCACTTACCCACTGGGACTATTAGAGATTACAAAGGGAAGGAGAGAAAAAGAAAAAAAGAAGTTGAACGATATGTAAAAATGAGATGACATGACAAGAATACAGAATATAATCAGAGAGGGACTCGTTTATATGTAATAAGGGGATAGTAAAGGGGAAAAAAAAAAAAAGAGGTCGATCGATATGTAAAAATGATATGGTATGACAAGAATACAGACTAGAATTATAGAGGGCCTTGTATGTATGGAAATAATGGGATAGTAGACAAAGTGCATGTGCGGGAGAAAAGACGCAGGGACTCTGACGCTCTGCCCTGACTGACCACCGCCCCTACTTGAAGCACCTCTCCTTTTTTTTTTTCTTCCTTTCTTTTTTTAGGACGCTCATTTTTGTTTTTGCTGGGCGCCCCTTATATATATATTTTTTTTTTTTGTTAGTCTTCCGTGGACTGGGGACGACCGCGCCCTCCTCCTCCTCTCCCCGGACCAAACCATGACTAAAATAACATTGACTTCATATAACATAAAGGGTTTAAACAGTGCAGTAAAACGCATGAGACTACTGGCGGAATTAGGGAGATTCAAATCACAGATCATTTTCCTACAGGAAACACACTTTAAAAAAAATAAAATACCAAAAATGGGCAACCGGAAATTTCCCACAGTGTATCATAGTTCCTCACAGACATCGAAAGCAAGTGGGGTGTCTATCATCATAGCAAAACAGATACCATGGAAAGAGGTAAAAACAATTACAGATGATGAAGGGCGCCTACTTATTGTGAAGAATGGCAGCTTGACTTGAGAGCTCCTGCTGACGGAGAGACTTTTCTGCCTACATCGGAGGATTACAGCCCAGATTTTCTCTATAAACTATGGGGACCTCTTCCCGTGGCTCCTCTGCTTCTCGCTCCCGATCACCAAGGGAAATCACAGGACGTCTGACCCAAAACATCCCTGAGATGTTCCGGACCCAAGCAGGCAATATGGCGCCGACACGAGGCTCCTCACAGGCCTCAAGCACACCACAAGGCCCTAACCCACGGACCTCTTCTGAAGCTGGAGGGATAATTCTTACCCCTCAACAACCACCCAGCCTGCATGACCTACGCTCAGTTGCAGCAGACATAAAGGATACCCTCACGGCAGCCCTCACAGCGGCGATCGCTGACCTCCGGGTAGACCTACAAGCAATCACAGGACGAGTCCAGGAGGTTGAACGGGTCACGTCGACCCACTCCACTGTACTCCGCAGATCGTGCCAAGTGCTAGACTCCCACACTCTACAACTAAGGGATCTTAACCGTCATGTGGAAGACTTGGACAATCGCGGAAGACGCCACAATCTCCGCATTAGAGGATTGTCTGAAGCGATTGATGCCGAGAATCTGCAACGTGAGGTAACTAGCCTCTTCAACAATCTCCTAAACAGACCGCCGGCTACTCAGATTGGTATGGAGCGCATTCATCGAGCCTTGCGCCCACGGGGGAAGGATGCAGACCCCCCCCGGGATGTCATTTGCTGCGTGATTGATTACCAACTAAAGGAAGAGATCCTCCGCCGGGCGCGCGCCACCGACCATCTAACACATAATGATGCGGCTATTCACCTCTTCCAGGACTTATCAAACATTACTCTACAGCGCCGCAGGGAACTGCGCCCAATACTTGAAGTGCTCAGAGCAAAAGCCATACCTTATAGATGGAAGTTCCCCTTCGGCCTCTCTGCCACTTCATCTGGCCGTACGGCGCTGCTCAGAGTGCCTGAAGACCTCCGACACTTCTGCGCAGCCCTCGAGATACCGTTCACTGAAGCACCGGAATGGTATGCCGAATTTCGACCTCCCACCACCAGGAGACCAGTCCCGGAAGACGACCTCATGGAAACACAAGACTCCCGGACGAGACGAAGACGCTCACCATCTACTCATCGCTCATCACCGCTAGCACCGAACCGGAATCGAGAGATCAGCCCGTCCACTGCTCCACACTCCAGGAGAGCCCGCCGTGACCACTAACCACCTTCATCGGCACCTCCAGCTTTCTCCCAGGATCAGATAAGTACTCCCTGCCTACCCCCTTGTCCCGCCATCCGCTCCCCCGTACCCCTTCTCGCCGACAGTCCGGCATCACCCCAGCAACATGGTCACGCTACGTTGTCCCTGATACATGCCTTCCCGGCGGACCCTGCTCCCATCCTGGCTCTTCCACGATCCAAACCCTCGATCTCAGTTCAGATCATCCATACACCCTATGTGCTGGTGTCCTCCTTCTGGCTGTATTACTGTGTTTTATGTTTTTTCGCCCCACCTTACTGCCCACCAGCTGGCCCTCTTTTTAATCTTATTTTTTTTTTTATGACAGCAGAGCGGCCGCTCTAATCACTATCTCTGCTTCTTCCCTGCCCGCCATTTTACACTCTCCCGCGCTACTTCTGGCAGACTCTAAGAAGCCCTCTCCTCAAAGATGAAGGACTGCATGAGCGACTGAACTGTACTAGGGCATCCGCTCAAGGACTACTGGCCTCAGGTACCACCCTCATTATTCCCCCAGTGTCTTTGATCGTACGGGCTAGAACAGACCCCAAGGAACCTGTTTTTTTTTTAATTTTTTAATTTTATTTTTTATTTATTTATTTATTTTTTTCTCCCTCAGGGAAATCCTCTTATTGTTATGAGGTTTGGTTTACTTGCATTTACTAAGGCTGTACATTAACTGTGTCACATGTGCACTGGTTCAAATGCTCGGAGGCAAGAGTCTAAACACAGGGTGAACTTCATCTCGTCTCATTAGGCCTCTCCTTCAAACACGGAGGGGGAATAACAGGACTATCGGATGTTTGACGATCAGTCACGCCGATTGTGTCACCACTGACGTATACAACTTAGCACTACCCATACTTATTGATGTGGATCGCCTCCCCCTCCAGCACAGACGACATGTACTACACCCACTATACCCAAGATGTATGGCTGCCTCTATATCACAGCTATAATTCTGGACGGCGTGTAGCCGCTTATATACTTCAGGTATTTCATATAGAAGGCAGGCTGCACCCTACACATACGGCCACTGCATGTGTCCTTCTTCCACTAACACCCGTGGGGCGGTCCTAAATTGCTCAACCTTTCCCCTTCAATATAACGATCGCCTTTAGTCACCCATATGGGACTCCAGGATATTAGCTCGCACTGTGTTTAGTTCCACGCTTTTGACATTGGCCATGTATATGAGTGCACATAAGATACTCTGCTACTCTATAGCTTCCCATAAGGGTCTGATGTACACATTGCATTTTTTGCCCTCTGACGCTAAAAGTATGATAATATGCACTATGTTGTAAGTCTCAGAAGCATACTACTCTACCCTTCCTGTCCCTTGACACCGAAGGATCTTTCTCACTGATACCAGACACATGGTTTCTACTTCAAGCTTGCATTGACATATATCGTTAAGGTAGTGAACACGTGCCAGAGGGATCCCCCTTTTTTTTTTTTTTTCCACTCCTAGTGGGGTCTGTCTCACCCAGAAAACGACAAGCGTGTCATTTATGCTTTCATGCCTCAGCACATACAGGACTCCATAGATACACAGCCTATTGTAATGACACTGCTCCTCTAAGTACAGGGACTCGCTTCTTCCTGCGTGAAGAAGACACCCTTCCCCCAGTACACAACTGACGCAACAAGCCCTTACACATTGGCATATATGCGACTGCGCAGCCATGACCTGACACTGGTCCTTACTGTGAACCTACAGGTTAAGCACATGTAATCCTCTGCGTACTACGCATCTCTCTCCCCTCCTAGGAAGTACCCGAGGCCGGAACTGTCTCCATAATATACAGAGCCCAACCCCGCGTTCTAAGCTGCACAGGCAGACATTAATGGACTACCCACAACATAGGGCCTCCATCACTTGTCTACATATGGCTTTTATATTTGCAGAGCGATACATTTCCTTCCCCTTGCCTCGACTCCCTATGTCGCTTACTGATTTATTCATTATTTTATTTTTTTTTTTTTTTGAGATAAACGCTCAACTTCTTCTGCAGCCCTCCTAGAACCCCTTTTTAGACATTCACCCTAAGCACTAGGACTTTCTCAATGGTGTTTATTATACTTCCCTCTCACTCCCATCGGACTGACTCCACACCACCTACTCTCCCTGTCAGCTATCCAATCCAGGTGTCATCCAGAATCACCCATCCGTAGCAACCTCCCATGGCTCTCTCGTGCCATGGCAACCCCCTCCATGGCACTAGGACTGTACTATCGACATGAATACCCCCCTCTCAATTACTATTTCCTCCCCTGCCTGTTTTTCATGACCTGTCTCTCCGTCTGGCATGCTATCCTGATATATTTCCAACTACTACACTCTCGATCGACCTCAGCCAACCCCCACTCGGTGACCCATTGACTAATATTTGCATAGTGCCATCTCCATCCACGGTCGCTGGACCAGTTCGGTTTTCTTTGGACGCAGCTTGTCTGTCTCCTCAGGTTCGCAAGCTGGTACTTGCAAACTTCCGAATCTCATTCTCAACTTCCATTTACCACCCCTCACACACAAAGGTATTTGCTACCAAATGCCCATTCACCCTTACTCATCGCCTAATATCCCGCACCTTATCGGTAGTTACCCCAGCACTATCGTCCATTCCCAACCCCAGTGGATCTCATAGTGTACACTATAGACCAGTTCCGTTTTAGCCCAGTTAACCCTCTGACTCAGGCTATCTATCCACCCTCGGTTTATACATTAACCGTCTCCACCAGCCCGCTTTAAAGGGGCACCCCCGACCATGGCATCAAGACCCGACAAGTGTTCCTCCTCCCTGGAGACAAAGGTGATCTCTCTCAACACGAGCGGACTTAATATTCCCGAGAAGCGTTCCCAGGTCCTTATCTCCCTCCACAGATACAGAGCGAGTATTGCCTTCCTTCAGGAAACCCATTTCAAAACATCTTCAATCCCCAAATTCACTAATGCACGTTTCCCCACTGCCTTCCACGCCACCAACGATGACGCTAAGACCAAAGGTGTATCAATCTTGATTGCTAAGCACTGTCCGTTCCAGGTCAGGGACACATGCATTGATAAGGAACCTCGCTTCCTATTCCTAAAAGGCTCCCTCTATGGTAAACCAATTACGCTTGCCAATATTTACGCCCCAAACACGGGACAAGTCTCCTTCTTCACCGCCACCTTAAACCAACTCTCCTCTTTCCAAGAAGGAATGTTGATACTGGGGGGAGATTTCAATGTCCCATTAAATCCACCACATGACACGTCGACAGGTACTTCCACTATGCCATACCGGGCTCTTCGGTCGATTAAAATGCGCCTACAAGAACTAGCCTTACACGACACGTGGCGTACACTTAATCCGAACATGAAGGATTTCACGTTCTACTCTGCCCCCCACAACCGATACTCCAGACTGGACTATCTCTTTATCTCACAGAATGACCTTCCTACTTTGACTTCGACCGCGATTCATCCCATGTATATCTCAGACCACAACCCCATCTCAATGACGTTGGTATTGACACACACCCCCCCCAGAACGAATATTTGGAGGCTAGATCCATCCCTCTTGACAGACGAGACTGTCACCACCAACATCACGAATCGTCTAGAACTTTACTTTAGAGAAAACTCTTCCCCAGAAACGTCACCGATGACATTATGGGAAGCTCACAAATGCACGATAAGGGGAGAACTTATGGCGATCTCAGCTAAACGGAAAAAAGATAGAAAAGCACATATCACTAAATTATCTAACACCATAAGGGCACTGGAACGTGCTCACAAGAATTCTCTCGCCTTAAGTAACCTCCCTGAATTGCTCCAGGCACGCACTGAACTACTAGACACTATCAACAAACAAATTAGGAGAAACTACATCCTTTCACAAAAAACTTTTTACGAATACGGCAATAAATCAGGTAAACTTTTGGCAAGAGCGCTCAGAGCAAAGAAATCTTCTACTACTATACATTCGGTGACGGATCCCCTCGGTCAAAAAGCAACGGCTAACGATCAAATAGCGAAGCAATTTGTCAAATACTATACCCAACTCTACAACTTACCCCCCACTGACCCCCAGGCCACGGACGCTTCCCGACGGTTATTCATCAAGGAATTTCTCAACAAATACAGTCCTCCTCCCTTGACCGACGAGGAATCGGCAGACTTAAATAATCCTATTCTTCCCGCTGAATTGGACACAGTGCTCAAACAACTGAAACCCGGTAAAAGCCCTGGCCCAGACGGACTAACGACTGCGTACTATAAGACGTTTATCCACTCATTGAAATCCCACTTCTTAAACGCTTTTAATTCCATTTCCCCTGACAACCCCCCGCCTAGAGACCTCCTAACGGCCCACATAACAGTAATCCCAAAACCTAACAAGGACACCACTTTGGTGAGTAATTATCGACCAATATCCCTTCTTAACGTCGACCTGAAAATTTATGCAAAAATTTTAGCCAACCGTCTCTTGCTGCTCCTACCCAACCTCATCTCTCTTGACCAGGTAGGCTTTATACCAGGTAGGGAGGCAAGAGACAACACAATCAGGGCAGTCAACATTCAACACTGGTTGTCCTCCTCTGACCAACAGGGTTTTTTCCTCTCGCTGGATGCGGAGAAGGCGTTCGACAGAGTGGCCTGGGACTATATGGAAGAAGTTCTCAAATTGATCGGGATACGAGACCGCATGCTCCATTTTATCTTGGCACTCTACTCGTCCCCAACTGCGCAGGTTCGAGTCAACGGCCACCTGTCGGATGCCTTCTCCATATCCAATGGGACTCGTCAAGGCTGTCCCCTATCCCCACTAATATTTGTACTAACATTGGAACCACTACTTCAACGCCTTCGTGACAACCCTGACATCAAAGGTGTGACAATCCTGAATGCTACATACAAACTCTCTGCTTTTGCAGATGATATCTTGTTATTCCTTACAGACCCTCACGTTACTCTCCCCAACTTACTCGCGGATCTCCACTCGTTCCACACGCTCTCAAATCTCTAAATCAACTTTTCAAAATCGGAAGCGTTGAACATTTCTCTGAATCGAGACACCTTAGCGTTATGTCAAGCGAATTACCCTTTCAAATGGAATCGGGATGCAATTACATACCTTGGCATTTCTCTCCCCTCCCGCCTGTCGGATCTGTACACCACAAACTATATCCCCCTTCTCCGCCGCATCCAAAACGACCTTAAAACATGGTCGACGGGCATTTTCTCGTGGTTCGGCCGGGCTGCCATATTAAAAATGAACATTCTCCCTAGAATACTTTACGTCTTACAAACAATCCCAATACACTTGCCCCAAGCTTTCTTCAATTCATACCGTAAAGCGTGCTCCGATTTTCTATGGGGAAAGGATCGACCTAGACTTAGTCTGGCAAGACTTTCTCTACCAAAACTGAAAGGTGGGATAGGCCTCCCCGATATTTTGAAATACCATTGGGCCTGCCAATTGACAAGAATTATAGACTGGAACGTCCATACCGACTCCAAGGCTTGGATAAGCCTTGAAAATAAGTTCTCCACGATCCCTATTCATCAATTGCTCTGGATCGCCCCTAGCGATATTCCACGAACCTGTAAACGCCACCCACTCATAGCCTGCACTCTACAAACGTTCCTGAAAGCTTGTAGAACTCATCACATCTCTAAGACACAAGGCCCACTGACACCCATTCGGCACAACCCAAGATTCCCAGCAGGTCTTTCTGATTCATTTCTGACAGAATTTTGGCCTTATACTCTTGTACAAGCACGTCATTTCTTCGCCAATGCCTCATTTATCTACAGATCCGACATACCCAAGCGTGAGACTGGCCAATCTTGTCCGCTATGGACTTACCTCCAAATCTGACACTTTCTCAACGACCCCGCCAACCGCCCAGACTTTAGTAGACAGCTGACCCCATTTGAGACACTCTGTACGAAAACAGATCCACAACGACACATGATTTCTGAAACATATTCCTTACTTTTCTCTGACTCCGACGCTAAATCTAACATTGCCACCCAGAGATGGGAAAGGGACCTAACTCTGGATCTCTCGACCGATGATTGGGAGCGCATCTACACCCATATTCACAAGGGATCCACAAATGTATCTGCACAAGAAACAGGCTTTAAAATTTTTTCGAGGTGGTATAAAACCCCCTCGAAACTCCACAAAATGTCCCCAGCCATTTCCCCAACTTGTTGGAGATGCTCCACGGGAGAGGGGTCTATGTTACATATTTGGTGGTCGTGCCCCGCACTTCAACATTTCTGGCGGGAAGTACATCGCCTCACTTCACAGATTACTACGTATCACTTAGACTTCTCTCCTGCACAGATGCTTCTTCACCACTCTCCCCTCCCTTTCAAGCATTATCATAAGTCCCTCACACTTCACTTACTAAATGCAGCGAAAATGTGCATACCCACTCTTTGGAAGGCTCCCGACCCCCCGACGCTCGCAGACTGGTTTAAACGCGTCTCCAAAATAGCTGAATTAGAAAATCTAATCCATCAAGCTAGAGACTCTCCCGCTAAATACAGTATGGTCTGGTCTTGCTGGCAACACTTTACCACAACTGATGAATATAAAAGACGGATATCTCCTACCCCCTCCTCACTCTCGGGCCATCAAAACTCACACTATGGATCCACTCCCGTTTCGCCCCATCTCCCCTAGTCTCCTTTACTACAAGCGATATCAAACCCCACACCCCTACTCGTTGGGACATCAAGGTTGCTCTAAGTCAAGTTGTAGCCACGTGCTTTCCCCAACCCAGGTTAATAACTATCTTCCGATAAGGCCATATGGTTTGGCCTACCCGTGTCTCCCAGAAGTAAGACACCTGTGGATGCCTGTGGTCCGAGACCGCATCCACGGATTTCCTACACCATGCCCCGCTCACTGGGACACCGGAATAATAATCTGGCACGCGTTGGTGCCCGGTAGTCCTTGAAACTACCATATTGTATTGTTTGATATGTTATTTTGTTAATCCACATGATTTCGGGCCTAGCCCCTACTATAACAGTCAAATAGTTTTATACCTAAGCCATTGTCTACGTTTACGGCAAACTGAACGTTGTTATATTCCTCAAGAACGTTAACTGTTTATCAATGAATGCACTGTTTCAGATAGCTGATGCCTACATGTATTAATGTACCTCATGCTATGCATTATCACGATATGTAGCTTGTTGTATTTACTGTTCTTTCTATTTACAATAAACTTCTTTTTGGAAAAATAAAAAAAAACACTAAATTGTATCAAATTGAGAGTAACGTAACAGAAGAAAGATTAAAAAAAAAGAAGGGAAAGGGCGGAGGAGTATATAGAAGCAGCAGGGATGCCCAGGATGGGAGAGGAGGAAGCAGAGGAGATAGATGGCCCAATTACATTAGAAGAATTTACAGAAGCACTAAAATCAATGAATACAGGCAAGGCACCAGGACCCGATGGGTATACCCTGCTCTATTATAAGACATTTGCAGAAAAACTAGCACCGGAATTTATTGCAGCATTTAACTCAATTAGGGAAGGGGCAAGGATGCCAGTAGAGACACTAATGGGAAATATCACAGTAATTCCAAAAGAAGGGAAAGACCCAGCACAATGCACAAGCTACCGCCCAATTTCTCTATTAAATGTGGACCTAAAGATCTTAACAAAAATATTGGCAACTAGATTAAATGCATATATCCCAAACATAATACACCCAGATCAAGTGGGATTCACCCCGGAAAGGGAAGGCAGAGAAAACACGCAAAGAGTCTTAAGTGCAATATACTCAGTGCAATGTCAGGAAAGACCTACGGTACTGATTTCTGCAGATGCAGAAAAATCTTTTTGGGTGGACTGGACATTCCTGGAAGTGACATTGCAATATATAGGCCTGGGAAATGGGATGTTAAAATGGATCAAAAGCCTGTACTCCAATCCAAGAGCACGGGTTAAAATAAATGACATAACATCGGAAACCTTCCCTATGTACAATGGAACAAGGCAGGGATGTCCACTCTCGCCCATCATATTTATCTTGACACTAGAACCCTTTCTGAGAACTATACGAGCCAGTGCAGATATTAAAGGCATACCAACTCAAAAAGAAGAACAGAAACTTTCAGCTTACGCAGATGACCTGTTATTTTTTGTCACCTCCCCAATTACATCTCTCCCCTCTTTGCTAGCGGAGATACGTAAATACGGAGAGGCTTCTAATTTTAAGATAAATTATGGTAAATCTGAGGCACTGGGAATAGGAATAAATAAGGCATTCCAAAAACAATTAACTAAACATTTTACTTTTAAATGGACGGAGTCCCATGTAAATTACTTGGGGACGAAAATAACAAAGAAACTAGAGAAAACGTTTGAACTGAATTTTCTACCCCTAATGCGACAAATAAAAGCAGACCTTCAGCGGTGGCACAAGGAAATATTCTCATGGTTTGGGAGAATCAATATCATAAAAATGAATATTATGCCGAGACTGATTTACCTACTCCAGGCATTACCAATTAAGATCCTAGTAGGATTCTTGAAAGAGCTGAGAACGCGATTCGCAAATTTTATATGGGTAGGGAAACCGGCAAGAATTCGGAGGGATATTTTAGTTCAACCCAAAGATAGAGGAGGAGTGGGATTCCCAGACCCAGTGAACTATTACGAAGCGGTACATCTAGCAAGAGTGATGGAGTGGTGCACAGTGAAAAAAGATAAACCTTGGTTAGGTATGGAACAAGCGATAACGGACATACCCCTAGAAGGGATAGCATGGATAAGGGAGTCAGAAATTCCTCAGCAGGTAAAAAAACACCCCACAATTGGGGCGACAATTCAGGTGACTAAAACGGTATTCAGGAAAACGGAAATATCAATCTCCCCAAGTCCGATGACTCCAATCCTGGGCACACCGAGCTTCGAGCCAGGTTTAGTAGAGGTAGAGTTTAGGAATTTAAGGAGAAGAGGGGCAAGTAGGCTCCAAGACTTCACGAGAGAGAATAGAGTGATGACAGGGGAGGAGGTAGACTCAGAATTTTCAGGAGAAATTAATTTCTTCAGGAGATTACAGCTCAAGGCCTATCTCAGAGCAATAAAAACGCAAGTATCGGAAATAAGGACAATATCCAAATTTGAGCAGCTATGCCTGAGAGAGGAACCAGAGAAACATGGGTTATCAACCATGCACTCTTTATTGGTAGAACTTAAGGCTCCAAAAGAGCTAACATTTTTTCAGGCATGGTAAAGAGATCTGGGGATAAGGTTTACGGACGCCCAGAAATCTAAAATATGCCACCTCACACATAAGACATCAAGGGCAACTAAATACCAAGAAGGTGGATATAAAACACTGACAAGGTGGTATAGAACACCATCAGCGCTGAAGCGGATATACCCACAATTAGAAAACACGTGCTGGAGATGTCAAAGGGAGGAGGGAACTATGGTACACATATTTTGGGAATGCCCCGGAGTGAAAGATTTTTGGAAGATGGTAAGGGAAACAGTGGAAGAAATTACTGAAGTACCATTGGGAGAAAACCCAGCAGTATACCTGCTACATGATACCCCGATAGCTATCGGGGAATACAAAAACTCATTAGTGGGTCATCTGCTGAATGCCGCAAAGGCATGCATACCGAGTTTATGGAAAAAAACTATAGCCCCGACGAAAACACAATGGTTAGAGAAAATTTCAGAAATCCAATTAATGGAAAAACTTACTATGAAGATAAGAGAACAAGAAGAGAATAAATGATTTTCATTCATTCAAGAAATTTAAATTTTTTTTTTTTTACATACTTTCACCAGCACAATACAGCGTCATCACATACGACTGGTGTGGTGGTGGTCAGGGATACTGACTGGGGACATTATGTTAAATAAAATAAAAAATTACATGATTTTTCTTCAATTTTGTAAAGATTTTTCTTCAATTTTTTTTTTTTTTTTTTTTACTTTTTTACATAATTCCATCAGAGTAGTTCAGTGTCACCTTAAAATGTATGAACATTATGTGCCAGAAAAAATCCCTCCCCTCCCCTCTAATCTTCACACTTACCTCTAAAGCATAAATTCCCTTTGCAAGCCAAAACTCCAGTATAAATTCCCCCCTCCTAGCACAAATCCTCTACCCCTCAAATTTCCCCTCGGAGCATAAATCCTCTCCCTCCAAATTCCCCTCTCCCAAGACAAATCCCCCCTCAAATCACCTCTCCTAACACTAATCCCCCTCCCCTCAAATTTGCCCCTCCTAGCACAAATCCCAACAATCATCCATACTAGCACGAATATACACCCCCCCCCCAATCCCCTTCCTAACATAAATCCACCCTCTCAGTACAAATCCTTCATCAATTTCTTCCTCAGTTTAGGCCAATATATATTCTTCTACATATTTTGGTAACAAAAAAAAATTGTAATAAGCGTAATATACGCACAAAAGTTATCACGTCTACAAAATAGGGAAAAGATTTATGGCATTTTTATTATTACATTGTTTACTAGTAATGGCGGCATTCTGCGATTTTTAGCGGGACACGGGACTAGGACATGGCTTGACCCCAATTTCGGTAAAGAGCCGATGGCGCGGCTCTTTACCCATGTGATCGGCTGTGTTCAATCACACGTAACCAAGGAACTGCCGTTTATCGTCTCTCCTCGCCTCTCACTGACAGGGACAGGACCAGGACAGGTAATCAGGGCACTGATCATCAGTGCCCTGATTACAGTAAAGCCCCAGCAGTGACCCCAATCAGTGCCCATTAGTGACCCCAATCAGTGCTGCCTTTCAGTGCCCATTAGTGCCTGCTCATCAGTGCTGTCCATCAATGCCCATCAGTACCTCCTATCAATGCTCATCAGTGCCAAATATCAGTGCCCATCAGTGTGGCATATTAGTGCCTCCTCATCAGTGCCACCTAATCAGTGCCCGTTAGTGCCCATAAGTGCCACCTCATTAGCGCACATCAGTGAAGGATAAAAATTACCTATTTCCAAAATGATCACGAGGAAGGTGAGGGATCAGACCAGAACTACATGGCAGGACCTGGTCAATGACCTGAAGAGAGCTGGGACCACAGTCTCAAATAAAACCATTAGTAACACACTACGCCGTCATGGATTAAAATCCTGCAGGTCCCCCTGCTCAAGCCAGCGCATGTCCAGGCCTGTCTGAAGTTTGCCAATGACCATCTGGATGATCCAGAGGAGGAATGGGAGAAGGTCATGTGGTCAGATGAGTCAAAAATAGAGCTTTTTGGTCTAAACTCCAGTCGCCGTGTTTGGAGGAAGAAGACGGATGAGTTCAACCCCAAGAACACCATCCCAACCGTGAAGCATGGAGGTGGAAACATCATTCTTTGGGGCTGCTTTTCTGCAAAGGGGACAGGACGACTGCACCGTATTGAGGGGAGGACGGATGGGGCCATGTATCACGAGATCTTGGCCAACAACCTCCTTCCCTCAGTAAGAGCATTGAAGATGAGTCGTGGCTGTGTCTTCCAGCATGACAACGACCCAAAAACACACAGCCAAGGCAACTAAGGAGTGGCTCCGTAAGAATCATCTCAAGGTCCTGGAGTGGCCTAGCCAGTCTCCAGACCCGAACCTAATAGAAAATCTTTGGAGGGAGCTGAAAGTCCGTATTCCCCAGCGACAGCCCCGAAACCTGAAGGATCTGGAGAAGCTAGGTATGGAGGAGCGGGCCAAAATCCCTGCTGCGGTGTGTGCAAACCTGGTCATGAACTACAGGAAACGTAAGATCTCTGTAATTGCAAACAAAGGTTTCTGTACCAAATAATAACTTCTTCATTTCTGATGTATCAAATAATTATGTCATGCAATAAAATGCAAATTAATTACTTAAAAATCATACAATGTGATTTTCTGGATTTTTGTTTTAGATTCCGTCTCTCACAGTTGAAGAGAACCTTTGATAAAAATGGCCGACCTCTACATGCTTTGTAAGTAGGAGAACCTGCAAAATCGGCCGTGTATCAAATACTTGTTCTCCCCACTGTATCATACAATGTAACATGAATGTGCGCTTTACTTTCTATTAAAAATCTCAGAGAAGCAAATAAAATGCTTGTGAAAGAAAAAATATTTCATGAGATAGACTTACATTTCTCTGTTATCTTGTGCTTTGCACCCTAAGAAGTTCCCCTCCCCCTCCCAATGTACATATGAAGGGTCTTACCTGTACAGAGTTCTGAGGCTTCTGAAATTTTCATATCCTTCCCTCTGTATTTATAGAGCTGCTTCATCGTTCCTCCCAGACCACATTCCCTCCTCATCGGGGGCGGGGAACCGGAGAAGAATTGTCACTACAATGTCACCCAATGCTGAATTAAAAAAAGTCTGAGGAATTTTACTTATTTTATGGTTTTCACCGTTCACATTGTCCCCCATTTCACCAGAAACATCAGGAAATTATTACAATTATGTTACACATGAGAACACAATATATACAATGTTATACATGAGCACACAATATATACAATGTTATACATGAGCACACAATATATACAATGTTATACATGTGCACACAATATATACAATGTTATACATATGCACACAATATATACAATGTTATACATGAACACACAATATATACAATGTTATACATGTGCACACAATATATACAATGTTATACATGAGCACATAATATATACAATGTTATACATGAGCACACAATATATACAATGTTATACATGAGCACACAATATATACAATGTTATACATGTGCACACAATATATACAATGTTATACATGAGCACACAATATATACAATGTTATACATGTGCACACAATATATACAATGTTATACAGGTGCACACAATATATACAATGTTATACAGGAGCACACAATATATACAATGTTATACATGAGCACACAATATATACAATGTTATATGTAGTCGTGTTCAAAAGTTTGCATACCCTGGCAGAAATTGTGAACTTTTGGCATTAATATTGACTGATCATGTCAGAAAACTGTCTTTTATTTAATGATAGCGATCACATGAAGCCATTTATTATCACATTGTTTGTTTTGTTTTTTTATCCTTTTTAAATCCTTTTTAAATTATAATGATAACAGAAATCACCCAAATGGCCCTGATAAAAAGTTTACGTACCCTGGAATGTTTGACCTTGGTACAGACACAGAAGGTGGCACACACAGGTTAAAATGGCAATTAAAAGGTTAATTTACCACATTTGTGGCTTTTTAAAGTGGTTGTAAACCCTAGATTAAGTAAAAAACATTGGGTAGGGACTTTTTGAAGAGACAAAAAAAGAGAAGAGCCCCGCCCCAACAAAGAAGGACGGCGGGAGGTCTGCTGTTGGATTTTATATATCAATTTATTAATACAAAAAACACAAAAAGTTTAATTAAACAAAAATACCACTTCCCATTTCCTATAGCAAAAATTCAAGATCACGACGGAATTCCCAAAATTTTTAATTGACAACGTTGTCCATTAAAACAAGGGGTTATAGACCACACCACACAGCATTCATACACTAACATACACCCATATCTAAAGTAATGGTTAGAAAATAGATATTCACATATTAACCAAATACTACAGATTCAACAAGAACAGTTGATATAAATCCAGACATGGGTGGTTAGACCGTGCGTTTTGTATATATTGATTATTTGGATAAACTTCAGATAGAGAAGTAATTGAATATGTATACTTTCTTTGCACAACGCACGGTCACGTGACTGATATTACGGATGAAAGAGTTCATTCATGTAGAGCAGTTCAGAAGCATCATAAATTTTCTAGGAGCATATGTCATTCAAGACTCTCAAGCAGCATTAGATGTTCTATACTTTCCATATGCAAATTCACCAAGCAAGGTAATCAAATGGCTAGAAGAGTCCTCATACACAATTCAAATTTTTCAGCTAGCAGCATCAGTCCTATTTGCAGGCATTGTATTGTGGTTTAACCACTTCGCATCCAGGCCAATTCTGACATTTCTCTCCTACATGTAAAATTCATATTTTTTTTGCTTGAAAATTACATAGAACCCCCAAACATTATATGTTTTTTTAGCAAAGACCCTAGAGAATACAACTTTTTATCGCGCACTGTATTTGCGCAGCAATTTTCCGAACACGTTTTTTTCAGAAAAAAAACAATTTCATGCTTAAAAAAAAACAAAACAGTAAAGTTAGCCCAATTTTGAAGATGAAGATGAAGATACGCCGAGTAAATAGATACCCAACATGTCACGCTTCAAAATTGCACGCGCTCGTGGAATGGCTTTGGTATTTAAAAATCCCCATAGGCAATGCTTTAAATTTTTTTACTGGTTACATGTTTTGAGTTATAGAGGAGGTCTAGGGCTAGAATTATTGCTCTCGCTCTAACGTTCGCGGCGATACCTCACATGTGTGGTTTGAACACCGTTTTCATATGTGGGCGGGGCTTACGTATGCGTTCACTTCTGCGTACAAGCTCATGGGGACAGGGGCGCTTTAAAAAAACATTTTTTTTTTTATTATTGTTAATTTGACTTTTATTTTTTGAGTTTGACAGTTTAAAAAATAAAAATAAAAATTTGATTACTTTTATCCCTATTACAAGGAATGTAAACATCCCTTGTAATAGGAATATTACATGATCGGACCTATTTACAGTGAGATATGGGGGTCAATAAGATAAGATAGGCTAGGAAGCCTATAATTGAAAAAAAAAAAACGATCACCGCTTCCCAGCGGAGGCGGCGCCGTTATTTGAATGCAGAGGCCAGGCGTGACGTCATAAAATCGCGCCCGGCCTCCGAACGATCATAGAGACTCCGGCGACCATCTGGTCCGCCGGAAATCTCTATGGTCATCATCCGGGGGCCGGCTGTCCTGTGTCCGACTCACCGATGGAAGCGGTGAGTCGGTAGAAGCACCGGAGGGCGGCGGGAGGGGGGGATCCCCTCCCGCCTCCCATAAGAACGATCAAGCGGCGGAACAGCCGCTATGATCATTCTTATGGTGCAGGGAATCGCCGGCTGAAAACGGCAATATCTGAATGATGTCTGTAGCTACATCCGGCCTTCAGATATACCCCCGCAAAGTAGAGGCCGTCATATGACGGCCTCCGGATGCGAAGTGGTTAAAGAAAAGCAGCAAAGCAACAGAGAGCAAAGCACAGACAGATAGCTTGATTCATCAATGGAAGCAAAGTGGCAGTATTAGGTGGGAGGTAGCAAAGCTCAGCAGGGGGAATGCAGACTCACATGGATAATTAATCATTGCCTGATGCAGGTAGTATTTAGGCATATATATGCATCAGCCTCTCCAGGCTGCTTACCCGCTCCTGCTTGTAGACCATCTATTCCAAGCGCGCTGATGGATTTTGCTCAGTTGATTCTTTTAGGTGATGCCGCTTTACTTATTAGGTACCGCTAGCCACTGTTGGTTTGAAAAGTCCCGCTATCGCCGCTCCAAATGCTGCTTCGTAAGCTGCATAGATTCAGCCGTAAGTCACGTGTGCACTGTGGGAGGGTCCTTCCCCCCTCGATGACGCGCTGACGTCACCACCGCTGACGCGTTTCGCTAGCCTATCGTTGCTAACTTCTTCAGAGCTAGGAGGAGCTACATGGTTTCAGTTTAAATAGGGCTGGCCATAGCATTGAAACAATACAGTTAGATGTAATACCACCATTCATCCACAAGATGGCAGCCATGCACTCATTCATTCTGATGACAGTTCAGCAAAACTAAAAGGTGCAGCTTATGGCTTATTTTTGACGTGAACATTTAAACGGACCGGAAAGAAGCTGTCCTATATGAGTTTATTATAGGGATAAACTTCTATTATGGATACTGGGCTAAACCTAATGTTTTTCCAAATTAATTGTTAACATTTTATTTCATTTCTGTCATATATATATGTGTTAAAAGGATACACTCCCACATAAAGGGTGGAAGAGCATTTTTCACAAAGCATATATATATATATTATGTATATTCGTTTTCCCCAGGAGTACATTAACCCTCACTGTGATGCATTAGATTGAAAAAAGCAATTAGTCATCGTCAAAGAATACCACCTTAATTAAGTGGGATCCTCCTTCAATTAAAAAAGAGAGGAGGAAAGAAAACTCCACCTTTTGAGTATATAGTTCATATCTAGGTAGGAGGGTTATATAAGAGAGGGGAAAAGGGGGGGGGGGGGGAAAAAGAGGGGGGGGGGTTGGGGGGATTGTTTTGCCTATAACACTTTCACCTCTTCAAGAATGGTTGCATTGTGCATTCTATGTTGAGGCCAAAGGGGACCATAGAAAATAGTACGTCCACATTTTTTCTTTCTGTAATAGAATGTTATCAAAATCACCCCTCCTAGGGGGTAGATTTAGTGCATAGATACCTTTAACCATTAATCCCTTAGGGTCGCTGTTGTGGAATTGAGCGAAGTGTAACGGGATTGGCCGATCGTCATCTTTCTTTTTTATGCTGCTTATGTGTTCACCAATTCTAATTCGTAGTTCACGTTTTGTCTTGCCCACATATATTTTATTGCAAGGACAGGTCAAAACATAAACTACCCTGGTGGAAGAACAATTGATAAAGCTTCTTATCTTAAAGTCATCAACACCTCTAGGATTGGGAAAGGTCTTAGTTTTATGTACATACTTACAGATATTACAGTGGCCACATGGGAACATGCCTACTACTGGTTTAGAGTCTGAAAGACAATTTTTTGTGTTTTTTGTTCTCCTATATTCTGATTGAACTAAGATATCATTAAGGTTACGTGCTCTTCTGGCCGTGATTAAGGGTTTGGGTCCTACTATGTCCGATACCAGAGGAGTCGATTTTAGGACATGCCAGTGTTCTTCCAAGATTTCTTTTACCTGGGACCACTGAGAGCCAAACCTAGTGATGATTCTAGGGTGGCTCCCAGAGGTATCCTGTAAGGGTTTTTTACTGCTGTCCAGCAGGGAAGAACGGCTACATTTCACTGCCCGAGACTTAGCTCGCTTAAGGGATCGATAGGAGTAACCTCTCTCTTTGAATCTCGTATATAGGTCATTTGCTTCATCAATGAAATGTTCATTTTCAGAGCAGTTCCTTTTAATCCATAAGGAATTGACCAATCGGTATACCGTTAATCAAAGACCGTGGATGATGGCTTTGGGCTTGGAGGAGGGTATTCGCTGCTGTCGCCTTTCTGAATGTCCTAGTGATCATTTTTTGAGCCTTAATTGTTAACTGAAGGTCCAGAAATGAAAGGGTGGTGGCATGGTGAATAAAGGTCAGCCTGATGTTCCTACCGTTATTATTAAGTTCCGACATAAACTCCAAAAGTTCCTCCGTGCTCCCCTGCCAGACCATTAATACATCATCTATGTACCTCAGCCACAGAAGACAGTGGCTGAGGTACATAGAGGATCTGTATATCAGGTCATGTTCCCAAAGTCCCAGATGAAGGCATGCATAGGATGGTGCCCATGGGGCCCCCATACATGTACCCCTTAGTTGCTGGTAATTTCTTCCAAGGAGCTGAAAGCAGTTATTATTGAGCATGAACTCCAGAAGTTCAACTATAAACTCATTATGTGCTTCAATACATGGGTAATTCAGTTCAAGGAAGTGCATTACTGCTTTTAACCCCCATGTGTGAGGTATGGACGTGTACAAACTTTCAACGTCAATACCAACCAGGAGACAGCCCTCCGGAAAGCAAAAATTAACCAGCTTTCTGAGAACATCTCATGTGTCTTTCACATATGAGGGGAGCTTGTAGACCATTTCTTTGATTAGAGAATCTACATATTTACCAACTTTTTCCAGTGGTCCATTAATGGCGGAGACTATAGGCCTCCCTGGTGGGTTGCTAAGCAATTTGTGTAACTTAGGAATGATATAGAACGTGGGGATGGTAGGACTATCAATCTTGAGAAAGTCAAATTCTTTCCTAGAGAGAAGGCCTGTCTCAAAACCTAATTTAAGTTTGAGATTTAAAGTTTCTATAAGCTTCGGGTATGGGGAGGAGGTGAGTTTCTTTTAGTTGTCTAAGTGCCTCGTCTTCATAAATTTTCTCTCTCATTAAAACTACATTTCCCCCTTTGTCACTTTTCTTTATGACCAGATCTGAGGCCTCCTCTAGTTCTTTTAGGGCTTTTCTCTCCATGCTAGACATGTTATTAGGGCCCAGCCAGTTCCAGTTGACCTTACCAAGGTCCCTACGAACTAGATGGAGGAATACCTTCAGCCACTTATGTTTCGCCAACGCCGATATTTTAATGGAGCGTATGGTTAGATTTGCCGCTCGTCTTAGGGGCTGATTGTGATCCTCATCCGGGTCATAATCATAGTTTTCATCAAGCAAAGAGAGAAGGTTGTCCAACGCTTCATAGTTTCATAGTTTCATAGTTAGTAAGGTTGAATAAAGACATCAGTCCATCCAGTTCAACCTGAGTGAGTGTCTACAATTGTCCCCATCCCTGTACATTGCACACTCACATCAGTCCCTACCCTCAAGGAGCCCACAATCCAAGGTCCCCATTCATATACTAGGGCCAATTTTTTTTTTTTTTGGACAGAAGCCAATTAACCTACCTGCATGTCTTTTGGATTGTGGGAGGAAACCAGAGTACCCGGAGGAAACCCACGCAGGCACAGGGAGAACATGCAAACTCCAGGCAGGAAGTGTCGTGGTTGGGATTCGAACTAGCGACCCTTCTTACTGCTAGGTGAGAGTGCTAACAAAACCTCAAATTCTGTCATGGAGGTTGTTGGAGAGAAAGAGAGGCCTTTTTGGAGAAGTTTAACATGATGTTCTTTTAATTCGAATGAAGACAGGCTTACCACTGTAAAGTCTGTGGTATCTTTTATGACTTCATTATCTAATATCTCCTCTGGCCTCTCTGTCTCCCACTCCTCTGGTTTTTGGTCGAAGTTTCTTTTTCTTTTCCTTTTACGTCTATGGCGTTTTTTCCTTCCTCCTTTGTTTTCCTCCTGGTTATCATTTGTTTGGGGTCTAGATCTGGAGTCTTCCCCTCTAGTTCCTCTAAAAAAGTGACCGTTTTTGAAGAATTATAATTTTCCCGGTCACTTTCAGAGGAGGAGCCAGTTCTTCGATTTCAACTACGTTGCCTCTGGCTCTTCCCTCTAGATTAACTCCTATTTCTAGTTTGTTTAGTTATATCAAACATATCTCCTTTTTCCTGATCTAAAAGGTTTTGTCTAAATTTTTCCTGTTTTGTATATTTAATATTTTTCTGTATCCTCTCAATTTCTTTTTTAATATAGTCATTATTTTTTTCAAAATCTAATTCCTCCCTATGGGGTTCTAGAAGTGTAGCACTTTGTTCAAGTTCTTCCTGTATTTCACGCAGTTGAATTTCCTCCTCTGCGACTATAAGTCGCAGAAGATTTAATCCTCGATTAAGGCCCTCGTCCTTCCAAATCTCTAGGAATCTTGGAGTGTGTAGATGTTCTGCTGGGATTACTTTTTCCCGTAGACCTCTTGGAATTACTTTATTTGCTATATGTGACTTTAATGATGAAATGTCCCATTTCCTATTTAGAAATGTAATCATCAGTTTCTTATGATTTTTAAAAAGTTTCCTCAAAGGTTCAGTATCATTAGTTGTTGTTTCTCCATCCTTAGAGAATGCAGTATCAATTTCACAGTCAATTTCTTCGTTTATCATATAAGCCATTTTTGCACCTAAAAGTAATTGGGAATTACCGTGGTGATCTCTATAGTAATAATATTTAGCCTCTAAGTTAATTAATTGAGGGTGTGGTGGGATCCTACAGGGCACCCGAATGGTTCACACAGGATCCTGAAAACAACAGAAAAAAAGACTTTGGTGGTGCCCGGATCTACCAGATTTGTTTAATGTATATTTGTATATATCATATATAGTAAATCCACAGTTAGATTCTTGACTAAATCAAGTATAAATCTAGACCAACCCCGTTCCTAGGGCATAAAGTAAAAAACATCGGGTATGGATTTTTTGAAGAGACAAAAAAAGAGAAGAGCCCCCCTGTCATGAAGATCTTGCCAGAAACCTGAACCCTGGCCCACGGGCACCACTGCTCATGCGCGCTAGTGCGCATGCACGTGTGCGGTTGCGCACAGGCGCGCGCACAGGTAGACAGGTGCGCGCTCTTGTTGGCGCCAGGTAGCCTATTTAAATCCGGCCAGAGCAGACGGTCCCCGCTGTCTGCTCTACAGCATTGTGGTGTATGTAACCTGATCCTGATACCTCTGTCCTATTTGACCCGGCTTACCTGTGACTATTCAGCTATCTGCCTGTACCCGACCTTGGCTTGTTGTGACCATTCTTCTGCTTCATCCCCTTGTACTTTGATGCCAGCCTGATTCCTGACCCGGCCTATTCTGATGAACCTGATCACCTGTATTGCTCCAGTCCGTTCTGAAGTTCTGTTTCCTGTGCCAAACCTGATCACCTGTATTGATCCAGTCTGCTAAGCTGTCTATCCAGACCCAGCCTGCTCTGCTATCCTGTTTGCTTGATGAACCAGCTTACCTGTCCAGTTCCGGCCTGCTCTGCTATCCAGTCTGCTAAGCCGTCCATCCAGACCCAGCCTGCTCTGCTATCCAGTCTGCTAAGCTGTCTATCCAGACCCAGCCTGCTCTGCTATCCTGTTTGCTTGCTGAACCAGCTTACCTGTCCAGTTCCGGCCTGCTCTGCTATCCAGTCTGCTAAGCTGTCCATCCAGACCCAGCCTGCTCTGCTATCCAGTCTGCTAAGCTGTCTATCCAGACCCAGCCTGCTCTGCTATCCTGTTTGCTTGCTGAACCAGCTTACCTGTCCAGTTCCGGCCTGCTCTGCTATCCAGTCTGCTAAGCTGTCCATCCAGACCCAGCCTGCTCTGCTATCCAGTCTGCTAAGCTGTCTATCCAGACCCAGCCTGCTCTGCTATCCTGTTTGCTTGATGAACCAGCTTACCTGTCCAGTTCCGGCCTGCTCTGCTATCCAGTCTGCTAAGCCGTCCATCCAGACCCAGCCTGCTATGCTATCTAGTCTGCTAAACTGTCTATCCAGACCCAGCCTGCTCTGCTATCCTGTTTGCTTGCTGAACCAGCTTACCTGTCCAGTTCCGGCCTGCTCTGCTATCCAGTCTGCTAAGCTGTCCATCCAGACCCAGCCTGCTCTGCTATCCAGTCTGCTAAGCTGTCTATCCAGACACAGCCTGCTCTGCTATCCTGTTTGCTTGCTGAACCAGCTTACCTGTCCAGTTCCGGCCTGCTCTGCTATCCAGTCTGATAAGCCGTCCATCCAGACCCAGCCTGCTCTGCTATCCAGTCTGCTAAGCTGTCTATCCAGACCCAGCCTGCTCTGCTATCCTGTTTGCTTGCTGAACCAGCTTACCTGTCCAGTTCCGGCCTGCTCTGCTATCCTGTCTGCTAAGCTGTCCATCCAGACCCAGCCTGCTCTGCTATCCAGTCTGCTAAGCTGTAGATCCAGACCCAGCCTGCTCTGCTATCCAGTCTGCAAAGCCGTCCATCCAGGCCCAGCCTGCTCTGCTATCCTGTTTGCTTGCTGAACCAGCTTACTAGTCCAGTTCCGGCCTGCTCTGCTATCCAGTCTGCTAAGCTGTCTATCCCGACCCAGCCTGCTCTGCTATCCTGTTTGCTTGCTGAACCAGCTTACTAGTCCAGTTCCGGCCTGCTCTGCTATCCAGTCTGCTAAGCCGTCCATCCAGACCCAGCCTGCTCTGCTATCCAGTCTGCTAAGCTGTCTATCTAGACCCAGCTTGCTCTGCTATCCTGTTTGCTTGCTGAACCAGCTTACCTGTCCAGTTCCGGCCTGCTCTGCTATCCAGTCTGCTAAGCTGTCCATCCAGACCCAGCCTGCTCTGCTATCCAGTCTGCTAAGCTGTCTATCCAGACCCAGCCTGCTCTGCTTTCCTGTTTGCTTGCTGAACCAGCTTACCTGTCCAGTTCCGGCCTGCTCTGCTATCCAGTATGCTAAGCTGTCCATCCAGACCCAGCCTGCTCTGCTATCCTGTCTGCTAAGCTGTCTATCCAGACCCAGCCTGCTCTGCTATCCTGCTTGCTTGCTGAACCAGCTCACCCGTCCAGTTCCGGCCTGCTCTGCTATCCAGTCTGCTAAGCCGTCCATCCAGACCCATAAAATTGGAAGTTGGAAATTATTGCGCTGAGTATGGATAATTTATAGGGAGGCTGCAAACATTTCCGATAAACTAACGGGAAAATGGCTTGGAAAGGTGTATATGTTGCGCTCAAAGGATGGTATACATGAAAAATCACTCTTACATAATATTTGCATACAGATAAGTTATGATAAAAGCATAAATATAAATCATAAGTGAAATGAAATAAAGTAAAATCGAACTGTATATACAATTATATAAAGGAACAGTAATAAAACTGAGTAAAATGTGAATAGATGATGTGAAAGTGATCCTGTGACCGGTAAAATTCAATAAAATTCAAAAAATGGTGAATAATAACAGTTGTTAATATATTGAATATATAAACATAAAACCATTTGAAATGAATAAATAGCGGGTGAATATAAGGTGGAAAAGGTCGCTAAACTGTATATATGTATTGATACAGTGGTATAGTCCAGTGGGTGACACAATATATAGTCCTGTAAGTGACACAATATATGTGAATAGCCGTAGATGAAAAAATGGTATTTCTAGGTGAGGTGATGGTGATCCTGTCTGGTCGGCTTCAGCACTTATTGAAAAAGAGGCTTACCAGAAGTCACAGACTAAATGAGACGTACGCCTCATAAGTTGTGACAAGCTTTGTTTTGGAGGGTTACCAGGTCCCTATTCCATGGATGTATTCCTGGATATATGCGCATGGACGGGCAGGAGGGATGCGGTCGTCAAAATCTCCAATAACATTCGTCATATTTGAGAAAAGAGAACTTGCATAGTGTGATACCGTAAAAGTAATATTCAGGCTCATAGAATGGTGATAGGTGTCAGAAAATGCTGCTGCGTTTCGTCCTCTGGGACTTCGTCTGGGGTGTGGACTACAAGCATCAGCAGTGCATTTATATAGGGAGAGTGACCCCAATCTGTTTGTGAATTCGTGTGACCGGAAGTTGACCTCACTTCCGGTCCGGCGGCATTTTGCTCTTATATTTGCAATAAAAGTTTAATGTGTATGTGGGGATGTGTAATATAGATAATGGGGGTTACCATTGTTATATGCATATATTAAATTTGTAGTGGATCGAGGAGAGACACAGTAGATATCATCTCCTCGATCCGGTCCTTTGGTTTTTGGCGGTGGAACGCAGCGCACGCTGGCTAGGCTTTGTCTTAGCCAAGCCTCATTGTGAGAAGGGGCGGGGCGGCCGCGCGCAATGACAGCACGTCGCGGCCGCTCTATATAGCATAAAGGGACGAGTTTCACTGATAGGTGAACACCCGCAAGTGCGCATGCACCGCACATAGCTCGGTCAGACCGGACATATGTTGCTGACACTGCTGGGCATTCATTCAAGTGATTTGGAGTTTAAATGGGAGCATGGCCAAGCCTGAATAATTAAATAAAGGGAATAGGATATATATATATGCTGAATGTTGCCACTATAAAACAGGTTGGGAAATATGGGAACAAACGGAGAGAGGTCACTCCCTAACCAATTAACCCATGTGTAAACCTGTGCATACATATATATATGTTCCATATTCTAGTTTATGTACATCATATGGAGTGTCAAATATATGAGGAAAATGGGGAGTTGTATATATATATATATATATATATATATATATATATATACACATATATAAATGGGGATAATAAATGGAGAACACAAAACGGTTGAATATGCATCCAACGTGCTGGCTTGTTTCATGTGTATTTAAAGTGTATATAGCTGAGTAAAAACATATATATATGAACATGTAAAAACATGGGTCACAAAATATGTAAAAATTACACATAAAATTTCCATAAAGCCCCAATATATATAAAAAATTTAATATAGTATATAAAAATATTATAAAAAACTCTGAAATAAATATATAAATTATAAAACCTCGCCTTTGTTATTAGGGGTTGTCTTTGTATAAAAACAAATACATAACAAATACATATAAAAGCGGGCTAATATTTATATATAAAAGTATAAAGATTTAAAATATTTAAAAATATAAAAAATATTATAAATATCATAAATATTTGAGGGCAGCAGCAATTACGAATAAAAAGAATTGTGGTGGTTATGAATGAACATATGACAGAAATTTGACAAAAATTTGAGATTAACCACTTCAGCCCCGGACCAATTGGCAGCCAAATGACCAGGCCCCTTTTTGCGATTCGGCACTGCAACGCTTTAACTGACAATTGCACGTGCGACGTGGCTCCAAAATAAAATTGGCGTCCTTTTTTTCCCACAAATAGAGCTTTCTTTTGGTGGTATTTGATCGCCCCTGCGGTTTTTATTTTTTGCGCTATAAACAAAAATAGAGCGACAATTTTGAAAAAAATGCAATATTTTTTGCTTTTTTGCTATAATAAATATCCCCAAAAAATATATAAAGAAACACTTTTTTCCCTCAGTATAGGCCGATATGTATTCTTCTACATATTTTTGGTAAAAAAAATCGCAATTAGCGATTATTGATTGGTTTGCGCACAAGTTATAGCGTTTACAAAATAGGGGATAGTTTTATAGCATTTTTATTAATATTTTTTTTTTTACTAGTAATGGCGGCGATCAGCGATTTTTATTGTGACTGCGACATTATGGCGGACAGATCGGATATTTTTGACACATTTTTGGGACCATTGTCATTTATACAGCAATCAATGCTATTTAAATGCATTGATTCCTGTATAAATGACAGTTGTAGTGAAAGAGTTAACCACTAGGGGGAGGGGAGGGGTTATGGGCTCTGACGTGTGTGTTTTTTTTACATTAGGGGGCGGGGCTGATGTCTGACGTCATTGATTGGCTTTCCCGATGACCGGGAACAGCCAATCAATGACAGGCAGAGTAAGAAGCGCGGGGAGAGGTTTGTTTACACAAACCTCTCCCCGTTCTTCAGCTCCATAACCCGATCGCGGGACACCAGCGGCGATCGGGTCCGCTGGTCCCGCGGCCGGGGTCACGGAGCTCCCGACCGGGTCGCGAGCATGCCGCTGGCGGCACGCGCGCGACCCACGGGCAGGCATTTAAAGGGCCACGTACAGGTACGTGGTTTTGCCTGCCCGTGCCATTCTGTAGACGTACAGTGGTGTGAAAAAGTGTTTGCCCCCTTCCTCATTTCCTGTTCCTTTGCATGTTTGTCACACTTAAGTGTTTCGGAACATCAAACCAATTTAAACAATAGTCAAGGACAACACAAGTAAACACAAAATGCAATTTGTAAATGAAGGTGTTTATTATTAAAGGTGAAAAAAAATCCAAACCATCATGGCCCTGTGTGAAAAAGTGATTGCCCCCCTTGTTAAAACATACTATAACTGTGGTTGTCCACACCTGAGTTCAATTTCTCTAGCCACACCCAGGCCTGATTATTGCCACACCTGTTCACAATCAAGGCATCACTTAAATAGGAGCTGCTTGACACAGTAAGGTCCACCAGAAGATCCTTAAAAGCTACACATCATGCCGAGACCCAAAGAAATTCAGGAACAATTGAGAAAGAAAGTAATTGAGATCTATCAGTCTGGAAAGGGTTATAAAGCCATTTCCAAAGCTTTGGGAATCCAGCGAACCACAGTGAGAGCCATTATCCACAAATGGCGAAGCCATGGAACAGTGGTGAACCTTCCCAGGAGTGGCCGGCCGCCCAAAATTACCCCAAGAACGCAGCGACGACTCATCCAAGAGGTCACAAAAGACCCCACAAAAACGTCCAAGGAACTGCAGGCCTCACTTGCCTCAGTTAAGGTCAGCGTTCATGCCTCCACCATCAGGAAAAGACTGGGCAAAAATGGCCTGCATGGCAGAGTTCCAAGGAGAAAACCACTGCTGAGCAAAAAGAACATCAAAGCTCGTCTCAATTTCTCCACAACACATCTTGATGATCCCCAAGACTTTTGGGACAACATTCTGTGGACCGATGAGACAAAAGTGGAACTCTTTGGAAGGTGTGTGTCCAAGTATATCTGGCGTAGAAGGAACACTGCATTTCAGAAAAAGAACATTATACCAACAGTAAAATATGGTGGTGGTAGTGTGATGGTCTGGGGCTGTTTTGCTGCTTCAGGACTTGCCGTGATAAAAAGAACTATGAATTCTGCTGTCTACCAAGAGATCCTGAAGGAGAATGTCCTGTTCGTGTACTCAAGCTGAAACGAACTTGGGTTCTGCAGCAGGACAATGATCCTAAACACACCAGCAAGTCCACCACCGAATGGCTGAAGAAAAACAAAATGAAGACTTTGGAGTGGCCTAGCCAAAGTCCTGACCTGAATCCTATTGAGATGTTGTGGTATGACCTTAAAAAGGCCGTTCATGCTCGAAAACCCTCTAATGTAACTGAATTAGGACAATTCTGCAAAGATGAGTGGGCCAAAATTCCTCCAGGACGCTGTAAAAGCCTCATTGCACGTTATCGCAAACGCTTGGTTGCAGTTGTTGCTGCTAAGGGTGGCCCAACCAGTTATTAGGTTTAGGGGGCAATCACTTTTTCACACAGGGCCATGATGGTTTGGATTTTTTTTCACCTTTAATAATAAACACCTTCATTTACAAATTGCATTTTGTGTTTACTTGTGTTGTCCTTGACTATTGTTTAAATTGGTTTGATGTTCCGAAACACTTAAGTGTGACAAACATGCAAAGAAACAGGAAATGAGGAAGGGGGCAAACACTTTTTCACACCACTGTATATCTACATGAGGCGGTCGGGAAGCGGTTAAAGAGGGCTAATATAGCATGTAATAAAACTGGGGTGGGAATAATGGTCAGGCTTTATTGATAAAAGCATTAATATCCCACTCCACGTTCATACCCAGCGGGGAGTTGGATTGTAACTGATGTATCCAGTATGTTTCCAATTTAGAAACCCCTCTAGTTTTAGCTGCACCCCTCCATGGTGCAATGAATTTGTCAATTATTAAAAACTGAGTACCACGAGGATCTCGGTTATGATGCTGTCGGTAGTGCCTCGGGACTGTATGTTTAATGCTGCCACTTTTGTTCTTAGTGATATGTTCCGTGACACGTGTCGTAAAATATCATATAGTACGTCCTACATACTGTTTTGAACACGGACATGTAATAAGATATACGACATGGGTTGTGGAGCAAGTACAGAAGTTTTTAATTGGGAATTTTTGCTTGGTAACTGAGGATTCAAATTCCTTAGTATTACGTCTACCACTTATGTTGAAATGACACACTGTGCATTTTTTGCAAGGGTAATAGCCTGTAAGGTTGCGGAAAAAAGAGGGCCTCACGGGTGGTTTGATAATTGTTGGGGCGATCTGGCTATTGAGAGATGGAGCTCCCTTATAGATGACTTTTGCTCAATCAGGTATGAGGTTACCTAGAATTCTGTTGTTCCTGAGGATACCCCAATGTCGTTCAAAGATAGATTTGATTTGCCTGTGTTGTATTGAATACGAAGTGAGAAAAGACCATCTAAAATTATCGTTGCTAGGTTGACTCGGTTTATCCGTGAGTAGTGTTGCCCGATCGACTTCTAAAACTCTGTTTAAGTCTCGGTCCACTTCATCCATGTTATACCCTTTTTCTTTGAAACGGTCTCTCAGTGTGTTGGCCTGTTCTTTGAATCTAGTTACATCTGTGCAGTTTCTACGTAATCGCAGGAACTGACTCTTAGGGACAGATCGCAACCATGCTTTGTGATGACAGCTGTCAATTGGTATGTAGCCTTTGCGATCTGTAAATTTGAAATATGTACAAAATTCGAACTGGCGTTCCCTTATTGTGATCTCCAAATCTAAAAAATGTATCTTAGTTTTACTTGATTCGTATGTGAGGACTATACCTCTATCATTGTTGTTGAGAGACATGAAGAAGGATTCTAATGATTCTGAGGTCCCATTCCATAGGAGGAGGATGTCGTCAATATATCGTGCCCAAAGTATCAATTGAGGTCTTTCCATAGCATAGACGACATCCTCCTCCCATTTGCCCATAAATATGTTTGCCAGGCTTGGGGCAAACTTGGCACCCATGGCTACCTCTTTTTCTTGTGAATAGAAGCGTCCATCAAACCAGAAGTAGTTATGATGTGTGGCAAAGTTCAATAATTTCATAATAAAATTGGTTTGGGTACGTATTAGAGTATTTTCCCTTTCTAAAAATATTTTAACTGCTTCTAAGCCCTTAGAATGTGCTATGCATGTATAAAGTGATGCCACATCGGCAGTAGCCATAATGTAATCATCCTCAATACTCAGTGGAGCAAGTTTATTAATGACATGCTTAGTATCTTTAAGGTAGGAGGGGATTTTTTTGACTATAGGCTGTAAAAAATAATCAACATATTTGCCGATCCTGGACGTGACAGAATCAATGCCACTAATGATCGGTCGTCCAGGAGGGTTTATTGCATCCTTATGAATTTTCGGTAAATAATAAATAATGGGAATACGGGGGTCTCGGGGATTAAAAAATCTCTTTCCTTACGGTTTAAAATAGAGGAATCAAAGCTCTTGGATATAACGGTGGCAAGCAATTTCTTGTATTGATTTGTTGGGTTGACTGGTAATTCTTTATACGTGTCCTGGTCATTCAGGATTTTATACATCTCGCTCATGTATGCCGATTTATCCAATAGAACAATGCCTCCACCTTTATCGGCGGGGCGAATTACCAGATCTTTGTTGTCACAGAGGGATTTCACTCCTCTGCTGGGCAAAGAGTTGTTGTGGATACGTTTTGGTGGCAATTGGGCGAGATCCCTGAAGATATTTAATGCTGGTGCTAATTGGGTAGGGGGATTGAAAAGTGAGGGGTTATACCACTGTATCAATACATATATACAGTTTGGCGACCTTTTCCACCTTATATTCACTCGCTATTTATTCATTTCAAATGGTTTTATGTTTATATATTCACTATATTAACAACTGTTATTATTCACCATTTTTTGAATTTTATTGAATTTTACCGGTCACAGTATCACTTTCACAGCATCTATTCACATTTTACTCAGTTTTATTACTGTTCCTTTATATAATTTTATATACAGTTCGATTTTACTTTATTTCATTTTACTTATGATTTATATTTATGCTTTTATCATAACTTACCTGTATGCAAATATTATTTATTTATTACAGGATTTATATAGCGCCAACAGTTTACGCAGCACTTTACAATATAAAAAGAGAGACAATACATTATTATTATAATACAATAAAATACAAGAGGATTAATGGGGCCCTGCTCAGAAGAGATTACAATCTAATAGGGTGGGGGAGGTGATACAAAAGGTAACTGTGGGGAATGAGCTGATGTAAGTGGTAAAAGATTAGTTGGAGACATGATAGGCTTCCCTGAAGAGATGAGTTTTCAGGGATCGCCTGAAGGTAGCTAGAGTAGAGGATAGCCGGACAGGTTGAGGCAGCGAGTTCCAGAGGATGGGAGAGGCTCTGGAGAAATCCTGGAGACGAGCATGGGAGGAGGAAACAAGAGAGCTTGACAGGAGGAGATCTTGAGAAGAGCGGAGAGGACGGTTTGGGATATGTTTGGAGACAAGATTGGTGATGTAGCTCGGGGGCAGAGTTGTGAATGGCTTTGTATGTTGTGGTTAGTATGTTAGTTAGTAAAAAAAAAAAAAAATATTATGTAAGAGTGATTTTTCACGTATACCATCCTTTGAGCGCAACATATACACCTTTCCAAACCATTTTCCCATTAGTCTATCAGCAATGTTTGCAGCCTCCCTATAAATTATCCATACTCAGCGCAATAATTTCCAACTTCCAATTTTATTCGTCCTATTTCTGACCTATTATTGCAGCAGTGTACCTCTATTTCTCCCTCATTTCCTATTATTATGGACGTGTTTGAATACCGTGCCTCACGGACAGTAAACACAGAGGGAGTCTTTGTTGTAACAAACAATGACACCGCCATAGGTGGACTCTTTATGAGACTTAGGAACATCATGGTCTCTGAGCTACACTTACAATGGGATCTCGCATTCCTGGAACAGTATACTAGAGAACACATGGTTGCTCGCAGTCTTAGATGGGATGTCTCCGCTCAACAAGGAGACTCCAGTTTAGAATCGTGGTATAAATATTTTAACAAGGCTGGCATAGAGTTTTTAAATTTCCTTAAAACACGGAAACAAAGCCGTCTCTGCATTTTGGATAAGGAGATTAAGGAGATTAAAGAGAAATTACTGATTTATAAAAACACAGTAGAATATAATACTCTCTCCTCCAATCTCCAGGCTCACCTTATCAAAGAGGACAGAGACCAAAAGGCTAAAAAACACAAAAAATATACACGCGACATCAATGATTATAAAGCATGCAAAGTTTTCAACTGGCAAAAACAAACTACCTCAGAAGTATCCATGGAAACTAATAGTGCCTCCACCAGCAATGGAGATGGGGCAACATCAAGCTCCCAGCAAACTAATACTAACACACCGCTCGTAAAGAGCGCACAACAAAATAACTCTTACCCACAGAGAGTACCAATTCCCAATACACGCACCCCACAAAGAGGCAGGGGAAATAGTAATAACTATTCAGATAGAAGTGGACAAAGGGGACGCAGAGGGAACCAGTCTAATTCTGGGAATCGTCATTATGAATATGATGACTACCAATATAGAGGTTCACCCGCTAAGTACCGTGACCCCCAAAATTACCCCAACCCTCCATATATGAACTACCCACCTATACAAACCACACACTATCCAACCATACCCACCCAAAATCGATATCAGCCTCTACGCGAGTCCTACGAGGATAATGTGTATCCATATCCAGATGCTGAATATGACCAACCAACATATGGATATAATCAGATTAATCACTATCCAAATCACGATTTTCACAGGGATCCCCAAGGCAGAAAAAGGGGCCCTGATCTAAGAGAGGCTGCAGAGGAGGGAGGCGGGTACAGAGAAGGAAAAATAAAGCGCACATAAAGTGTCAGGGGGTTTTCAACTTGAGCAACACCGTGTTAACAGAGGAGGAAAAAAACTTCCTAGATAAAGGCCTCAAGTTTGCACCCCCACGTAAACTAAACAAATTCAAAACCTTTATAGATGTTCACAAATATATCCGGAAAGTAAACATTCAGAGATACATAATTTCAAATCCGATTAATAGTCACACCAGGGCAGCCATGTCTGGCACTGTTCACTCAGACCTCTCCAACCCCTCACTTTTCAATCCCCCTACCCAATTAGCACCAGCATTAAATATCTTCAGGGATTTAGTGTTAAAGGATCTCGCCCAATTGCCACCAAAACGTATCCACAACAACTCTTTGCCCAGCAGAGGAGTAAAATCCCTCTGTGACAACAAAGATCTGGTAATTCGCACCGCCGATAAAGGCAGAGGCATTGTTCTATTGGATAAATCGGCATACATGAGCGAGATGTATAAAATCCTGAATGACAAGGACACGTATAAAGAATTAAAGGTCAACCCAACAAATCAATACAAGAAATTGCTTGCCACCATTATATCCAAGGGCTTTGATTCCTCTATTTTAAACCGTAAGGAAAGAGATTTTTTAATTCCCCGTGCCCCCCGTATTCCCATTATTTATTATTTACCGAAAATTTATAAGGATGCAATAAACCCTCCTGGACGACCGATCATTAGTGGCATTGATTCTGTCACGTCCAGGATCGGCAAATATGTTGATTATTTTTTACAGCCTATAGTCAAAAAAATCCCCTCCTACCTTAAAGATACTAAGCATGTCATTAATAAACTTGCTCCACTGAGTATTGAGGATGATTACATTATGGCTACTGCCGATGTGGCATCACTTTATACATGCATAGCACATTCTAAGGGCTTAGAAGCAGTTAAAATATTTTTAGAAATGGAAAATACTCTAATACGTACCCAAACCAATTTTATTATGGAATTATTGAACTTTGCCACACATCATAGCTACTTCTGGTTTGATGGACGCTTCTATTCACAAGAAAAAGGGGTAGCCATGGGTGCCAAGTTTGCCCCAAGCCTGGCAAACATATTTATGGGAAAATGGGAGGAGGATGTCGTTTATGCTATGGAAAGACCTCAATTGATACTTTGGGCACGATATATTGACGACATCCTCCTCCTATGGAATGGGACCTCAGAATCATTAGAATCCTTCTTCATGTCTTTCAACAACAATGATAGAGGTATAGTCCTCACATACGAATCAAGTAAAACTAAGATACATTTTTTAGATTTGGAGATCACAATAAGGGAACGCCAGTTCGAATTTTGTACATATTTCAAATCTACAGATCGCAATGGCTACATACCAATTGACAGCTGTCATCACAAAGCATGGTTGCGATCTGTCCCTAAGAGTCAGTTCCTGCGATTACGTAGAAACTGCACAGATGTTACTAGATTCAAAGAACAGGCTAACACACTGAGAGACCGTTTCAAAGAAAGAGGGTATAACATGGATGAAGTGGATCGAGACTTAAACAGAGTTTTAGAAGTCGATCGGGCAACACTACTCACGGATAAACCGAGTCAACCTAGCAACGATAATTTTAGATGGTCTTTTCTCACTTCGTATTCAATACAACACAGGCAAATCAAATCTATCTTTGAACGACATTGGGGTATCCTCAGGAACGACAGAATTCTAGGTAACCTCATACCTGATAGAGCAAAAGTCATCTATAAGGGAGCTCCATCTCTCAATAGCCAGATCGCCCCAACAATTATCAATCCCCCCGTGAGGCCCTCTTTTTTCCACAATCTTACAGGCTATTACCCTTGCAAAAAATGCACAGTGTGTCATTTCAACATAAGTGGTAGACGTAATACTAAGGAATTCGAATCCTCAGTTACCAAGCAAAAATTCCCAATTAAAAACATCTGTACTTGCTCCACAACCCATGTCGTATATCTTATTACATGTCCGTGTTCAAAACAGTATGTAGGACGTACTATACTATCTTTTACTACACGTGTCACGGAACATATCACTAAGATCAAAAGTGGCAGCATTAAACATACAGTCCCGAGGCACTACCGACAGCATCATAACCGAGGTACTCAGTTTTTAATAATTGACAAATTCATTGCACCATGGAGGGGTGCAGCTAAAATTAGAGGGGTTTCTAAATTGGAAACATACTGGATATATCAGTTACAATCCCACTCCCCGCTGGGTATGAACGTGGAGTGGGATATTAATGCTTTTATCAATAAAGCCTGACCATTATTCCCACCCCAGTTTTATTACATGCTATATTAGCCCTCTTTAATCTCAAATTTTTGTCAAATTTCTGTCATATGTTCATTCATAACCACCACAATTCTTTTTATTCGTAATTGCTGCTGCCCTCAAATAATTATGATATTTATAATATTTTTAATATTTTTAAATATTTTAAATCTTTATACTTTTATATATAAATATTAGCCCGCTTTTATATGTATTTGTTATGTATTTGTTTTTATACAAAGACAACCCCTAATAACAAAGGCAAGGTTTTATAATTTATATATTTATTTCTGAGTTTTTTAAATACACATGAACCAAGCCAGCACGTTGGATGCATATTCAACCGTTTTGTGTACTCCATTTATTATCCCCATTTTTATATGTATATATATATACAACTCCCCATTTTCCTCATATATTTGACACTCCATATGATGTACATAAACTAGAATATGGAAAATATATATATGTACAGTGGTGTGAAAAAGTGTTTGCCCCCTTCCTCATTTCCTGTTCCTTTGCATGTTTGTCACACTTAAGTGTTTCGGAACATCAAACCAATTTAAACAATAGTCAAGGACAACACAAGTAAACACAAAATGCAATTTGTAAATGAAGGTGTTTATTATTAAAGGTGAAAAAAAATCCAAACCATCATGGCCCTGTGTGAAAAAGTGATTGCCCCCTAAACCTAATAACTGGTTGGGCCACCCTTAGCAGCAACAACTGCAACCAAGCGTTTGCGATAACGTGCAATGAGGCTTTTACAGCGTCCTGGAGGAATTTTGGCCCACTCATCTTTGCAGAATTGTCCTAATTCAGTTACATTAGAGGGTTTTCGAGCATGAACGGCCTTTTTAAGGTCATACCACAACATCTCAATAGGATTCAGGTCAGGACTTTGGCTAGGCCACTCCAAAGTCTTCATTTTGTTTTTCTTCAGCCATTCGGTGGTGGACTTGCTGGTGTGTTTAGGATCATTGTCCTGTTGCAGAACCCAAGTTCGTTTCAGCTTGAGTACACGAACAGATGGTCGGACATTCTCCTTCAGGATCTCTTGGTAGACAGCAGAATTCATAGTTCCTTTTATCACGGCAAGTCTTCCAGGTCCTGAAGCAGCAAAACAGCCCCAGACCATCACACTACCACCACCATATTTTTCTGTTGGTATAATGTTCTTTTTCTGAAATGCAGTGTTCCTTCTACGCCAGATATACTTGGACACACACCTTCCAAAGAGTTCCACTTTTGTCTCATCGGTCCACAGAATGTTGTCCCAAAAGTCTTGGGGATCATCAAGATGTGTTGTGGAGAAATTGAGACGAGCTTTGATGTTCTTTTTGCTCAGCAGTGGTTTTCTCCTTGGAACTCTGCCATGCAGGCCATTTTTGCCCAGTCTTTTCCTGATGGTGGAGGCATGAACGCTGACCTTAACTGAGGCAAGTGAGGCCTGCAGTTCCTTGGACGTTGTTGTGGGGTCTTTTGTGACCTCTTGGATGAGTCGTCGCTGCGCTCTTGGGGTAATTTTGGGCGGCCGGCCACTCCTGGGAAGGTTCACCACTGTTCCATGTCTTCGCCATTTGTGGATAATGGCTCTCACTGTGGTTCGCTGGATTCCCAAAGCTTTGGAAATGGCTTTATAACCCTTTCCAGACTTATGGATCTCAATTACTTTCTTTCTCAATTGTTCCTGAATTTCTTTGGGTCTCGGCATGATGTGTAGCTTTTAAGGATCTTCTGGTGGACCTTACTGTGTCAAGCAGCTCCTATTTAAGTGATGCCTTGATTGTGAACAGGTGTGGCAATAATCAGGCCTGGGTGTGGCTAGAGAAATTGAACTCAGGTGTGGACAACCACAGTTATAGTATGTTTTAACAAGGGGGCAATCACTTTTTCACACAGGGCCATGATGGTTTGGATTTTTTTTCACCTTTTAATAATAAACACCTTCATTTACAAATTGCATTTTGTGTTTACTTGTGTTGTCCTTGACTATTGTTTAAATTGGTTTGATGTTCCGAAACACTTAAGTGTGACAAACATGCAAAGGAACCGGAAATGAGGACGGGGGCCCACTCTCCAGTGCGCATGCGCGGGGGTTCAGTGCTCCGGCGCATGCGCACTCGCGGCTCGGCGGTCCGGCGCCGGCGCATGCGCACTAGCGCACACCGGGCGGCAATGACGCGCAATTAGCGTCATCCTGGCGCCTATTTATTAAAGCTGCCTGACGCACAGGCACCTTGCTGGGCTGTCTCTCCAGCTTAGTGCCTGTGTGTCCTGTGTCCTGTGTCCCCACAAGTGCCTGATCTGTCATTCTGGCGCCTATTTATTAAAGCTGCCTGACGCACAGGCACTTTGCTGGTCTGTCTGTCCAGCTTAGTGCCTGTGTCTCCTGTGTTTGACCCTCTGGCCTGCCCTACTGACTTGCTGATATCTCCTGTGTTTGACCCTCTGGCCTGCCCTACGGACTTGCTGATATCTCCTGTGTTTGACCCTCTGGCCTGCTCCACGGACTTTACTGATATCTCCTGTGTTTGACCCTCTGGCCTGCCCTATGGACTTTGCTGATACCTCCTGTGTTGATCCTCTGGCTTGCCTGCTGAACTCTCTTGTGTTTGACCCTCTGGCTTGTCCACGCAATCCCCCAGTGTTTGCACCCCAGCCGGGCGTTTGGTACCTGCCTCCTTATTCTGCCATCTGCTGGCCTGCCCGGGCCAGGTCATCACCACCATCACCAGGCTCCCAACCAGTTCTGCTTACGTATCGGAGGTGACCTGTGCCTCCTGGTGCCGTTTGCTCCCTGTCCCATCTCCAGGGGGCAGACTGCGCTGGGTCGCAAGGGTGAACCGCTCTCGGCATCTCTGCCTCGGTAAGTACAGCTCTGACAGTACAGACCAGCCATGTCCGAGGCCGACAGAGCGTGTTCTCCCCTTGAGATCCTGTGCCAGCAGATGGCAGCACTTACTGAGGCTGTCCAAAAGTTGCAAGTGGGGTATACCCAAATAGACAGCCGTTTGCAACAACTGACAGGGCCGTCTCCCCCCGCAGCCGGTAACCTTGCAGCTTCCAGTGGGGTTCCCCCATCTGCAGCACCTACTAACCCCACAGTAGTCATGGCCACTCCGGAACCCAGGGTCCCTATACCAGAACGGTTCTCGGGTTACCGCAAGAAATTCCGGGCATTCAAGAATGCCTGTTCCCTGTACCTAGCCCTCCAACCCAGAACCTTCTCTTCCGAAGTGGTGAAAGTTGGGTTCATTATCTCTCTTCTGGCCGAGGAACCCCAGGCCTGGGCCCATAGTCTAATGGAGCAAAGGAACCCGGTACTGAACTCTGTGGACACCTTTTTCGAAAGCATGGGCCAGCTTTACGATGACCCCCAGAAGGGGGCCACAGCCGAGACCACCCTACATAACCTTTCTCAAGGCCGGAGGCCGGTTGAGGACTATACGGCGGAATTCCGGAAATGGTCCGCCGACACCGGCTGGAATGAGCCAGCCCTCAAGTACCAATTCCGCCAAGGACTATCTGATACCCTCAAGGACGAGCTAGCCCGGATTGACGTCCCGGACGCCCTGGAAGATCTTATACAAGCAGTCACCAAAATTGACCGGCGCTTGCGGGAACGCTGAACGCTTCCAGTCTTCTCGCCCCAGTTGGATGCTGCCCAAACCAGGTCCTGCCCAATCCTCTTTTCATCCCCCACCTGGGGGCACTCCCGGAGTCTAACCCATGCAGCTAGGTCTTGTCCGCGCTCCCCTGACCCCGGAAGAGCGTTTACGTAGGCGACAGGGCAACCTGTGCCTTTACTGTGGAAGCTCCGGTCACTTCCTCCGCTCCTGCCCCATAAGGCCTAGTAAGTCCTCTCATATTCCCAATTTTAACTTCCAGGTCTCCAGATTCTCCCAAACTTACGTTATCCTCTTTATCTCCCTACAGTTAATGGAAAGGGCGGTCCGCCTCCCGGCCATAGTTGGTTCAGGGGCCTGCAGCTGCTTCTAGGATTCTGCTCTCGCTGCCCGGCTTCAGCTTCCCCTTGTCCCCAAGAAGCAATGCCTACAGGTTCACCTAGCCGATGGATCCCTTCCCCATTCCGGCTTAATCACTTATGAAACCGGCCTCATCCCGGTCACCACTGATTCTGGCCATTAAGAACTTCTCTGCCTGGATATCATTCCTTCCCCCATGTTTCTCATCATCTTGGGGCTTCCCTGGCTACAAGCACACGAACCCCTAATTAACTGGCGGACGAAGGAAGTCTCCTTCCCTTCTCAATACTGCGCCCAAAACTGCCTTGCTCTAAACCCTGCTACCTGTTCAGCTCTAGTACCAGTGCCCGATCACCTAAAACACGTACCACCTGTCTACCTCGAGTTCAAGGATGTCTTTGACAAACAGCAGGCCGACCGCTTACCACCTCACCGGCCCTATGATTGCCCCATAGACCTCCTACCCGGGGCCGCGGTCCCTTTCGGCCGTATCTTCCCACTATCTGAAACCGAGTTGAAAACTCTCAAGGCCTACATTGATGAAAACGTAGCCAAGGGATTCATCCGTCCCTCTTCTTCACCGGCTGGAGCCGGTATTTTCTTCGTTGAGAAAAAGGATGGCTCACTGAGGCCCTGTATCGACTACCGAGAGATTAACAAAATCACCATTAAAAATAGGTACCCGCTTCCCCTCATCCCTGAATTGTTCCAGCGCTTCCGGTCGGCACGGATCTTTTCCAAACTCGACCTTCGCGGGTCTTACAATCTCATAAGGATCAGAGCGGGTGATGAGTGGAAGACTGCTTTTAGATCAAGATTCGGTCACTACGAGTACCTAGTTATGCCATTTGGGCTCTGCAATGCCCCGGCCACATTCCAGCATTTGGTAAACTATATTTTCCGTAGGTACCTAGATGACTTCTTGGTGGTCTATCTCGATGACATTCTCATCTTCTCCGCCACTCCCGAACTTCACCAGACACACGTCAGACTGGTCCTCACCATCCTTAGGCAACACAGGCTCTATCTCAAAGCAGAAAAATGTGAATTTGAGAAAACCACCGTGCAATTCTTGGGATTTATCATCTCCACCAACGGAGTCGCAATGGACCCACAAAAGGTTCAAGCCATTCAGGACTGGCCGGCTCCCAAGGACAAGAAGGGAGTCCAGAGGTTCATCGGGTTTGCCAACTTCTACCGACGCTTCATCATTGGTTTCTCCTCCATTGTGGCCCCAATTACCCAGTTAACCCACCAACACAATCAATTCCATTGGTCTCCTGAGGCCCAGGCGGCCTTCACCCAGTTGAAAACCCTGTTCTCTTCCGCCCCAATTCTACGGCACCCGGATTCCGAACTGCCCTTTGTGCTGGAGGTAGATGCCTCCGAGACAGCCCTCGGGGCTATCCTCTCTCAGCGCCAGGGCGCCAAGGCCCTCCTTCACCCAGTGGCCTTTGCCTCTCGGAAATTGAGCCCTCCGGAGAGGAACTATGATGTGGGAGACAGGGAACTGCTGGCTATTAAATTTGCCCTTGAAGAATGGCGGTATCTCTTGGAATGGGCATCTCACCCGGTCATGGTCTGGACCGACCATAAGAACCTTGAATATCTGAGAACAGCCAAACGTCTTCGGCCCAGGCAGGCCAAATGGGCCCTCTTCTTTTCAAGGTTCAACTTTCTTATTGCATACAGACCGGGTTCCAAGAATGGAAAGGCCGATGCGCTCTCCCGCATGTTCCTAGAAACTACTCAGGAAACGGAACCCAGCACCATTTTGTCCCCCCAAAACTTTTGCTTAATCACCAAATTAGATCTCATGACTGCCATTAAGACGGCTACCAGGCACCATCCAGTGCCCACCGACCTTTCCCTGGTTGAACGTAACGACCTACTCTGGTCCAAGGAAAATTTTTTCGTCCCCCAAGGAACAAGGCCATTGGTACTCAAAACCTTCCACGACCATAAACTGGCAGGCCACTTCGGGTCCAAAAAGACCACCGAACTTGTCTCCCGTTCATTTTGGTGGCCTGGTTGGAGACGAGATTGCAAGGACTATGTCGCCTCCTGCATTCCGTGCCAGCGCAGCAAGGGCCCAAAGGCCAAATCCTGGGGGTTGCTAAAGCCTCTACCCATCCCTGAATGTCCATGGGCGGAGGTTTCTATGGATTTCATTGTGGAGTTACCCCCTTCAAAGGAATTCACCACCATCTTTGTCATTATCGACCGGCTCTCTAAAATGGCCCACTTCATACCTTTGGTTGGCACTCCTTCTGCTGCCACCACGGCTGATGTGTTTTTCAAAGAAATTGTAAGGCTACATGGGGTACCCAAAAGCATCACCTCGGACAGAGGCACGCAGTTCACTTCAAGGTTCTGGAAGGAGTTGTGCAAGTCTTTGGACTTTGGTCTTTGGTCTGCCTTTCCTCCGCATATCACCCTCAAAGCAATGGGCAGACGGAAAGAACCAACCAGACCTTAGAACAGTACCTCCGATGCTTCTGCTCTGATTCACAAAGCGACTGGTCAACCCTGCTGCCATACGCCGAGTTTGCCGAGTTTGCGTACAACAACTCCATCCACTCCGCCACCCAACAGACACCCTTCTGGGCAAACTTCGGCTTCCATCCCTCATTCCTCCCTGAATCACCCCCGGAAACTTCAGTCTCGGCAGCCCGGGTGGACTCTCTACAAGGCAACTTTCAAAAACTCCAGGAGCTAATGCAAAGGGCCCAGGATGGATACAGCAAATACTACAACAAGGGGAGGAAGGAGAATCCGGCCTTCAAGGTCGACGAAAAGGTCTGGCTGTCTTCCGCTAACTTAAAATTACCTGTTCCTTCCCACAAATTGGGCCGAAGTTCATCGGCCCATTCAAGATAAAAAGGGTCGTGAACCCTGTGGCCTTTGAACTCCAGCTACCCCAGAGCTATAGGATCCATCCGGTCTTCAACGCTTCCTTGTTGAAGCCCGTCACTCCCAGTCCCTTCCCTGGCAGGGAAGAACCAACTCCACCACCTATTCTAGTTGAGGGCGAAAAGGAGTTTGAGGTGGAGGAAATCCTAAACTGCAGGAAAATGGGCAGACAGCTCCAGTACCTAATCAGGTGGAAGGGTTACCCCCCTGAGGACAATTCGTGGGAACCTTCAAGGAACCTGCACGCCCCACGCTTAATTCGGGCCTTTCACCAAGCTCACCCAGAACTGATGGCCAGTTTAGGTGTCCAGAGGCCGCCCCTCGGGGGGGGGGCACTATCAGGAGAGCGGCGCCGGAGGGTCGGCCCGCTCTCTAGTGCGCATGCGCGGGGGCTCGGCGCTCCGGCGCATGCGCACTCGTGGCTCGGCGGTCCGGCGCCGGCGCATGCGCACTAGCGCACACCTGGCGGCAATGACGCGCAATTAGCGTCATTCTGGCGCCTATTTAAAGCTGCCTGACGCACAGGCACCTTGCTGGTCTGTCTCTCCAGCTTAGTGTCTGTGTGTCCTGTGTCCCCAAAAGTGCCTGATCTGTTCCTATTGTTGCCGACCCGGATTGCCTGACGTTCCTGATATCTCCTGTGTTTGACCCTCTGGCCTGCCCTACGGACTTGCTGATATCTCCTGTGTTTGACCCTCTGGCCTGCTCCACGGACTTTACTGATATCTCCTGTGTTTGACCCTCTGGCCTGCCCTACGGACTTTGCTGATACCTCCTGTGTTGACCCTCTGGCCTGCTCCACGGACTTTACTGATCTCTCCTGTGTTTGCACCCCAGCCGGGCGTTTGGTACCTGCCTCCTTATTCTGCCATCTGCCGGCCTGACTTTGCTGATACCTCCTGTGTTGATCCTCTGGCTTGCCTGCTGAACTCTCTTGTGTTTGACCCTCTGGCTTGCCCACCCAGTCTCTGCCGGATCCCCCAGTGTCGGCACCCCAGCCGGGCGTTTGGTACCTGCCTCCCTATTCTGCCATCTGCCGGCCTGCCCGGGCCAGGTCATCACCACCTCCAGGCTCCCTACCAGTTTTGCTGACGGATCGGAGGTGACCTGTGCCTCCTGGTACCATTTGCTCCCTGTCCCATCTCCGGGGGCAGTCTGCGCTGGGTCGCAAGGGTGAACCGCACTCGGCAACTCGGCCTCGGTAAGTACAGCTCTGACAGTCCACACCCCAGACAAAGTCCAAGAGGACGAAACGCGTCAGATGGACTACAGCAGCAGCATTTTCTGACACCTATCACCATTCTATGAGCCTGAATATTACTTCCAAAATGTGAGTGTTTTTAATCTGTTTTTACCTCATTAAAAGTATTTTTACGGTATCACACTATGCGAGTTCTCTTTTCTCAAATATGACCGAATGTTATTGGAGATTTTGACAACCGCATCCCTCCTGCCCGTTTACGCGCATATATCCAGGAATACATGCGTGGAATAGGGACCTGGTAACCCTCCACAACAAAGCTTGTCACGACTTATGAGGCGTACGTCTCATTTAGTCTGTGACTTCTGGTAAGCCTCCTTATCAATAAGTGCTGAAGCCGACCAGACAGGATCACCATCACCTCACCTAGAAATACCATTTTTTCATCTACGGCTATTCACATATATTGTGTCACCCACTGGACTATACCACTGTATCAATACATATATACAGTTTGGCGACCTTTTCCACCTTATATTCACTGGCTATTTATTCATTTCAAATGGTTTTATGTTTATATATTCACTATATTAACAACTGTTATTATTCACCATTTTTTGAATTTTATTGAATTTTACCGGTCACAGGATCACTTTCACAGCATCTATTCACATTTTACTCAGTTTTATTACTGTTCCTTTGTATCATTTTATATACAGTTCGATTTTACTTTATTTCATTTCACTTATGATTTATATTTATGCTTTTATCATAACTTACCTGTATGCAAATATTATGTAAGAGTGATTTTTCACGTATACTATCCTTTGAGCGCAACATATACACCTTTCCAAACCATTTTCCCGTAAATTATCCATACTCAGCACAATAATTTCCAACTTCCAATTTTATTCGTCCTATTTCTGACCTATTATTGCAGCAGTGTACCTCTATTTCTCCCTCATTTCCTATTATTATGGACGTGTTTGAATACCGTGCCTCACGGACAGTAAACACAGAGGGAGTCTTTGTTGTAACAAACAATGACACCGCCATAGGCGGACTCTTTATGAGACTTAGGAACATCATGGTCTCTGAGCTACACTTACAATGGGATCTCGCATTCCTGGAACAGTATACTAGAGAACACAGGGTTCCTCGCAGTCTTAGATGGGATGTCTCCCCTCAACAAGGAGACTCCGATTTAGAATCGTGGTATAAATATTTTAACGAGGCTGGCATAGAGTTTTTAAATTTCCTTAAAACACAGAAACAAAGCCGTCTCTGCGTTTTGGATAAGGAGATTAAGGAGATTAAAGAGAAATTACTGATTTATAAAAACACAGTAGAATATAATACTCTCTCCTCCAATCTCCAGGCTCACCTTATCAAAGAGGACAGAGACCAAAAGGCTAAAAAACACAAAAAATATACACGCGACATCAATGATTATAAAGCATGCAAAGTTTTCAACTGGCAAAAACAAACTACCTCAGAAGTATCCATGGAAACTAATAGTGCCTCCACCAGCAATGGAGATGGGGCAACATCAAGCTCCCAGCAAACTAATACTAACACACCGCTCGTTAAGAGCGCACAACAAAATAACTCTTACCCACAGAGAGTACCAATTCCCAATACACGCACCCCACAAAGAGGCAGGGGAAATGGTAATAACTATTCAGATAGAAATGGACAAAGGGGACGCAGAGGGAACCAGTCTAATTCTGGGAATCGTCATTATGAATATGATGACTACCAATATAGAGGTTCCCCCGCTAAGTACCGTGACCCCCAAAATTACCCCAACCCTCCATATATGAACTACCCACCTATACAAACCACACGCTATCCATCCATACCCACCCAAAATCGATATCAGCCTCTACGCGAGTCCTACGAGGATAATGTGTATCCATATCCAGATGCTGAATATGACCAACCAACATATGGATATAATCAGATTAATCACTATCCAAATCAGGATTTTCACAGGGACCCCCAAGGCAGAAAAAGGGGCCCGATCTAAGAGAGGCTGCAGAGGAGGGAGGCGGGTACAGAGAAGGAAAAAGAAAGCGCACATAAAGTGTCAGGGGGTTTTCAACTTGAGCAACACTGCGTTAACAGAGGAGGAAAAAACGTCCTAGATTAAGGCCTCAAGTGTGCACCCCCACGTAAACTAGACAAATTCGAAACCTTTATAGATGTTCACAAATATATCCGGAAAGTAAACATTCAGAGATACATAATTTCAAATCCGATTAATAGTCACACCAGGGCAGCCATGTCTGGCACTGTTCACTCGGACCTCTCCAACACCTCACTTTTCAATCCCCCTACCCAATTAGCACCAGCATTAAATATCTTCAGGGATTTAGTGTTAAAGGATCTCGCCCAATTGCCACCAAAACGTATCCACAACAACTCTTTGCCCAGCAGAGGAGTAAAATCCCTCTGTGACAACAAAGATCTGGTAATTCGCCCCGCCGATAAAGGCGGAGGCATTGTTCTATTGAATAAATCGGCATACATGAGCGAGATGTATAAAATCCTGAATGACCAGGACACGTATAAAGAATTACCAGTCAACCCAACAAATCAATACAAGAAATTGCTTGCCACCATTATATCCAAGAGCTTCGATTCCTCTGTTTTAAACCGTAAGGAAAGAGATTTTTTAATCCCCCGAGCCCCCCGTATTCCCATTATTTATTATTTACCGAAAATTCATAAGGATGCAATAAACCCTCCTGGACGACCGATCATTAGTGGCATTGATTCTGTCACGTCCAGGATCGGCAAATATGTTGATTATTTTTTACATCCTATAGTCAAAAAAATCCCCTCCTACCTTAAAGATACTAAGCATGTCATTAATAAACTTGCTCCACTGAGTATTGAGGATGATTACATTATGGCTACTGCCGATGTGGCATCACTTTATACATGCATAGCACATTCTAAGGGCTTAGAAGCAGTTAAAATATTTTTAGAAAGGGAAAATACTCTAATACGTACCCAAACCAATTTTATTATGGAATTATTGAACTTTGCCACACATCATAACTACTTCTGGTTTGATGGACGCTTCTATTCACAAGAAAAAGGGGTAGCCATGGGTGCCAAGTTTGCCCCAAGCCTGGCAAACATATTTATGGGCAAATGGGAGGAGGATGTCGTCTATGCTATGGAAAGACCTCAATTGATACTTTGGGCACGATATATTGACAACATCCTCCTCCTATAGAATGGGACCTCAGAATCATTAGAATCCTTCTTCATGTCTCTCAACAACAATGATAGAGGTATAGTCCCCACATACGAATCAAGTAAAACTAAGATACATTTTTTAGATTTGGAGATCACAATAAGGCAACGCCAGTTCGAATTTTGTACATATTTCAAATCTACAGATCGCAATGGCTACATACCAATTGACAGCTGTCATCACAAAGCATGGTTGCGATCTGTCCCTAAAAGGCAGTTCCTGCGATTACGTAGAAACTGCACAGACTGCTATCAAATTTGAGATTGCCACCAACATCTCCCTGCAAAAACCAAACCCGGCAGCAACAACACACTGGATTAGATCGCAGAAGAAACTACATTCGGAAATCTTCAAAACCACACTAACATACAAAATGGCTACATTAAATCAAAACCACTCAACAGAACGAACACTCAGCTTCATAAACAAGGCACTTCTACAAACAGCAGATGCAGTCGCCCCGAAACATCGAGCACCCATCCGCAAGAAAAATTCTGGATGGTTTATGGCACGCTTACTCTACTGAAACGGGAACACAGAAGAGCAGAAAGAGCCTGGAGAAGAAACACCACAAAGGAAAATCACACAAACTACAGAATACTCACCAAGAGATATCATAAAGCAATTTTCACAGCAAAAAAAGAACATGTCTCAAACACCCTCTCAAAAGCCTTAAACCGACCACGGGAACTTTTCAAACTAGTCGCCCAGACTATGAACCCCACCTGCCTTGAGCCCCTAGGAAACGAAACTCAAGAATACTGCAACAAATTATCCGATTTTTTCATCAACAAAATAGACAACATTCAGAAAATAATTCAACAAAAAAAAACAACAACCAACTCTACTCAACTCAACCCAGGTAAGGAATTTTACATCCACAGCGCACAAGCACCACATTTTTTCACTTACCCCGATCACAACGGATGAAACCAAAAATGTCATCAAGAGCCTCCGAGACAGCACCTCGCCAAACGACATCATCCCCACAAAACTCTTGAAAGAATGCTCCGAAATTCTGGCCCCCGCTATCACACACCTAGTAAATCAGTCATTCAAATAAGGATTGGTTCCGAATTCCCTCAAGCAAGGCATCATCAAACCATTACTAAAGAAACCCAACCTCGACCCCAAGGATCCAAACAATCGCAGACCGGTAACAAGCCTGAACACCATTTCCAAGATCATGGAGAAAGCAGTAGTACAACAGCTTCAACTTCATCTGGACACACACAAGCTCCTGGACCCACTACAACCGGGCTTCCGCCCAGGCCATGGCACAGAAACTGCACTTCTGAAAATATGGGATGATGCCCTAGAAGCAGCGGATGATGGAGAATCGTGTCTTCTGGTATTGCTGGATCTCAGTGCGGCGTTTCGACACAGTGGACCACAACATGCTTCTCAGCCGCCTCAAGGAAGTGGCAGGAGTTACAGATGGAGATCTGCCATGGTTCGCTTCCTTCTTACGAAACCGGTCACAGACAGTGAAGCTAGGAGCCTTCCCTTCGGAAACCCGGGCAATCACTTATGGAGTCCCTCAAGGATCACCATTGTCACCAGTACTGTTCAACATTTACATCCGGCCACTCTTCAAAATTATTAGCAAATTGGATCTGTGCTTCCACTCATACGCGGACGACACTCAACTGTACTTTCGGATCACCGGACAAAAAGACCAATACCAGGAACTAGGAAAATGTCTCACATTGATAGATGACTGGATGACCACTAGCTCCCTCAAACTAAATGGATCAAAAACAGAATTACTGCTCCTTGACGCAAACTCAAGGAAAAAGACGAAGACCCCTTGGACACCACCAACCATCTTGGACAGACCATCCTTCCAAGCAACAAAGCCAAAAGCCTCGGAGTAATTATTGATTCAGAGATGACAATGGAGGCACAAATAGGATCCGTAATCAGCGGATCCCACCATCTCCTTCGCATGCAGACTCATCCCCTTCATCCCGGAAAAGGAAAAATCGGTAGTAGTAGGAACGATCATCAATTCGCGTCTCGACTATGCAAACTCCCTCTACATAGGATTACCGGATTACCAGATTGCGCGCCTTCAAATTGTCCAAAACACAGCAGCGAGATTAGTCACCAGAAAGAAACCCTGGGAATACATCTCCCCATCCCTAAGGATCCTCCATTGGCTCAAGGTAAAAGAGAGGATCACATTCAAGACCCTCTGCCTCACCCACAAATGTACACAAGGAAATGCGCCTCAATACCTTTGTGAGAAAATAGAAAAATACATACCAAATCGCAGCCTTCGATCAACAAACCAAAATCGCCTTCTCATCCCCAAAGCCCGCTACAAATCGAAGGGAGAACGAAGATTCGCAGTACAGGGACCCCGGCTATGGAATGCTCTACCAAACAACATCCGCATGGAAGAAAACCATCAGACCTTCAGGAAAAAACTCAAGACCCACCTCTTCTAAACATGGCATCCCAACAAGAGCAGACAAGCGCCTCGAGGCGATTTAGTTCGCAGTTGCAGCGCTATACAAATCATTCATTCATTCAGATGTTACTAGATTCAAAGACCAGGCCAACACACTGAGATACCGTTTCAAAGAAAAAGGGTATAACATGGATGAAGTGGATCGAGACTTAAACAGAGTTTTAGAAGTCGATCGGGCAACACTACTCACGGATAAACCGAGTCAACCTAGCAACGATAATTTTAGATGGTCTTTTCTCACTTTGTATTCAATATAACACAGGCAAATCAAATCTATCTTTGAACGACATTGGGGTATCCTCAGGAACGACAGAATTCTAGGTAACCTCATACCTGATAGAGCAAAAGTCATCTATAAGGGAGCTCCATCTCTCAATAGCCAGATCGCCCCAACAATTATCAATCCACCCGTGAGTCCCTCTTTTTTCCACAACCTTACAGGCTATTACAAATAGATAAAAGAGAAAAAGCAGCGCCCAAACAATAAAAGAAGAAGAAGCTGCCAACACTACCATATAACAAAATTGCAAAAAGGTGAAAATGTGTAACAGTGTAGCGCTAAAAAATGTCTCTGTACAGTAATGGCTATAGACTGAAGGAAACAATAACCATCAATTTACTGTTCAGAATGTTATTATGAAAATAACAAGTTGGGTCGAATAGGTGGTGGGCATCAGGTCCTCCAAGTGAATGGGGGCGTGATGTACCTCCAAACTAAATAGACCCAAGTTGTGGGTACACTACCAAGTGGTCCACAATCCCCATGTGTGGGTATTAGTGAAATAATCCAAAAAAATGTGTATTTGAGTGAACAAACTTAAGTGAACTGACAATATATAAGGACGTATCTCAAAACAGTGGTGTTAGATATATTGTATGTTCAAATGAACAGACTATAATTGACACTAAAATGTTATATCCCAGATATTGAAACCGTGGTATATAATGGTGCTGGGAAGCAAAAAACTGTATCAGGTAGGTGTGTCAAAATAAACTACGTATCATCTGAGTTCCTATCAGAGCAACCTCTTAACTGGTGAACAAATAGGGCACGGGACAATGAATATACATCACGATTCACTTAATCAAAGGATAACATATGGTATAAAATTTCATTATAAAAAACCTCAATTAACATGAGACAATATTGACATAAATCAATTGACATGAGATAATATTGACATAAATGGTGTCAAAAATGCCGGAATTTGTGGTTCAAAGTCTTAGTGTTTATGGTTTGTAATCCAACCAAAACATCAAACTGTGCTTAAAGAACGGCAAATTGTTCCATGAGGTCCAAATAATATGAGGCAAAGTAGTGAGGGTAATATGGTTCAGATGCTGGATCCTCTCATATAAGGGCAACAATACGACCAAAATGGAGAAATCATAAGCGCTTACCATGTGTGGTGGACCAACTCACCAGAAGTGAAAGGTCAGATACGGCTTGTTTGACTACCTCCAGGTGCCAATAGTGTGGAATAGATCACTGGAGGTGTGAGCTGGAACGTCTCGAGGTCCTTAACGGATACTCACCGACCGAATAGATGGCAGCTATGTCGATGTAATTGGGTCAGTGCTCCTCGGTCAAACACGCCATGAATAGAGAAAAAAGAATAGAAGAGGGACTCCTCATCGTGAAAAACCCAAATGCAGGGGTTCACTTTTATTGTAAAAAGAACATGCATCCAACAAAAAGTGAAATATAATGAATGGAGCTGTTCAGATAAAATCAAATAAAAAAACGCAGTAGGCAATAATGCTGAGAGACCCGACGCGTTTCGTCTGAAGAGACTTCTGCTGGGGTGTGCTCAAGCTTACTCCTGCTGCGTTATATATAGTGTACAAAGTAATTAAACCACATAGAGCACCTGGGTGCTTCCAATCAGCCACACTTCCTGTTTCCTGTTCCTTGTTGTATCATATTGGTGGAACAGGGGGGAAAGTGGGCCAATCAGGAAGGAAAGAGTATTTTTAGCCAATAAGGACATTATGTAAAGGAAAAACCCCTTGACACTAGGAGAGCTATGGCGGGAATGATTTCCCGCAAAAAGCACCGCTAATATGTGGGCGGGCATAAAACAAATGAATGGCCAATGCGGGAGCTTGAGGCCAATAAACTTACGGTTCATAGGCGGGCCGAGGCGCGGATAAATCTCCATGGGACTACCGCCACCCAACGGACAAGCACAAACGAAGAGAGCGCCGCGCCAAAGATAAACATCGGCCGCGTGGAGCGCCGCGGCGGAAGTGACGCGCCGGAAATGACGGCCAGGGCGGAAGTGACATGCCGGCAGGGCAAAAGCGGACGTGACGTCAATAGCCACGAACGGATGTAAACAAAAGGGGTAGGGAAATAGAGCGAAGACAAAAATGTCCACAAGATGGCAGAGGAGAGACTAAAACTGGAGTCTGGCTGAATGGAAACAATATTTTGTATACAATAGAAACAAAAATACATAGATCCCAATGCGGATGGCATCCTATTGCAGATAGATCACAATACACATGGCATCATTGGGAAAACAATATATAAAAGAGATAGTAAACGGCCTGTATAGTCACATTACTAATGAGGCATCTGACATATTATTAAAGAGGCGTCAAATGCTATTAACAACAAAGGGAGAATCTAACAACCTGAAATTATAAAAATATCAGGGTGGATGTTATTATCAAGTCTTCACTACGTGACAACAGCATTAGATAACTATACGAATAACTCTAACAGGTCACCAGCTTATGTGAAAGGCGTAATTCAAGAAAGAAATATTTTTGTAAGAATATAATTGAAGTGAGTAGGAGGTATACTACGTGAATACATTATAATACTCTTAAAGTGTTACAAAACATCGGGTGGGATCAGGCGCGATTAATAAAAGCGTTAATGTCCCACTCGACATTTAGGCCGTGAGGAATATAACACTTAATTTGGTGTATCCAGAATGTTTCGAGTCGGGATACACCTCTTATGTTCGACTCACCCCTCCAATGGGGGACAAATTTATCTATAATCTGAAAACGGGACCCTGCTGGATTTCGGTTATGATTTAGAAGATAATGCTTGGAAACGCTGTGATTGGTGTGTCCAGCTTTGATGGCGGCCAAATGTTCGTTCACTCTAATAGCGAACGTGCGTTTGGTCCGGCCTACGTATTGTTTACCGTATCCGGCGAAATTGCTCTCACCTTCCTGATTATTATGAACAAGCCCTCATCCTTAAAAATAGATTCATTGACCGGGGTTACGAGGCAATCCTTATAGACGATGAAATTCAAAAGATTGCATCTATTGATCGTATGTCCTTGTTGATAGAGAAGCCCCCTAAAAATAAGGATGATAAATTTCGGTGGTCTTTCTTTACTAAGTTCTCAGTCCAACACAAGCAAATTAAAGGTATATTCCAAAAACATTGGGACGTCTTGAAAAATGATCAAATCCTGGGGCCTATTTTACCTGAACACGCAGGAGTTATCTATAGGGGAGCCTCTTCCCTGAGAGGCAAAGTTGCACCTAACATTATAGATCCGCCTAATCCCCCTTCTTTTTTCCTTTTTTTTTTTTTTTTTTTTTTTTTTTAAAGATTTTTATTGAAAATATGAACAGTACAACTGAAAAAAGATAACTGTAGCCACAAGCTGAGGTCAATACATAGAATGTGAAGCAGTTACACGAAGCATAAGGTCACTTCTAGGCGTATATAAAGCAAGATAGAACATATCAAGATATGCAGGGGGAGAATGGTTTTTGAAAAGGGGACCTGGAAGGTAGCGGATTCCAGAGGACCTAGAGAGGGACAATGGTCCCGGGCCTCCCTCCAGAATGAACACGCACCCCAATTGGGATCCTGCTGTGCGTGAATTGAACGGACCTGGGGTTCCAGGAAGGGCTCAGTTTAGGTGGGCTAGAATTCCCTAACCCCTGGACTGTTTGCCATCCCCCGAGGCCCCTTCTTTTTTCCACGATATGAAGGGTTTTTACCCTTGCCGTAAGTGCAATGTATGCATGAACAATATTTGTAGGAGAAAGTGTGATACCTTCAAGTCCAACATTACAAATAGGGAATATAAAATGGAATGTTTTGTTACTTGCCACACTAAATTTATTGTTTACCTCATCACCTGTCCTTGCGGTAAACAATACGTAGGCCGGACCAAACGCACGTTCGCTATTAGAGTGAACGAACATTTGGCCGCCATCAAAGCTGGACACACCAATCACAGCGTTTCCAAGCATTATCTTCTAAATCATAACCGAAATCCAGCAGGGTCCCGTTTTCAGATTATAGATAAATTTGTCCCCCATTGGAGGGGTGAGTCGAACATAAGAGGTGTATCCCGACTCGAAACATTCTGGATACACCAAATTAAGTGTTATATTCCTCACGGCCTAAATGTCGAGTGGGACATTAACGCTTTTATTAATCGCGCCTGATCCCACCCGATGTTTTGTAACACTTTAAGAGTATTATAATGTATTCACGTAGTATACCTCCTACTCACTTCAATTATATTCTTACAAAAATATTTCTTTCTTGAATTACGCCTTTCACATAAGCTGGTGACCTGTTAGAGTTATTCGTATAGTTATCTAATGCTGTTGTCACGTAGTGAAGACTTGATAATAACATCCACCCTGATATTTTTATAATTTCAGGTTGTTAGATTCTCCCTTTGTTGTTAATAGCATTTGACGCCTCTTTAATAATATGTCAGATGCCTCATTAGTAATGTGACTATACAGGCCGTTTACTATCTCTTTTATATATTGTTTTCCCAATGATGCCATGTGTATTGTGATCTATCTGCAATAGGATGCCATCCGCATTGGGATCTATGTATTTTTGTTTCTATTGTATACAAAATATTGTTTCCATTCAGCCAGACTCCAGTTTTAGTCTCTCCTCTGCCATCTTGTGGACATTTTTGTCTTCGCTCTATTTCCCTACCCCTTTTGTTTACATCCGTTCGTGGCTATTGACGTCACGTCCGCTTTTGCCCTGCCGGCATGTCACTTCCGCCCTGGCCGTCATTTCCGGCGCGTCACTTCCGCCGCGGCGCTCCACGCGGCCGATGTTTATCTTTGGCGCGGCGCTCTCTTCGTTTGTACTTGTCCGTTGGGTGGCGGTAGTCCCATGGAGATTTATCCGCGCCTCGGCCCGCCTATGAACCGTAAGTTTATTGGCCTCAAGCTCCCGCATTGGCCATTCATTTGTTTTATGCCCGCCCACATATTAGCGGTGCTTTTTGCGGGAAATCATTCCCGCCATAGCTCTCCTAGTGTCAAGGGGTTTTTCCTTTACATAATGTCCTTATTGGCTAAAAATACTCTTTCCTTCCTGATTGGCCCACTTTCCCCCCTGTTCCACCAATATGATACAACAAGGAACAGGAAACAGGAAGTGTGGCTGATTGGAAGCACCCAGGTGCTCTATGTGGTTTAATTACTTTGTACACTATATATAACGCAGCAGGAGTAAGCTTGAGCACACCCCAGCAGAAGTCTCTTCAGACGAAACGCGTCGGGTCTCTCAGCATTATTGCCTACTGCGTTTTTTTATTTGATTTTATCTGAACAGCTCCATTCATTATATTTCACTTTTTGTTGGATGCATGTTCTTTTTACAATAAAAGTGAACCCCTGCATTTGGGTTTTTCTCTATTCATGGCGTGTTTGACCGAGGAGCACTGACCCAATTACATCGACATAGCTGCCATCTATTCGGTCGGTGAGTATCCGTTAAGGACCTCGAGACGTTCCAGCTCACACCTCCAGTGATCTATTCCACACTATTGGCACCTGGAGGTAGCCAAACAAGCCGTATCTGACCTTTCACTTCTGGTGAGTTGGTCCACCACACATGGTAAGCGCTTATGATTTCTCCATTTTGGTCGTATTGTTGCCCTTATATGAGAGGATCCAGCATCTGAACCATATTACCCTCACTACTTTGCCTCATATTATTTGGACCTCATGGAACAATTTGCCGTTCTTTAAGCACAGTTTGATGTTTTGGTTGGATTACAAACCATCAACACTAAGACTTTGAACCACAAATTCCGGCACTTTCGACACCATTTATGTCAATATTATCTCATGTCAATTGATTTATGTCAATATTGTCTCATGTTAATTGAGGTTTTTTATAATGAAATTTTTTACCACATGTTATCCTTTGATTAAGTGAATCGTGATGTATATTCATTGTCCCGTGCCCTATTTGTTCACTAATTAAGAGGTTGCTCTGATAGGAACTCAGATGATACGTAGTTTATTTTGACACACCTACCTGATACAGTTTCTTGCTTCCCAGCACCATTATATACCACGGTTTCAATATCTGGGATATAACATTTTAGTGTCAATTATAGTCTGTTCATTTGAACATACAATATATCTAACACCACTGTTTTGAGATACGTCCTTATATATTGTCAGTTCACTTAAGTTTGTTCACTCAAATACACATTTTTTTGGATTATTTCACTAATACCCACACATGGGGATTGTGGACCACTTGGTAGTGTACCCACAACTTTGGTCTATTTAGTTTGGAGGTACATCACGCCCCCATTCACTTGGAGGACCTGATGCCCACCGCTTACAGGCTATTACCCTTGCAAAAAATGCACAGTGTGTCATTTCAACATAAGTGGTAGACGTAATACTAAGGAATTTGAATCCTCAGTTACCAAGCAAAAATTCCCGATTAAAAACATCTGTACTTGCTCCACAACCCATGTTGTATATCTTATTACATGTCCGTGTTCAAAACAGTATGTAGGACATACTATACTATCTTTTACGACACGTGTCACGGAACATATCACTAAGATCAAAAGTGGCAGCATTAAACATACAGTCCCGAGGCACTACCGACAGCATCAAAACCGAGATCCTCGTGGTACTCAGTTTTTAATAATTGACAAATTCATTGCACCATGGAGGGGTGCAGCTAAAACTAGAGGGGTTTCTTTTTTTTTTTTTAACTTTATATCTTTATTAGGTATTTTTCAGCTTGACAAACAGAGAAAAAGGCAAAATATTACATACATATACATACGTCTAACAGGCATTAATCCTAGAAGGCATATTATAACCGAGGAAAGACAAAGAAAAATTTTAAATTGATTATGCCTCCCCCCCCACCCCACTCTATCCCCCCGCCACCACTCATCCATATTCACTCATCCAACTCTAACTCGCCCTCAGCCTAATATTTATTTATTTAATTTTAATTTTATTTTATTTATGTTTTTGAGTGGTACTCGGTTATATTGAAAAGTCCTGATGCTAATCTTTTTCGATCCACAATTTCCAAAGCAGATGGAATTTATCAAAGTTCCCTTGTTTGATATAAACTGTTCTTTCTTTAAGGATCACCCTCTCCATGTTTTGTTCCCATTCCCCCACTGTTGGGGGAAGAAGGGACTGCCATTTCTGAGCAATAAGTTTCCTAGCCTGAAACAGGCATCGCACTATAGCTAATTGAATCTCTACTGGTCTACCCCTACCCTCCACCCCCCCCAGGACACAGAGAGTGGAGTTCATATCCAAGTGAATTTTAAAAATCTGAGTAATCCTGGCCACCACCTCGTTCCAGTAACGATGTAATTTAGGACATCTCCAGAACATATGGATAAGATCTGCGCCCGACCTCCCACATCTAGGGCAGGTATCGTCTTGTCTGCACCCAAACCTGAATAGTTTCGCCGGAGTATAGTACGCACGATGAATTAAAAAAAGGTGTGACATCTTTTGGGGGGGGGAAAGTGAAACCCACGGGGCAAGCTCTATTATCCTTTCCCATTGTGCATCCGAAATATTTCCCACTTCATTAACCCATTTTATTTTTAGAGGGCTTAACAGGGGCTCTTCCCGACTCCCTTTGTGTAAATATGAGTATACTTTAGAAATCATCCCCTTTCGGGCCTGAGCCCCTGCTATGTCCTGTAGTATCGGAATACTAGTCCATTCTAGGGTCAGGTTTTTGAATTGTTCGGTAAGGGCATGCCTTACTTGTAAATATCTAAAAAAGGACTTCTTGGGGAGCAGAAATTGAGTCCTTAAGTCCTGAAAACTTCTAATCTCGCCCTCATGGTAAAGCTGGGCAATATACTTTAACCCCAGTCTATCCCATTCTCTAATGATCCCCATTTTTTTTATCTCGGCTAAGTTGTTATTTTCCCACAAAGGGGAGTGGGCTGTAAAACCATTGTACCCAAGTATCTTCTTCGCCATTCCCCATGTTTTTGCCATCAAATCCTGCGTGGGCAACCCCCTCTGGAAAGACCCTGCCTCTAGCGTCTCTAACAATGAGTTATGTACAGATTTATAGAGGAGAACCCTCCATTCCCCTCCATCCCCACCAGCCTCACATCCCCCCATATGTTGAAGCTGGGCAGCCAGAAAGTAGCTGAATGGATGGGGTAGCGCAACACCTCCCATTTTATTTGAGAGTTGCAAGGTCCTCAGGCTTATGCGGGGTACGCCCCCTTTCCAAATTAATTCTCTAAACAATGTGTCCACCTTAGTGAACCACTTTTTATAGATCCATATCGGGGAATTGTGGAGTATGTATAGTAATTGGGGCATAAGTACCATTTTAATTAGGTTGCATCGGCCAGCCGGTGAGAGAGGGAGTTTTTTCCAAATTTGAATTTTCCCTTTAAATTTGGCAAGGAGTGGGCTCAGATTCTCCGCTACAAATTGTTTGGGGTCCCTTGAGATGATTATACCTAAGTACTTTATTTGGTGAACTATTTGAAGCCTCTCTGCCTCCAGAGGCAGAGGGCGGTCCATTGGGTCAATTGGGAGTAAGTTTGACTTTTCCCAATTTATCCTAAGACCTGACAAAAGTCCGAAATCTTCAATTCTGCTCATGGTCTCACGTAGTGAATCCTGTGTGTCATTGAGCAATAAAAGGAGATCATCTGCATATAGTATCACTTTTTCTTCTAGAACCCCACGATTAAAGCCTTTTATTACTGGAGATGCTCTAAGGGAGAGGGCCAAAGGTTCGATTGCGAGGGCGAAAAGGAGGGGGGACAACGGGCACCCCTGCCTTGTCCCCCTCAGCAATCGGAACCTGGATGAATATTCGTTATTAACTTTTACTCTTGCCCCGGGAGATCCATATAAAAGTCTCACCCAGTTGACAAAGTTTGGGCCAAACTGAAATTCCGACAAAGTTCTCACTAAATAATTCCACTCTAGGGTATCGAAGGCTTTGGCAGCGTCCAAAGAAAGGACGGCTCTATTACTCCTCTCTTCCATGGGGATTTGGAGATTTAAAAAGAGCCGTCTGATATTAATACTAGTAGATCTTCCCGGGATAAATCCTGATTGGTCTTTATGGACCAGTTTATGAATAACTTTGTTTAGCCTTGCTGCCAAAACCTTCGCTAAGACCTTTATGTCCGAATTCAGCAGTGCTATCGGTCTATATGAAGCAGGGAGCAGGGGATCCTTGCCCTCCTTATGGATTACAATTATGGTCGACTCCATCATTGACGAGGGAAGTTCTCCCCTTGCTGCCGAGGAGTTAAGTACTTTCAACAACTCAGGGAGAAGTACCTCGCCGAAGCGACGATAGATCTCAATGGGGAGGCCATCTGGCCCAGGGGCTTTCTGACCTGCCATCTCTCTTATGGTCCGCCGTATCTCCTCCAGGGTGACAGGGCTGTCGAGGACAACCCTGTCCTCCTCAGAGAGACGGGGGACCTCCAACCCTTCGTAGAATCTATCCATCCCCTTGGTAGTATCAACTTGACTAGAGTGATATAAATTCTCATAGTACGAACGAAAAGTGTCCACGATGTCAGGCGTATATGTAGATGTCCTGCCTGCTCCCATATTAATCATCGGTACTGTAGATGAAGGTGAGTTAGTCCTAATTAGATGGGCCAGCATTCTGCTTATTCCCTCCCCCTCTCCAAATGCGGTTTGTTTACGAAAAATATATTTTTGTTCTGCTTTGGCCATTAAAATTAAACTGTATTCTTTTTGAGCTTTAATCCAGTTCCCGAGGTTTACTGGGGTAGAGTTATTGATGTACTTAATTTCTTCGGATGTGACTTTACTTGCTGCAGATTCTTCCCCTTCCCTTGACTGTTTTTTTATTTTTGAGATCTGCTGTATCAGTAAACCCCGAAGAATAGCCTTGACTGTATCCCATATCACCCCCTGGGGAGCTGAACCATTATTCAGGTCTATATATTCTTTCAAGGTAACCAAAATCTCTTGGGGATCTCCCATAATCTCCAGCCAGGAAGGGTAGATTCTCAATTCTCGGTAGATATTTTGTTCCCCCACCTCTATTGAGGCCACTAGTGGGGAGTGATCGGAAAGGCCCCTAGGCATATACCTAATACTATCTACCATATTTGACAGAGAGTCATTGCCGAGCATCATGTCGATCCTCGACAGTGATGAGTGTGCACTGGAGAAGCATGAGTATCCCTTGATCCCAGGATTCCTCAGACGCCAAATGTCTTTCAGGCCTATTTCCTCCAAAAAAACGGGAGAAACGGCCGACCGAGGTCCCCCCCCTATGAGACCCTTGGGGGAGTCTGTCTATTGACGGGTCTAAAACCATGTTAAAGTCTCCAATGACCAGTACCGGAAGGCCCGGCCTCTCCAGCACAAACTTCACCAAGTCGAGGAGGACCTTGATGTCAAAGGGCGGGGGAACATAAACATTGGCCAGCAAAATATCTTTATTCTCAATCTTGCAGTGTAGAAATATATACCGTCCCTGGTCGTCAATCTTAGTTTGAATACAGTTAAAAGTAATCCCCGAACTGATCAAAATACTAACTCCTCTAGAAAAAGATGAATGAGTCGAATGGAACTGTGGAGCAAACTCTCCCCATCCTAACCTGGGGATGGAGACATTTGTAAAATGTGTCTCCTGAAGGCATACTATGGAAGCGCCATAGGATCTGGCCATGGACAGTGCTGCAGCTTTTTTCCCTCTATCACCCAATCCCCTAATATTCCATGAACATATAGTGACCATCTTCTTACCGACCTGTGTATTTCTAATCATTCATGAATGTGGCGTTTTATAATTGTAAAAATATCATTATTTCTTATACTCGTGACCGTTAATCTGTGCAAAGAACAAATTATTCTCCTACTTCTCTTTTTTACCTTTTTCCTTTTTGTTTCCCCTGTGTGCAAAACTTGTGAAATCATACGAGTTAAACTTATCTCATAAGCGTGGTTAACAATCTGAGTGTGCTTTACCCATTCTTCCCATGTACTCATATTAAGCCTCTCCCTCCCATCCCTCCATTCATATCCCTCATTCTTTACACTATGATATCTCACCCACTCTACCCCACCATCCAATCTCTCACTCTTCATACTTCCCATTTTTTTTACCTCCCTTGGTTCGGCCGGGGGCCTTCTACTGTGACCTACCCATACAGACCTAAAGAAAAAACATCCTAATAACAATACAAATACCTTCTCCTCTTCCCTAACCCACCTCTTCCTAACAACTAACCCTCCCTCCCCCTTCCCCCAGACAACAAAGGTACACCCCCCCATAAACAAGCACAATAGGTAGACATATAGTCCATCCCACTGCGCTCCCCCATCAAGGGCTTGGTATACCTTACGCTTGCCTTCTTCCATACATTACATCCCCACCCTCCACCTCCCTCCTAAAGAGGGGGGGGGGGGCTGGGGGGGGGGGGGCGACCCACAGGGCCCAAAAAAAAAAAAAAAAAAAAGAGGAAGGGGGAAAGCCACATATAATATATACTCTCCCCCCTCTCCCTCTCTCGACAAGTGCATCAGCCCTGTGCGTCACCTCCAGAGGGGTTTCTAAATTGGAAACATACTGGATATATCAGTTACAATCCAACTCCCCGCTGGGTATGAACGTGGAGTGGGATATTAATGCTTTTATCAATAAAGCCTGACCATTATTCCCACCCCAGTTTTATTACATGCTATATTAGCCCTCTTTAATCTCAAATTTTTGTCAAATTTCTGTCATATGTTCATTCATAACCACCACAATTCTTTTTATTCGTAATTGCTGCTGCCCTCAAATATTTATGATTTGGTGTGTTAGATGAAGAAGCTTGAACACATGGCGATACCAAAATCCCAATTTAAATGAATACAAACAACCTTCTAAGAAGGAAAGGGGGGAACATGAGGCCACATACCTCTGGGATTTTTTGTAAATGGTATCTAGTAGATTGATGTATAAGGACAAATAGAAATGTATAAAAAATATAGAATTTTATTTTCCCATAGGGGTTGAAAACAACAAGGACACAAATAATACATCCATACTTTACAGACATATGAGTTAAATCAGATAGAGATGTGGAGCTTCGCCATACTCGACATGTTTCACTCTATGGAGTTTCTTCAGGAGTTTGATAGGTTAAGCTCAAAAATGTACTGAAATAACAAAGTCGCATGAAAATCGCATCCTTTTTCAGAAATGTACAGATCAAATGTACATAGTCATACAATATATAGAACAGTTGGCTCAAAATAGAATATACTTCTAGATAAATGAGCAGTTGATACATAAAATTTGTTGTAAATGTTAACAGGGGGGCATAGAAAGCAGAGGGAGGGCATTGAGAGGTGAAACCAGGCAAAACTTACCACAGAAACTTGGGTGGAACTAAAGTATGTCTGCATACATAAAATGTAAATTTGTTTTTGGGTATAAAAAACAAATAAATTATAAAGAGAGATGAAGTCGCTTCCAAAATGCCACAGATCAGCACTGTGTCGCTTGCAGAGAGTCACGCTATGGTATTAAAAAGATAAATGAGATTAATTAGTAGGGTATTACATATAGTGTGGTTCACAATGATATAATGGTATCAGGTTGGTAAGTAATAATTAAGTAGAGAGATAAATAAATAATACCTGTAGCAAAGTACGCTGAGAGTAACCGAGTTCAACAAAAGTTCAGTCTAATGTGCAAGTCTGATAATTGCAATCAATCCAAAGATTATTTGAGAAATCATCCTCAGGTTTGTCTGCAATGGAGCAGAGTGAAAGACACTCCGTTAATTGCTGTGTATAAATGGAGAGGTAGACTCATAAATTGAGAAAAATAGGGAATGGAGTCAGTAGTCTAAGAAATAAAATTACAGAGTGTCTTACCCTATGCAATGTAAAATGTCGATAGCGGAATTTGCCATTAAGTGGGGGCGGATAAAACCACCTCAACCCCTCATGTGCTGAAGATTCCAGGCAGAAATGAAAATGGCAGAGGGAACTGCCATAAATAGCGGCTCTCCGATCCGGCGGCGTCTGACGTCACCGCCAGGTCGTGGGCGCCAAAAACGGCCGCATCCAGCCATGGACGTCAATGGGTGAGTGGTGCGCATGCGTCAGCGACGAACCTTGTCGCCGGTGCATGACGTCAGTTGGTGCGTCGCTATAGAGCGGCGCACCGGCGGCCATCTTGGATTATCCAAAATTTGCCCACATCTCTCTAAAAGAGAAAGTGGGCTAAGCCCTCCATAATGGCAAGAAACCCCTGGATGGCGAGCGTAAATCGCCACCAGGGGACAGCATTCAGAATGGATGGGGAATAAATCCAGGAAGGCAAAAGGCGAACCAGGATGGAATGGGCCAAAGGGTGGGGGAGGCCCAGTACGGGGGAAGCTGCAAAGCTAATCAAATTTGCTATGCCTCAGAAAAGGAACACCCCCGGGGCGCCCATACAAGCGACTGTAGGGTGTGCGACTGTGGACATTGATATAGGAAACATCTCTCTATAAATATAATGCTAGTCACTAGGGCAAAGCAGATAGGGTGGGTACCAAGTTCAAATGTGTGATAAATCTGCCCGGTTACGTCTGTCCTCCATCTGCTTTTGAACAAACATAGAGTAAGAAATATTGGATATTGTTTAAGTCATCAATTACATATTCACATTAAATGACATGCTGCATTAGTCTATTGCAGATGATACAGGCAAGGAAATTTAAATTGAAACTAGAGGAGGTAAAGAAAGAGAAAGAGAAAAAAAATAATAAATAAGAAATATTGAGAGTATTCCCCATAGAGATGTCTTGGTTACAGAAAAGATTTATAACTGAGAGCATCATTCAACCCTGGGTAGCTAGTTGCTTTGAGATCAAAGATCCAACGAGCCTCACGTTGGAGTAGGGTGCGATCATAATTGCCACCTCTTTCACCTGGAGGCACATGCTCTAGTGCGAAAAAATGCATTTTTTGATCATCATGGGCATGAAATAGTCCCATGTGACGGCTAATTGGAGTTTCCATCTTCTTTCCACGGACAAGATTTACATGATCTCTTATACGGTGGAAGAATGGACGTTTTGTTTTTCCGATATAAAAGGCTGTGCATTCGCACAGCATAATATATACTATGCCAATGGATTGGCAATTAACAAAAAACTTTGGTTTATATATGTGTTTGTTTGGTAGAGTAATTTGTTTAGATGCATATATGTAGCGACAAAAATTGCATTTATGACAGGGTTTGGTTCCAACATTTTTTTTGGTGGTGGTGGCAGAGGAGCTGAAACCATTGTCTTGAATTGAAACATAATGGCTACGTACAAGAGTGTCTCGTAGAGATTGAGATCTCCTGAAGGTTATGACTGGGTGATCCTCTATGTGTTTGGAGACCAGAGGATCAGCCTTCAGCAGATACCAATATTTGTCAAAGATTTTTCGCACACGAGCATGATGTCCAGAGAAGCGGGTAATGATTCTGATGCCTGAGTCATTGGTGGACATTTTGTTTGTATGAATAAGTTTGGAGCGATTTTGTTGCTTTGCTTTCAAATATGACTTCCTCAGACAAGACTGAGAGTAGCCACGGTGTCGTAAACGCTGCTGCAGTTTTTTAGCCTCCACTTTAAAGTCGGAGTCTTGGCTGCAGTTCCGTTTAACCCTAAGGTATTGTCCATAAGGTATACTTGATACCAAAGGGCCCGGGTGAGAGCTGGTCGCATGTAGCAGTGTGTTGGCTGCTGACGGCTTACGATAAAGAGTAGTTCCAACATTACCCTCCCCATCTACATAAATTGTAATGTCAAGGAAGGTTAGTTGTGACTGACTGCTTTCCATTGTAAAACCAAGATTGTAGGTATTAATCTTTAGTTTTTCATAGAAAGTTGACAAATCTGATTTAGTGCCTGTCCAGATGAAGAACACATCATCGATGTATCTTCTCCAGACTGGGATTTGATCTAGGAACATTTGTATGTCCTCTCTTTGAAATAGATGACGCTCCCACCCCCCCAGGTACAGATTGGCGTAGGATGGGGCACATTTAGTCCCCATAGCTACGCCCTGCACCTGGAGGTAGTGGGAGCGCCCAAATAGAAAAATGTTGTTGGTTAAGATGAATTCGAGCAACTTCAAAATGAATCCATTATATTTGGGTGATGACTCGGTGCCCTCGGAAATGAAGCCCTCCACAACTCCGACCCCCAGATTATGGGGTATGGAGTTGTAGAGGGCCTCAACATCGAGAGCAACGAGCCAGGACCCAGGGGGTATCGAGACACCATCGAGAACCCTTAATAGGTCCCTGGTATCTTGTAAATATGAGACTAAGCCCTCTACATGGGGGCGAAGGAAGTCATCCACCAATGCACTGGCGTTTTCAGTCAGGCATCCATTGCCAGAGACAATCGGGCGGCCTTTAGTTCCACCCAAGTTTCTGTGGTAAGTTTTGCCTGGTTTCACCTCTCAATGCCCTCCCTCTGCTTTCTATGCCCCCCTGTTAACATTTACAACAAATTTTATGTATCAACTGCTCATTTATCTAGATGTATATTCTATTTTGAGCCAACTGTTCTATATATTGTATGACTATGTACATTTGATCTGTACATTTCTGAAAAAAGGATGCGATTTTCATGCGACTTTGTTATTTCAGTACATTTTTGAGCTTAACCTATCAAACTCCTGAAGAAACTCCATAGAGTGAAACATGTCGAGTATGGCGAAGCTCCACATCTCTATCTGATTTAACTCATATGTCTGTAAAGTATGGATGTATTATTTGTGTCCTTGTTGTTTTCAACCCCTATGGGAAAATAAAATTCTATATTTTTTATACATTTCTATTTGTCCTTATACATCAATCTACTAGATACCATTTACAAAAAATCCCAGAGGTATGTGGCCTCATGTTCCCCCCTTTCCTTCTTAGAAGGTTGTTTGTATTCAAATATTTATGATATTTATAATATTTTTAATATTTTTAAATATTTTAAATCTTTATACTTTTATATATAAATATTAGCCCGCTTTTATATGTATTTGTTATGTATTTGTTTTTATACAAAGACAACCCCTAATAACAAAGGCGAGGTTTTATAATTTATATATTTATTTCGGAGTTTTTTATAATATTTTTATATATTATATTTAATATTTTATATATATTGGGGTTTTATGGAAATTTTATGTGTAATTTTTACATATTTTGTGAACCATGTTTTTACATGTTCATATATATATATGTTTTTACGCAGCTATATACACTTTAAATACACATGAACCAAGCCAGCACGTTGGATGCATTTTCAACCGTTTTGTGTTATCCATTTATTATCCCCATTTATATATGTATATATATATATATATACAACTCCCCATTTTCCTCATATATTTGACACTCCATATGATGTACATAAACTAGAATATGGAACATATATATATATGTATGCACAGGTTTACACATGGGTTAATTGGTTAGGGAGTGACATCTCTCCGCTTGTTCCCATATTTCCCAACCTGTTTTATAGTGGCAACATTCCCCATATATATATATATATATATATATATATCCTATTCCCTTTATTTAATTATTCAGGCTTGGCCATGCTCCCATTTAAATTCCAAATCACTTGAATGAATGCCCAGCAGTGTCAGCAACATATGTCCGGTCTGACCGAGCTATGTGCGGCGCAAGCGCACTTGCGGGTGTTCACCTATCAGTGAAACTCGTCCCTGTATGCTATATAGAGCGACCGCGACGTGCTGTTATTGTGCGCGGCCGCCCCGCCCCTTCTCACAATGAGGCTTGGCTAAGACAAAGCCTAGCCAGCGGCCGGCGGAAGTGACGTCACAACGTCACGCACGCCATGCGTGCGCTGCGTTCCACCGCCGAAAACCAAATGACCGGATCGAGGAGATGATATCTACTGTGTCTCTCCTCGATCCACTACAAATTTAATATATGCATATAACAATGCTAATCCCCATTATCTATATTACACATCCCCACATACACATTAAACTTTTATTGCAAATATAAGAGCGAAATGCCGCCGGACCGGAAGTGAGGTCAACTTCCGGTCACACGAATTCACAAACAGATTGGGGTCACTCTCCCTATATAAATGCACTGCTGATGCTTGTAGTCCACACCCCAGATGAAGTCCCAGAGGACGAAACGCGTCGGGTGGACTACAGCAGCAGCATTTTCTGACACCTATCACCATTCTATGAGCCTGAATATTACTTCCAAAATTTGAGTGTTTTTAATCTGTTTTTACCTCATTAAAAGTATTTTTACGGTATCACAATATGCAAGTTCTCTTTTCTCAAATATGACCGAATGATATTGGAGATTTTGACGACCGCATCCCTCCTGCCCGTTTACGCGCATATATCCAGGAATACATGCGTGGAATAGGGACCTGGTAACCCTCCACAACAAAGCTTGTCACGACTTATGAGGCGTACGTCTCATTTAGTCTGTGACTTCTGGTAAGCCTCCTTTTCAATAAGTGCTGAAGCCGACCAGACAGTATCACCATCACCTCACCTAGAAATACCATTTTTTCATCTACGGCTATTCACATATATTGTGTCACCCACTGGACTATACCACTGTATCAATACATATATACAGTTTGGCAACCTTTTCCACCTTATATTCACCCGCTATTTATTAATTTCAAATGGTTTTATGTTTATATATTCACTATATTAAGAACTGTTATTATTCACCATTTTTAGAATTTTATTGAATTTTACCGGTCACAGGATCACTTTCACAGCATCTATTCACATTTTACTCAGTTTTATTACTGTTCCTTTATATAATTTTATATACAGTTCGATTTTACTTTATTTCATTTCACTTATGATTTATATTTATGCTTTTAGCATAACTTATCTGTATGCAAATATTATGTAAGAGTGATTTTTCACGTATACCATCCTTCGAGCGCAACATATACACCTTTCCAAACCATTTTCCCGTTAGTTTATCGGCAATGTTTGCAGCCTCCCTATAAATTATCCATACTCAGCGCAATAATTTCCAACTTCCAATTTTATGGGTCTGGATGGACGGCTTAGCAGACTGGATAGCAGAGCTGGCCGGAACTGGACGGGTGAGCTGGTTCAGCAAGCAAACAGGATAGCAGAGCAGGCTGGGTCTGGATAGACAGCTTAGCAGACTGGATAGCAGAGCAGGCTGGGTCTGGATGGACAGCTTAGCAGACTGGATAGCAGAGCAGGCCGGAACTGGACAGGTAAGCTGGTTCAGCAAGCAAACAGGATAGCAGAGCAGGCTGGGTCTGGATAGACAGCTTAGCAGACTGGATAGCAGAGCAGGCTGGGTCTGGATGGACAGCTTAGCAGACTGGATAGCAGAGCAGGCCATGTACTGGGCCTCCCCCACCCCTTGGCCTATTCCACCCTGCTTTGCCGTCAGCCTTCCTGTATGTGTCCCCCTCCATCCTGAATGTTGTCCCCTGGTGGCGATTTACGCTCGCCATCCAGGTGTTTCTTGCCGGTATGGAGGGCTCGGCCCACTTTCTCCTCCGCAGAGATGTGGGCAAAAAGGACAATCCAAGATGGCCGCCGGTGCGCCGCTCCACAGCGACGCACCAACTGACGTCATGCATCGGCGACAAGGTTCGCCGCTGACGCATGCGCACCATTCACCCTTTGACGTCCAGGGCGGGATATGGCCGCTTTTGGCGCCCACGATCTAGCGGTGACGTCAGACGCCGTCGGATCGGAGAGCCGCTACTTATGGCAGTTCCCTCTGCCATTTTTCATATCTGCCTGGAATCTTCAGCACATGAGAGGTTGAGGTGGTTTTATCCGCCCCCACTCAATGGCAATTCCGCTACCGACATTTTACTCAGCATAGGGTAAGACACTTTTTAACTTTACTCCTCATACCACTGACTCTACTCTCTTTACTTCCCCCAACTCATAAATTTACTTTTTTTTATTTATATACAGCAATTAACGGAGTGTCTTTCACTCTGCTGCATTGCAGACAAACCTGAGAATGACTTTTCAAATAAATTTTGGATTGATTGCAATTATTTGCACAGTATACTGAACTTTCATGAGCTCGGTTACTCTCAGCGTACTTTGCTACAGGTACTATTCATTTATTTATTTATCTATTCATTCACCAATCTGATATCAGTACATTATGAACCACATCATACACAATACCCCATTAATCTAGTTTCACTTATTTCTTCAACACTTTAGCGTGACTCTCTGCAAGCGACACAGTGCTGATCTGTGGCATTTTGGAAGCGACTTCATCTCTCTCTACAATCTATTTGTTTCTATACCCTAAAACAAATTTACATTGTATGTATAACAGACCTACTTTAGATCCATCCAAGTCCTGTTGGTAAGTTTTGCCTGGCTTTACCTCTCAATGCCCTCCCTCTGCTTTCTATGCCCCCCCCCCCCCTGTTAACATTTACAACAAAATTCATGTATTAACTGCTCATCTTTTTAGATGTATACTCTATTTTTGAGCCAACTGTTTTATATTATTGTATAATTATGTACATCTGATCTGTACATTTTTGAAAAAGGATGCGATTCTCATGCGACTTTGTTATTTCAGTACACTTTTGAGCTTAACCTATCAAACTCCTGAAGAAACTCCATAGAGTGAAACATGTCGAGTATGGCGAAGCTCTACATCTTTATCTGATTTAACTCATATGTCTGTAAAGTATGGATGTATTACTTGTGTCCTTGTTGTTGTCTACCCCTATGGGAAAATAAAAATTCTATTTTTATACATTTCTATTTTGTCCTTATACATTAACCTATTAGATACCATCTACAAAAAATCCCTGAGGTATGTGGCCTCATGTTCCCCCCTTTCCTTCCTAGAAGGTTTTATATTCATTCAAATTGGGATTTTGGTATCGCCACATGTTCAAGCTTCTTCATCTAACACATTAGAATAATGGACGGGTGAGCTGGTTCAGCAAGCAAACAGGATAGCAGAGCAGGCTGGGTCAGAATAGACAGCTTAGTAGACTGGATAGCAGAGCAGGCTGGGTCTGGATGGACAGCTTAGCAGACTGCATAGCAGAGCAGGCCGGAACTGGACAGGTAAGCTGGTTCAGCAAGCAAACAGGATAGCAGAGCAGGCTGGGTCTGGATAGACAGCTTAGCAGACTGGATAGCAGAGCAGGCTGGGTCTGGATGGACAGCTTAGCAGACTGGATAGCAGAGCAGGTCGGAACTGGACTCGTAAGCTGGTTCAGCAAGCAAACAGGATAGAAGAGCAGGCTGGGTCTGGATGGACGGCTTAGCAGACTGGATAGCAGAGCAGGCTGGAACTGGACAGGTAAGCTGGTTCAGCAAGCAAACAGGATAGCAGAGCAGGCTGGTTCTGGATAGACAGCTTAGCAGACTGGATAGCAGAGCAGGCTGGGTCTGGATGGACGGCTTAGCAGACTGGATAGCAGAGCAGGCCGGAACTGGACAGGTAAGCTGGTTCAGCAAGCAAACAGGATAGCAGAGCCGGCTGGGTCTGGATCGACAGCTTAGCAGACTGGATAGCAGAGCAGGCTGGGTCTGGATGGACAGCTTAGCAGACTGGATAGCAGAGCAGGCCGGAACTGGACAGGTAAGCTGGTTCAGCAAGCAAACAGGATAGCAGAGCAGGCTGGGTCTGGATAGACAGCTTAGCAGACTGGATAGCAGAGCAGGCTGGGTCTGGATGGACGGCTTAGCAGACTGGATAGCAGAGCAGGCTGGGTCTGGATAGACAGCTTAGCAGACTGGATCAATACAGGTGATCAGGTTTGGCACAGGAAACAGAACTTCAGAACGGACTGGAGCAATACAGTTGATCAGGTTCATCAGAATAGGCCGGGTCAGAAATCAGGCTGGCATCAAAGTACAAGGGGATGAAGCAGAAGAATGGTCACAACAAGCCAAGGTCGGGTAAGCCGGTCAAACAGGACAGAGGTATCAGGATCAGGTTACATACACCACAATGCTGTAGAGCAGACAGCGGGGACCGTCTGCTCTGGCCGGATTTAAATAGACTACCTGGCGCCAACAAGAGCGTGCACCTGTCTACCTGTGCGCGCATGTGCAGTGGTGCCCATGGGCCAGGATTCAGGTTTCTGGCAGGATCTTCATGACAGGGGGGCTCTTCTCTTTTTTTGTCTCTTCAAAAAGTCCCTACCCGATGTTTTTTACTTTATGCCCTAGGAACGGGGTAGGTCTAGATTTATACTTGATTTAGTCAAGAATCTAACTGTAGATTTACTATATATGATATATACAAATATACATTAAACAAATCTGGTAGATCCGGGCACCACCAAAGTCTTTTTTTCTGTTGTTTTCAGGATCCTGTGTGATCCATTCGGGTGCCCTGTAGGATCCCACCACACCCTCAATTAATTAACTTAGAGGCTAAATATTATTACTATAGAGATCACCACGGTAATTCCCAATTACTTTTAGGTGCAAAAATGGCTTATATGATAAACGAAGAAATTGACCGTGAAATTGATACTGCATTCTCTAGGGATGGAAAAACAACAACTAATGATACTGAACCTTTGAGGAAACTTTTTAAAAATCATAAGAAACTGATGATTAAATTTCTAAATAGGAAATGGGACATTTCATCATTAAAGTCACATATAGCAAATAAAGTAATTCCAAGAGGTCTACGGGAAAAAGTAATCCCAGCAGAACATCTACACACCCCAAGATTCCTAGAGATTTGGAAGGACGAGTGCCTTAATCGAGGATTAAATCTTCTGGACAGCAGTAAAAAACCCTTACAGGGTACCTCTGGGAGCCACCCTAGAATCATCACTAGGTTTGGCTCTCAGTGGTCCCAGGTAAAAGAAATCTTGGAAGAACACTGGCATGTCCTAAAATCGACTCCTCTGGTATCGGACATAGTAGGACCCAAACCCTTAATCACGGCCAGAAGAGCACGTAACCTTAATGATATCTTAGTTCAATCAGAATATAGGAGAACAAAAAACACAAAAAATTGGCTTTCAGACTCTAAACCAGTAGTAGGCATGTTCCCATGTGGCCACTGTAATATCTGTAAGTATGTACATAAAACTAAGACCTTTCCCAATCCTAGAGGCGGTGATGACTTTAAGATAAGAAGCTTTATCAATTGTTCTTCCATCAGGGTAGTTTATGTTTTGACCTGTCCTTGCAATAAAATATATGTGGGCAAGACAAAACGTGAACTACGAATTAGAATTGGTGAGCACATAAGCAGCATAAAAAAGAAAGATGACGATCGGCCAATCCTGTTACACTTCGCTCAATTCCACAACAGCGACCCTAAGGGATTAATGGTTAAAGGTATCTATGCACTAAATCTACCCCCTAGGAGGGGTGATTTTGATAACATTCTATTACAGAAAGAAAAAAAGTTGGACGTACTATTTTCTATGGTCCCCTTTGGCCTCAACATAGAATGCACAATGCAACCATTCTTGAAGAGGTGAAAATGTTATAGGCAAAACAATACCCCCAACCCCCCCTTCTTCCCTCTCTTTCCCCCCCTCCCCCCCCCCCTTTTTTTTCCCCCCTTTTTCCCTCTCTTATATACCCCTCCTACCTAGATATGAACTATATACTCAAAAGGTGGAGTTTTCTTTCCTCCTCTCTTTTTTCATTGAAGGAGGATCCCACTTAATTAAGGTGGTATTCTTTGACGATGACTAATTGCTCTTTTCAATCTAATGCATCACAGTGAGGGTTAATGTACTCCTGGGGAAAACAAATATACATAATATATATATGTGCTTTGTGAAAAATGTTCTTTATGTGGGAGTGTATCCTTTTAAAACACATATATATATATATGACAGAAATGAAATAAAATGTTAACAATTAATTTGGAAAAACATTAGGCTTAGCCCAGTATCCATAATAGAAGTTTATCCCTATAATAAACTCATATAGGACAGCTTCTTTCCGATCCGTTTAAATGTTCACGTCAAAAATAAGCCATAAGCTGCACCTTTTAGTTTTGCTGAACTGTCATCAGAATGAATGAGTGCATGGTTGCCATCTTGTGGATGAATGGTGGTATTACATCTAACTGTATTGTTTCAATGCTATGGCCAGCCCTATTTAAACTGAAACCATGTAGCTCCTCCTAGCTCTGATGAAGTTAGCAACGATAGGCTAACAAAACGCGTCAGCGGTGGTGACGTCAGCGCGTCATCGAGGGGGGAAGGACCCTCCCACAGTGCACACGTGACTTACGGCTGAATCTATGCAGCTTACGAAGCAGCGTTTGGAGCGGCGATAGCGGGACTTTTCAAACCAACAGCGGCTAGCGGTACCTAATAAGTAAAGCGACATCACCTAAAAGAATCGACTGAGCAAAATCCATAAGCGCGCTTGGGATAGATGGTCTACAAGCAGGAGCGGGTAAGCAGCCTGGTGAGGCTGATGCATATATATGCCTAAATACTACCTGCATCAGGCAATGATTAATTATCCATGTGAGTCTGCATTCCCCCTGCTGAGCTTTGCTACCTCCCACCTAATGCTGCCACTTTGCTTCCATTGATGAATCAAGCTATCTGTCTGTGCTTTGCTCTCTGTTGCTTTGCTGCTTTGCTTTAACCACTTGACCACTGGGCACTTAAAGCGGTTGTATACCCAGGTAAACTTTTTTTTTTTTTTAAACTACCTGCAAGAGAAAGTCATAATGAGCTAGTATGACTAGCATACTAGCTCATTATGCATCACTTACCTTAGATCGGGGCCCCCGACGCCGTCTTCTTCTCCCCCTCCAGCCGCAGCCATCGCTCTTCCGGGTATCGGCGCTCCGGCCAATCACAGCGCCGCTGCAGCGCTGTGATTGGCCAGAGCAGCGAAGACGTCGCTCCGCGCACGCGCGCGGGGCACTTCAACTGCGGTGAGCCGCAGATGTGAATGGGGATTAACCCGTTCTATGCACCGTTGTCTACGGCGCGCATGCGCCGTAGACAACGTTGTAAATCGTTCTTTCCAAATATCTCCTAAACCGTGCAGGTTTAGGAGATATTTCTTGTACCTACAGGTAAGCCTTAATCTAGGCTTACCTGTAGGTGCAAGTTGCAATTTAGGGAATACAACCACTTTAAACACCCTTAATAACCAGACCAATTTTCAGCTTTCGGTGCTCTCACATTTTGAATGACAATTACTCAGTCATACAACACTGTACCCATATGACATTTTTTGTCCTTTTTTTCACACAAATAGAGCTTTCATTTGGTGGTATTTAATCACCGTTGGGTTTTTTATTTTTTGCGCTATAAAAGAAAAAAGACTAAAAATTCGGTAAAAAAAAATATTTTTTTCTTCGTTTCTGTTATAAAATTTAGCAAATTTCTAATTTTTCTTGATAAATTTTGGCCAAAATTTATACTGCTACATATCTTTGGTAAAAATAAGTACAAATTGGGGTATATTATTTGGTCTTTGTGAAAGTTATAGAGTCCACAAGCTATGGTGCCAATATCTGAAAATTGATCACACCTGAAGTACTGACGGCCTGTCTCATTTCTTGAGACCCTAACATGCCATAAAAGTACAAATACCCCCCAAATGACCCCTTTTTGGAAAGAAGACATTCCAAGGTATTTGGAAAGAGGCATGGTGAGTTTTTTGAAGTTGTAATTTTTTCCTACAATTCTTTGCAAAATCAAGATTTTTTTTTTCTTTTTTTTTTTTTTTCACAAAATTGTCATATTAGCAGGTTATTTCTCACACACAGCATATGCATACCACAAATTACACCCCAAAAACACATTCTGCTATTACTCCCGAGTATGGCGATACCACATGTGTGAGACTTTTACACAGCGTGGCCACATACAGAGGCCCAACATGCAGGGAGTACCATCAGGTGTTCTGGAGCACCCAGGCCAATTCTGACATTTCTCTCCTACATGTAAAAATCATCATTAATTTGCTAGAAAATTACATAGAACCCCAAAACATTATATATGTTTTTTTAGCAAAGACCCTAGAGAATACAATGGTGGTCATTGCGTTTTTTTGGGGAAAAAAAAGTTTTGTGCTTTACAAATAACAAAACTGTAAATTTAGCCCAATGTTTTTGAATAATGTGAAAGATGAAGTTACGCCGAGTAAATAGATACCTAACATGTCACCCTTCAAAATTGCAGACGCTCGTGGAATGGCGCCAAACTTCGCTACATAAAAATCCCCATAGGCGGCGCTTTAAATTTTTTTACTGGTTACATGTTTTGAGTTACAGAGGAGGTCTAGGCCAAAATTATTGTTCTCGCTCCAACGTTCGCAGCGATACCTCACATGTGTGGTTTGAACACCGTTTTCATATGTGGGCGGGACTTACGTATGCGTTCGCTTCTGCATGCGAGCACACGGGGACAGGGGCGCTTTAAATTTTTTTATTTTTTTTTATTGTTCATTTTACTTTATTTATTTTAGTTTGACACTTTTTTCCCCCAAAAAATTTTTTTGATCACTTTTATTCCTATTACAAGGAATGTAAACATCCCTTGTAATAGGAATATGACTTGACAGGTCCTCTTTACAGTGAGATATGGGGTCAATAAGACCCCACATCTCACCTCTAGGCTGGAAAGCCTGAAATAAAATAAAAAAAACGATCCTGGCTTCGATCGTAGCGAGCATTGCATGGTATTGCAGAATATTGCAGGGTATTGCAGGGTATAGCATGGTATGGCAGAGTATCGCAGGGTATGGCAGAGTATCGCAGGGTATGGCAGAGTATGACAGGGTATGGCAGGGTATCGCATAGTATCGCTGGGTATGGCAGAGTATGGCAGGGTATGGCAGAGTATGGCAGGGTATGGCAGAGTATCGCAGGGTATGGCAGAGTATCGCAGGGTATGGCAGAGTATCGCAGGGTATGGCAGGGTATCACAGGGTATGGCAGAGTATCGCTGGGTATCGCAGAGTATTGTTGGGTATTGCTGGGTATTGGGTATCGCTGGGTATTGCAGAGTATCGCAGGGTATGGCAGGGTATGGCAGGGTATGGCAGAGTATGGCAGGGTATGGCAGAGTATGGCAGGGTATGGCAGAGTATGGCAGGGTATGGCAGAGTATGGCAGAGTATGGCAGGGTATGGCAGAGTATAGCAGGGTATGGCAGAGTATTGCAGCGTATGGCAGAGTATCGCAGCGTATGGCAGAGTATCGCAGGGTATGGCAGAGTATCGCTGGGTATGGCAGAGTATCGCATGGCAGGGTATGGCAGAGTATCGCAGGGTATGGCAGAGTATCGCAGGGTATGGCAGGGTATCGCAGAGTATTGTAGGGTATGGCAGGGTATCGCAGGGTATGGCAGAGTATCGCTGGGTATCGCAGAGTATTGTTGGGTATCGCTGGGTATTGGGTATCACTGGGTATTGCAGAGTATGGCAGGGTATGGCAGAGTATGGCAGGGTATTGCAGAGTAGGGCAGGGTATCGCAGGGTATGGCAGAGTATTGCAGGGTATGGCAGAGTATCGCAGGGTATGGCAGAGTATCGCAGGGTATGGCAGAGTATCGCTTGGTATGGCAGAGTATGGCAGAGTATCGCAGGGTTTGACACTTTTTTCCCCCCCAAAATTTTTTTTGATCACTTTTATTCCTATTACAAGGAATGTAAACATCCCTTGTAATAGGAATATGACTTGACAGGTCCTCTTTACAGTGAGATATGGGGTCAATAAGACCCCACATCTCACCTCTAGGCTGAAAAGCCTTAAATAAAATAAAAAAACGATCCTGGCTTCGATCGTAGCGAGCATTGCATGGTATTGCAGAATATTGCAGGGTATTGCAGGGTATAGCATGGTATGGCAGAGTATGGCAGGGTATGGCAGAGTATGGCAGGGTATGGCAGAGTATGGCAGGGTATCGCAGGGTATCGCAGAGTATCGCTGGGTATGGCAGAGTATGGCAGGGTATGGCAGAGTATGGCAGGGTATGGCATGGCAGGGTATGGCAGAGTATCGCAGGGTATGGCAGGGTATTACAGGGTATCCATCCATCCATGCTCAGCCATCACTCCATAACCTGCAATACCCAGCAATACACTGCAGGCTATTGCTGTGTATTGCAGGGTATGGATGGATTCCTGAGCATGGATGGATGGATTGGTGGTGGCAGAGCAGGCTGTGGGCACTACAGATCCCGCCCACAGCACTGCTGCCACCGATCCCTCCCCCTCTCCTCTCACACTGTACCGATCGGTACAGAGAGAGGAGGGGAGAGGAACCGGCGTCATTTGACGGAGCGATCACGCGGTAAACGACCGCTCATCGCGGCCGTTTACCACGTGATCGCTCCGTCAAATGACGCCGGTTCCTCTCCCCTCCTCTCTCTGTACCGATCACAGATGTTCTTGCGTGCGCGCCCCAGGGGGCGTGCAAGAGGGGAATTCTGGGAGGATGTTACTGTACGCCCTCCCAGAGTTAAGCAACCGCCCTGTAGCCATTTTTCGGCTATGGGCCGGTTGTCAAGTGGTTAATAACCACTTTGCATCCGGAGGCCGTCATATGACGGCCTCTACTTTGCGGGGGGAAAATCTGAATGACGGATGTAGCTACAGACATCATTCAGATATTGCCGTTTTCAGCCGGCGATTCCCTGCACCATAAGAATGATCATAGCGGCTGTTCCACCGATTGATCGTTCTTATGGGCGGTGGGAGGGGACGCCCCTCCCGCCGCCCTCCGGTGCTTCTACCGACTCACCGCCTCCATCGGTGAGTCGGACACACGACAGCCGGCCCCCGGATGATGGCCATAGAGATTTCCGGCGGACCAGATGGTCGCCGGAGTCTCTATGATTGTTCGGAGGCCGGGCGCGATGTTATTATGTCACGCCCGTCCTCTGCATTCAAATAACGGCGCCGCCTCCGCTGGGAAGCGGTGATCTTTTTTTTTATTTTTTATATTAGGCTTCCCAGCCTAGAGGTGAGATGTGGGTCTCATTGACCCCATATCTCACTGTAAATAGGTCTGATCATGTAATATTCCTATTACAAGGGATGTTTACATTCCTTGTAATAGGAATAAAAGTAATCAATTTTTTTTTTTTAAACTGTCAAACTCAAAAATAAAAGTCAACTTAACAATAATAAAAAAAAAATAAAAAAATTTAAAGCGCCCCTGTCCCCGTGAGCTCGTACGCAGAAGTGAACGCATATGTAAGCCCCGCCCACATATGAAAACGGTTTTCAAACCACACATGTGAGGTATCGCCGCGGACGTTAGCGCGAGAGCAATAATTCTAGCCCTAGACCTCCTCTATAACTCAAAACATGTAACCAGTAAAAAAAATTAAATCGTCGCCTATGGGGATTTTTAAATACCAAAGTTTGGCGCTATTCCACGAGCGCGTGCAATTTTGAAGCGTGACATGTTGGGTATCAATTTACTCGGCGTATCTTTATCTTTCACATTATGCAAAAAAAATTGGGCTAACTTTACGTTTTGTTTTTTTTTTACGCATGAAATTGTTTTTTTTCTGAAAAAAACGTGTTCGAAAAATTGCTGCGCAAATAAACAAATTGCAACGACCGTCATTGTATTCTCTAGGGTCTTTGCTAAAAAAACATATATAATGTTTGGGGGTTCTATGTAATTTTCAAGCAAAAAAATTATGAATTTTACATGTAGGAGAGAAATGTCAGAATTGGCCTGGATGCGAAGTGGTTACACCGCAATACAATGCCTGCAAAAAGGACCGATGCTGCTAGCTGAAAATTTGAATTGTGTATGAGGACTCTTCTAGCCATTTGATTACCTTGCTTGGTGAATTTGCATATGGAAAGTATAGAACATCCAATGCTGCTTGAGAGTCTTGAATGACATATGCTCCTAGAAAATTTATGCTGCTTCTGAACTGCTCTACATGAATGAACTCTTTCATCCGTAATATCAGTCATGTGACCGTGCGTTGTGCAAAGAAAGTATACATATTCAATTACTTCTCTATCTGAAGTTTATCCAAATAATCAATATATACAAAACGCACGGTCTAACCACCCATGTCTGGATTTATATCAACTGTTCTTGTTGAATCTGTAGTATTTGGTTAATATGTGAATATCTATTTTCTAACCATTACTTTAGATATGGGTGTATGTTAGTGTATGAATGCTGTGTGGTGTGGTCTATAACCCCTTGTTTTAATGGACAACGTTGTCAATTTTAAATTTTGGGAATTCCCTCGTGATCTTGAATTTTTGCTATAGGAAATGGGAAGTGGTATTTTTGTTTAATTAAACTTTTTGTGTTTTTTGTATTAATAAATTGATATATAAAATCCAACAGCAGACCTCCCGCCGTCCTTCTTTGCTGGGGGGGGGGGGGGGCTCTTCTCTTTTTTTGTCTCTTCAAAAAGTCCCTACCCGATGTTTTTTACTTAATCTAGGGTTTACAACCACTTTAAAAAGCCTCTGTGTCTGTACCAAGATCAAACATTCCAGGGTACGTAAACTTTTTATCAGGGCCATTTGGGTGATTTCTGTTATCATTATAATTTAAAAAGGATTTAAAAAGGATAAAAAAACAAACAAACAATGTGATAATAAATGGCTTCATGTGATCGCTATCCTTAAATAAAAGACAGTTTTCTGACATGATCAGTCAATATTAATGCCAAAAGTTTACAATTTCTGCCAGGGTATGCAAACTTTTGAGCACGACTACATATAACATTGTATATATTGTGTGCACCTGTATAACATTGTATATATTGTGTGCTCATGTATAACATTGTATATATTGTGTGCTCATGTATAACATTGTATATATTGTGTGCTCTTATATAACATTGTATATATTGTGTTCTCATGTGTAACATAATTGTAATAATTTCCTGATGTTTCTGTTGAAATGGGGGACAATGTGAACGTTGAAAACCATAAAATAAGTAAAATTCCTCAGACTTTTTATAATTCAGCATTGGGTGACATTGTAGTGACAATTCTTCTCCGGTTCCCCGCCCCCGATGAGGAGGGAATGTGGTCTGGGAGGAATGATGAAGCAGCTCTATAAATACAGAGGGAAGGATATGAAAATCTCAGAAGCCTCAGAACTCTGTACAGGTAAGACCCTTCATATGTACATTGGGAGGGGGAGGGGAACTTCTTAGGGTGCAAAGCACAAGATAACAGAGAAATGTAAGTCTATCTCATGACATTATTTTTCTTTCACAAGCATTTTATTTGCTTCTATGATATTTTTAATAGAAAGTAAAGCGCACATTCATGTTACATTTTATGATACAGTGGGGAGAACAAGTATTTGATACACGGCTGATTTTTCAGGTTCTCCTACTTACAAAGCATGTAGAGGTCGGCCATTTTTATCATAGGTTCTCTTCAATCTAAAACAAAAATCCAGAAAATCACATTGTATGATTTTTAAGTAATTCATTTGAATTTTATTGCATTACATAATTATTTGATACATCAGAAATGAAGAAGTTAATATTTGGTACAGAAACCTTTGTTTGCAATTACAGAGATCTTACGTTTCATGTAGTTCATGACCAGGTTTGCACACACCGCAGCAGGGATTTTGGCCCGCTCCTCCATACCTAGCTTCTTCAGATCCTTAAGGTTTCGGGGCTGTCGCTGGGTAATTGTTAGGGATGGAGCCTAAACACAGGCATCCAACACAGGTGAACAGATCGATGGGCTGCACTAAAGGAATCAGGCTCCAAAAGGTAGTGATAAAGATATATTTATTAATAATAAAGACACACGTGAACACAGCAACCACAAACAAGCAAGAACACAAATAACACAGCAAACCCCAAGCCCTAATCTAACTAACTAGCTAACAATACCCTCAAAGCAATGGAACATATATATATACAAGGCAGGGAGGAGAGACCAAGGGGGAAACAGGAAGCAAGGGAACATCAAGGCAGGAGACAGGGGACGGGTCTCAGGAACCAGGTAAGGGGGACAACATCCAGGACAGGGCAGGAAGCAGATAATGGGTCAGGTTACAGGTACAGGTACAGGTACAGGTTTCAGGTCCAGGATCAGGATCAGGATCAGGTTTCAGACAGGCAAGACAGGGCTACAGAAAGGAATACTGAAGCACTGAGCTTCAGTGAGGGACAGGCTTATATAGTCTGCAAATCCACAACAGGTGCAGCTAGGTTGCTGGCATGTCCGTCTGCTGGGAGACCCCCGCTGGTGGCCACCAGAACTGCACCCTTTGGTGTCGAAGGAAATAGTGACACCACCAGGCGATCCAGGTAATAACACCATTCCTGACAATGTCCATCGGCTGGGAGACCCCTGCTGGTGGCCACCAGAACTGCACCCTTTGATGCCAAAGGAAACAGTGACACCAGCAGGCGATCCAAGTAATAGCACCGTTCCTGACAGTTCCCCCCCCTAAGGAGTGGCCTCTGGACACTCCATTCTGTCCTAGATCTGGCAGTGCGTGTAAAAGTGGAAGAGTCCAAAAAAGTCTTCTCTGTGACGGCAGACCTCCTTGCGCTCTCTGGCCAGAGTCTCTTAACCTACTAGGAGGCATGCCACCCGAGTCCGACAATGGGGCATGTACCCCACCACCAGGGTCTGGAAGTTTAGATCTGGAAATAAAAACAGACAGGGCAGCAGGCTCCGGGTCATCAGGCTGGGTAGCGGACAGGAACTCATCAGGCTGGGCAGCGGACAGGAACTCATCAGGCTGGGCAGCGGACAGGAACTCATCAGGCTGGGCAGCGGACAGGAACCCATCAGGCTGGGCAGCGGACAGGAACCCATCAGGCTGGGCAGCGGACAGGAACCCATCAGGCTGGGCAGCGGACAGGAACCCATCAGGCTGGGCAGCAGACAGGAACTCATCAGGCCGGGCAGCAGACAGGAACTCATCAGGCCGGGCAGCAGACAGGAACTCATCAGGCTGGGCAGCAGACAGGAACTCATCAGGCCGGGCAGCAGACAGGAACTCATCAGGCTGGGCAGCAGACAGGAACTCATCAGGCTGGGCAGCAGACAGGAACTCATCAGGCTGGGCAGCAGACAGGAACTCATCAGGCTGGACAGCAGACAGGAACTCATCAGGCTGGGCAGCAGACAGGAACACCTCAGGCTGGGCAGCGGGCACGGGCACATCAAGCTGGGCAGCGGGCACATCAAGCTGGGCAGCGGCACATCAAGCTGGGCAGCGGGCACATCAAGCTGGGCAGCGGGCACGGGCACATCAAGCTGGGCAGCGGGCACGGGCACATCAAGCTGGGCAGCGGGCACGGGCACATCAAGCTGGGCAGCGGGCACGGGCACATCAAGCTGGGCAGCGGGCACGGGCACATCAAGCTGGGCAGCGGGCACATCAAGCTGGGCAGCGGGCACATCAAGCTGGGCAGCGGGCACGGGCACATCAAGCTGGGCAGCGGGCACATCAAGCTGGGCAGCGGGCACAGGCACATCAAGCTGGGCAGCGGGTACAGGCACATCAAGCTGGGCAGCGGGCACGGGCACATCAAGCTGGGCAGCGGGCACATCAAGCTGGGCAGCGGGCACGGGCACATCAAGCTGGGCAGCAGGAACAGGCACATCAAGCTGGGCAGCAGGAACAGGCACATCAAGCTGGGCAGCAGGAACAGGCACATCAAGCTGGGCAGCAGGAACAGGCACATCAAGCTGGGCAGCAGGAACAGGCACATCAAGCTGGGCAGCAGGAACAGGCACATCAAGCTGGGCAGCAGGAACAGGCACATCAGGCTGGGCAGCAGACAGGGACACTTCGGGCTGGGCAGCAGACAGGAACACTTCGGGCTGGGCAGCAGACAGGAACACTTCGGGCTGGGCAGCAGACAGGAACACTTCGGGCTGGGCAGCAGACAGGAACGCTTCGGGCTGGGCAGCAGACAGGAACACTTTGGGCTGGGCAGCAGACACGGGCACATCAGGCTGGGCAGCAGACACGGGCACATCCGACTGGAGAACTGGCAGCGGGTCATCAGACTGGAAAACTGGCAGCGGGTCATCAGACTGGAAAACTGGCAGCGGGTCATCAGACTGGAAAACTGGCAGCGGGTCATCAGACTGGAAAACTGGCAGCGGGTCATCAGACTGGAAAACTGGCAGCGGGTCATCAGACTGGAAAACTGGCAGCGGGTCATCAGACTGGAAAACTGGCAGCGGGTCATCAGACTGGAAAACTGGCAGCGGGTCATCAGACTGGAAAACTGGCAGCGGGTCATCAGACTGGAAAACTGGCAGCGGGTCATCAGACTGAAAAACTGGCAGCGGGTCATCAGACTGGAAAACTGGCAGCGGGTCATCAGACTGGAAAACTGGCAGCGGGTCATCAGACTGGAAAACTGGCAGCGGGTCATCAGACTGGAAAACTGGCAGCGGGTCATCAGACTGGGAAGCTGAGACATCAGGCTGGAAGGCCGGCACCAGGACATCAGACTGGAAGGCTGGGACATCAGGCTTGAGGGCTGGAACATCAGGCTGGAAGGCTGGAACATCAGGCTGGAAGGCTGGAACATCAGGCTGGAAGGCTGGAACATCAGGCTGGAAGGCTGGAACATCAGGCTGGAAGGCTGGAACATCAGGCTGGAAGGCTGGCATCGGAACATCAGACTGGAAGGCTGGGACGTCAGGCTGGAAGGCTAGGACATCAGACTGGAAGGCTGGAACGTCAGGCTGGAGGGCTGGCACCAGGACATCAGACTGGAAGGCTGGGACATCAGGCTGGAAGGCTAGGACATCAGGCTGGAAGGCTGGAACATCAGGCTGGAGGGCTGGCACCAGGACATCAGGCTGGAAGGCTAGTACTGGCTCTTCAGGTTGGATTGCTGGCACCTCCGGCTGGAACTCTGGTGATTCAGGCTGGGACAGATTAGTGGGTGTGGAGGCAGATTGGGTTACTGGCAGGATCGTTTTGGTCGGGAAGAACTTTCGTTTTTTCTTTGACTTGGTCGCTGAAGCTTTGTAGGTTGGGGGTGCAGCAGACAGGAAAGGAGTGTTGGGATTTGGCAGAGAAGAGGTAGGGGAGTTGTATGCAGGATAGGTACAGGGAGAGGAGACCGGATATGAATATTTGGTTGGGAGCAATGTATACTGGGTGGCAACAGGGTTTGGTATGGGTGATGGGGAAACATACATTTGGGTAGGCTGGTGTCTGATGGCAGAAGTGGTTTGTTTGGCTGGGGCTAATTGCATCATGCCAGACCATGCTGAAAGTATGGGTTGTACAAATTGTGAATTCAAGTTTCCCTGTCTAACAAAAGACTGCGCAGACACAATGCATTCAGAAATCACCTGTGGGGAGCAGCCAGAGTAGTGCTCAAAAAAGTCGTCGGGATCATCTTCAAAAAGCCATACTAGGGATACAACCTGATTCATATCAAAAGGGGGAGTGAAATCATCACGGCCCTCAGGAATACAGGGTAGGGCCAGCTCGGCACAAATCTGGATCAGGGGCTGCACGTCCTCAAAAAGAAAATGGCCCTGATCAACAAAAGCATGGACTATACGGTTGCACTCCAGTAGTTGCTCCCTAGTATAGCCACCCAAAGTCTGATAACAAAGATCTCTTTCTTCCAATGCCAGGAGTGAAAGATACAAAATATCTTCCAGCTGCATCTTCCTTGACAAAAGCAAGTGTCCAGACCCAATTCCCAAGTGCAGCCGATCTGTTAGTATGGCTTCAGTATTCTGTTAGGGATGGAGCCTAAACACAGGCATCCAACACAGGTGAACAGATCGATGGGCTGCACTAAAGGAATCAGGCTCCAAAAGGTAGTGATAAAGATATATTTATTAATAATAAAGACACACGTGAACACAGCAACCACAAACAAGCAAGAACACAAATAACACAGCAAACCCCCAAGCCCTAATCTAACTAACTAGCTAACAATACCCTCAAAGCAATGGAACATATATATATACAAGGCAGGGAGGAGAGACCAAGGGGGAAACAGGAAGCAAGGAAACAGTGACACCAGCAGGCGATCCAAGTAATAGCACCGTTCCTGACAGTAATGCAGACTTTCAGCTCCCTCCAAAGATTTTCTATTGGGTTCGGGTCTAGAGACTGGCTAGGCCACTCCAGGACCTTGAGATGCTTCTTACGGAGCCACTCCTTAGTTGCCCTGGCTGTGTGTTTTCGGGTCGTTGTCATGCTGGAAGACACAGCCACGACTCATCTTCAATGCTCTTACTGAGGGAAGGAGGTTGTTGGCCAAGATCTCGTGATACATGGCCCCATCCATCCCCCCTCAATACGGTGCAGTCGTCCTGTCCCCTTTGCAGAAAAGCAGCCCCAAAGAATGATGTTTCCACCTCCATGCTTCACGGTTGGGATGGTGTTCTTGGGGTTGAACTCATCCGTCTTCTTCCTCCAAACACGGCGACTGGAGTTTAGACCAAAAAGCTCTATTTTTGACTCATCTGACCACATGACCTTCTCCCATTCCTCCTCTGGATCATCCAGATGGTCATTGGCAAACTTCAGATGGGCCTGGACATGCGCTGGCTTGAGCAGGGGGACCTGCAGGATTTTAATCCATGACGGCGTAGTGTGTTACAAATGGTTTTATTTGAGACTGTGGTCCCAGCTCTCTTCAGGTCATTGACCAGGTCCTGCCGTGTAGTTCTGGTCTGATCCCTCACCTTCCTCGTGATCATTTTGGAAATAAGTAATTTTTATCCTTCACTGATGTGCGCTGATGAGGTGGCACTTATGGGCACTAACGGGCACTGATTAGGTGGCACTGATGAGGAGGCACTAATATGCCACACTGATGGGCACTGATATGTGGCACTGATGAGCATTGATAGGAGGTACTGATGGGCATTGATGGACAGCACTGATGAGCAGGCACTAATGGGCACTGAAAGGCAGCACTGATTGGGGTCACTGATGGGCACTGATTGGGGTCACTGCTGGGGCTTTACTGTAATCAGGGCACTGATGATCAGTGCCCTGATTTCCTGTCCTGGTCCTGTCCCTGTCAGTGAGAGGCGAGGAGAGCCGATAAACGGCAGTTCCTTGGTTACATGTGATTGAACACAGCCGATCACATAGGTAAAGAGCCGCGCCATCGGCTCTTTACCGAAATTGGGGTCAAGCCATGTCCTAGTCCCATGTCCCGCTAAAAATCGCAGAATGCCGCCATTACTAGTAAACAATGTAATAATAAAAATGCCATAAATATTTTCCCTATTTTGTAGACGTGATAACTTTTGTGCGTATATTTTTTTTTTTCCAAAAATATTTAGAAGAATATATATTGGCCTAAACTGAGGAAGAAATTGATGAAGGATTTGTACTGAGAGGGTGGATTTATGTTAGGAAGGGGATTGGGGGGGGGTGTATATTCGTGCTAGTATGGATGATTGGGGGGATTTGTACTAGGAGGGGCAAATTTGAGGGGAGGGGGATTAGTGTTAGGAGAGGTGATTTGAGGGGGGATTTGTCTTGGGAGAGGGGAATTTGGAGGGAGAGGATTTATGCTCCGAGGGGAAATTTGAGGTGTAGAGGATTTGTGCTAGGAGGGGGGAATTTATACTGGAATTTTGGCTTGCAAAGGGAATTTATGCTTAGAGGTAAGTGTGAAGATTAGAGGGGAGGGGAGGGATTTTTGCTGGCACATAATGTTCATACATTTTAAGGTGACACTGAACTACTCTGATGGAATTATGTAAAAAAGTTAAAAAAAATCTTTAAAAAATCTTTAAAAAATCTTTAAAAAATCTTTAAAAAATCTTTAAAAAATCTTTACAAAATTGAAAAAAAATCATGTAACTTTTTTTTTTATTTAACATACTGTCACCAGTCAGTATCCCTGACCACCACCACACCAGTCGTATGTGATGACGCTGTATTGTGCTGGTGACAGTATGTAAAAAAAAATTAAATTTCTTGAATGAATGAAAATCATTTATGACAGCTAAAACTATTGCCTATAACAGTGATCATCACTGTTGGTGGTCAGGGACGCCTGCCTTTACACACACATGAGCTTAAATGGCATCCCAGTCTTGGTCCGTAGGTTTCAATATTGAGTTTGCCCACCCTTTGCAGCTACAGTAGGTGCCGCTGATATTGTGTTTCCAGCGCAATCCCATCGTGCTGGTTCTCGGCGACAGGGTTCTCGAACCAGCGCCATCCCATCGCGCACGTTCTCGCACTGGCTGAAATAGGAAAATGTCACATTTTCCTATAGCAGCGAGCACGAGAAATAAGCGACAATGTCGCCTCTTTAATAAGACCTGCATGCCTTCAGGGGCATACCAGGCCCTTAGGTCTGGTACGGATTTGAAGGGGAACCCCCTACGCCGAAAAAACGGCATGGGGTCTCCCCAAAATCCATACCAGACCCTTATCCGAGCACGCAGCCTGGCCGGTCAGGAAAGGGGGTGGGGACGAGCGAGCCCCCCCTCTTGAGCCATACCAGGCCGCATGTCCTCAACATGGGGGGGTGGGTGCTTTGGGGAAGGGGGGCGCCCCCCCACCCCAAAGCACCTTGTCCCCATGTTGATGAGGACAAGGGCCTCTTCCCGACAATCCTGGCCATTGGTTGTCGGGGTCTGCGGGTGGGGGGCTTTTTCGGAATCCGGGAGCCCCCTTTAATAAGGGGGCCCCCAGATCCCGGCCCCCCACCCTATGTGAATGAGTATAGGGTACATCATACCCCTACCCATTCACCTGGGGAAAAGAATCAATAAAAAAAAATAACACTACACAGGTTTTTAAAGTGACTCGTGATAGGTCCCAGATGATTGCGCGGCCAGTCATGGTGCGCGACGCGGTTCGCACATGCGCAGTGGGTGCCAGGCTGTGAAGCCACAGCCGAGCACCCACAGTTAAAATGTCGGGGCCGCTGAGCAGAGGGGGAGACGAGCGGGGCTTCTATCCCCCGCATTGCTGGACCCTGGGACAAGTAAGTGTCCGATTATTAAAAGACGCAGCTGCAGTAGTTGTAGCTGCTGACTTTTAAATTTTTTTTTAAGTGAAACTCCGCTTTAAGGACTGAGCCTCTTTCTGAGATTTGTTGTTAACAAGTTAAAAACATTTTTTTTTGGTAAAAAATTACTTAAAACCCCCAAACATTATACATTTTTTTCTAACACCCTAGAGAATAAAATGGCGGTTGTTGCAATACTTTTTGTCATACCGTATTTGCGCAGCGGTCTTACAAGCGCACTGTTTTTGGAAAAAATACACTTTTTTGAATTAAAAAATAAGACAACAGTTAGCACAATTTTTTTTATATTGTGAAAGATAATGTTATGCTCAGTAAATTGATACCCAACATGTCACGCTTCAAAATTGCGCCCGTTTGTGGAATGGCGACAAACTTTTACCCTTAAAAATCTCCATAGGCAACGTTTAAAAAATTCTACAGGCTCCATGTTTTGAGTTACAGAGGAGGTCTAGGGCTAGAACTATTGCTCTTGCTCTACCGGTCGTGGCGATACCTCACATGTGTGGTTTAAACACCGTTTTCATATGTGGGCGCTACTCACATATGCGTTCGCTTCTGCACGCAAGCTCGGCGGGACGGGGGGCGCGTTTAAAACCAGACCAACTTTATTGAAAAGTATATGCATGGTACATAAATTGATATAAGCCAACATGGCTAAAACATTAATACATACATAAACACATTGAAGTATCTTTGTGACATAAAGTGAAATACCCAATGGAAGTGGAGCCAATACACAATAAAGAAAAAGAGAAAAAAAAAAGGAGGGGGAGGATGAGTGAGGAACATATCAGGTACACGTTTCACCATCCGCCAACCATCTGCTCCAGACCTTCTCATACTTAAGCGGACACCCTCTATGTTCAGCTTCTTATATGGAAGAGTGTCATTAATCTCTTTTTTCCAGCACTGGATTGTAGGGGGCAGGGCCTGCATCCAATTACGGGCCCCAGCTTTTCCCGCCAAGAATAGCGTCTCATGTAAAAAGGTACGGAGGTGTTTGTCAGCTTATAAGTCAAGCAGCAGACCAAGCAGGCACATCTTTGAGTCTAGGGTAGCAGGAGAGACCATCTGGTCATGCAGGAAGCGTATCACCTGCATCCAGTATGCTTGGATAGTTGGGCAGGGCCATATGAGATGGTAGAAGGAGCCTGGGGTGTGGTCGCATAGGCGGCACCCAGGATTGTACATGAGTTTGAAACGCGCTATCCTCGGAGGAGTCAGATACATCCTATGTATAATATACAACTGCGTGAGGTGGTCTGACAGTTTGGGGGAAACTTTTTTCCACGTCCTCCAAAATTGCATCCCAATCCTCATCCTCAATTACTCCAACATCCATCTCCCATCCAGTCCTGGCAGCATAGGCCAAGACTGTGGTACTAGGGAGACGAATGGCAGAATATAGGGTGGAGATAAGTTTGGCTGGTTCAGTACCTGTGACTGTGTCTACTATAGAGGGGCCTGCCAGGGACAGGTTGGAGCCAGTAAACTGGGTTTGTATATCGTGGCGGAGTTGTAAATACCTAAAGAGAAGGCAATTGTGGAGGGAAAATTCGTCCTTTAGCGTTTGGAATGTTTTAAGTCCCGTAGTGGTCATGATCTGGTGTATGTACAAGATCCCATGGCGTATCCACACCGCAGGGTCTGGAAAAAAATTCAGGCAACCGTGTGTTTAACCAGAGAGGGGTGTAAGAGTGGACCTGTGGGGTCCCAAGTTTTTGTAGTGCCATCCGCCATACCCTCCTGTGGTGTGTCAGCATGTCTGCTTTGTGTTGGGAGGGATGTCTTGTCAATGTAGCTCTAAGGACTGACTGAAGTGGGGTATGAGCTGGTTCATCAGGGTGCTCACAGAGTAAATAACCACAATGTGTAGCGCTAACAAAAAATAGAGCCAATAGACTCATAAAGTGAAAGAAAGTCCGGTGCAATATAATATAGTGAGACAATAATAAAGTCCTTGGTTAAAAAAAATGAATCATATGACATGGATCATCCTTGCACATGAGATGTATATGGAGAAACTCTGCAAACACAGATGCTGATGTGTATAGACGGGTATATAAACCCTCCAATGGTTAAGGAATGCATACGCTTACCGGCGATGTTGGACCCACCTACCATACGGCAGTGGGTCAGTAAGGCTTATGGTAACTCCTGTAGGTGGCGCCCAAGGGATGAAAGCTGGATTCTGGCAGCACTCCTCCAGGTCTGGGATGGACTCTCGGCTGGATATTCCGGAATCTTCCAAAACGACACACGTGTGGGGCACGACACCAGGAACAAACCAGGAAGCAGCATATGGAAAAAGGAAAAAGGAACTCCAATAGTGTAATTCCACCACTAATTTATTAGGTATGGGGTAAAAAAAATGGTACAAACAGGGGAATTCACCCAAGCAGTACAGAGCATATACTGATAAAATCAAAAATAAAACAGAGTAAAAGCAGTATAAGGGTCTCAAAATCAGCAAAGTCTGACGCGTTTCGACCAATAGGACTTCTACTGGGACACCCAGGTAGAAGACCTATTGGTCAAAACGCGTCGGACTTTGCTGATTTTGAGACCCTTATACTGCTTTTACTGTTTTATTTTTGATTTTATCAGTTATGCTCTGTACTGCTTGGGTGAATTCCCCTGTTTGTACCATTATGTATACCCTATACCCAATAAATTAGTGGTGGAATTACACTATTGGAGTTCCTTTTTCCTTTTTCCATATCCTGCTTTGTTCCTGGTGTCGTGCCCCACACGTGTGTCGTTTTGGAAGATTCCGGAATATCCAGCTGAGAGTCCATCCCAGACCTGGAGGAGTGCTGCCAGAATCCAGCTTTCATCCCTTGGGCGCCACCTACAGGAGTTACCATAAGCCTTACTGACCCACTGCCGTATGGTAGGTGGGTCCAACATCGCTGGTAAGCGTATGCATTCCTTAACCATTGGAGGGTTTATATACTCGTCTATACACATCAGCATCTGTGTTTGAAGAGTTTCTCCATATACATCTCATGTGCAAGGATGATCCATGTCATATGATTCATTTTTTTTAACCAAGGACTTTATTATTGTTTCACTATATTATATTGCACCGGACTTTCTTTCACTTATGAGTCTATTGGCTCTATTTTTTGTTAGCGCTACACATTGTGGTTATTTACTTGTTTGACTTTGTTTGTTAGAGTGTTGGCTGCTTTCACATATATTTTCAGGATATTCACTGTACACAGTACACTATAGTATTATTTTTTGGATTGATTTCATCATTTTCACTTTTTGAGTTAGCGCAGTGTTTCCCTCACTCCATTTTGCTCACAGAGTAGTAGCCGGTATCTTGGTAGCTGTTTTTGTCAAAATGATAGAAATGGGACAGTTGGGAGGCAAGATAATAGTCCTGAAAATCTGGAAGAGCAGCTCCTCCCAATGTCACAGGGTTCTTCAGAATTCTCCAAGATAATTTGTATCTGCTGTGACCCCATATAAACAAGTTAAGAATGGATTCAATTATTTTGAAACATTTTTGTGGTATATACAGGGGGGCATGCCACACCAAATAGAATATCGGGAGGAGTATCATTTTGACTAAACTAACGTGTCCCATAACACCCAAGGGTAGTCTGGCCCAAGTCTGTGTCTTGGTCTTGATCAGGGTATGCAGGGGTTCAATGTTCAAGAGTGTGTAGTCTGTGAGTGATCTGGTGACTTGTACTCCACGGTACTTGATCAAGGAGACCCTTGGGAGAGTCAGAAGGGGGGACGTGAATAAGGGGGGAAATGGTTAATCGGAAGGATCTGGGATTTAGACCAGTTAATACTCAGACCCGAGTGGCTACCAATACGTTCTATGGAGTGGAGGGCTGCAACAAGAGAGTGACCCGAGTCCACCAAGTATAGGAGTGTGTCGTTGGCATACATCCCAATCTTTTATTCCAAGTTCCCTATCTTAAGGCCTCGGATGCTAGTGTCTGCAGGAACCATGATGGCCAATGGCTCCACAGCCAATGCATAAAGCATGGGGGAAAGGGGGCAGCCTTGTCGGGTTCCTTACTCTAGCGGGAATTGGTCAGAAAGCCAACCGTTCACAAACGCCTTGGCCTTTGGGATTGATATAAGAGCTGAGCCCAGCGGATAAAGTTGGGGCCAAATCCAAATCCAGAAAGGCACTCCCAAAGGTAGTTCCACTCCACGGAATCGAAGGCCTTGGCGGCATCCAGAGCCACCACGACCCTCGAGATGATTTCATAATGGGACCCCTGAATGTTCGTGAATAGGCAGCGAATATTCATAGCAGTGTTTTTCCCTGGCATAAAACATGTCTGGTCAGGATAGATCAGTGACAGAATGACCTGGTTATGGTGGGAGACTAAAATCTTAGCCAGTGGCGGCTGGTGCTCAATTTTTTTGGGGGGCGCAAACAGAGCCCCAACCAACAACACCCCCGTCACTCGCCCTTGATTGGGCCTACAGACAGACAGATCGATAGGTACACAGACAGACAGATCGATAGGCAGATAGGTACACAGACAGACAGATCGATAGGTACACAGACAGACAGATCGATAGGCAGATAGGTACACAGACAGACAGATCGATAGGTACACAGACAGACAGATCGATAGGTACACAGACAGACAGAACGATAGGCAGATAGGTACACAGACAGACAGATCGATAGGTACACAGACAGACAGATCGATAGGTAGATAGGTACACAGACAGACAGATCGATAGGCAGATAGGTACACAGACAGACAGATCGATAGGTACACAGACAGACAGATCGATAGGCAGATGGGTACACAGACAGACAGATCGATAGGTACACAGACAGAAAGATCGATAGGTACACAGACAGACAGATCAATAGGCAGATAGGTACACAGACAGACAGATCGATAGGTACACAGACAGACAGATCGATAGGTACACAGACAGACAGATCGATAGGCAGATAGGTACACAGACAGACAAATCTCTAGGCAGATAGGTACACAGACAGACAGATTGATAGGTACACAGACAGTTCGATAGGTACACAGACAGACAAATCGCTAGGCAGATAGGTACACAGACAGACAGATTGATAGGTACACAGACAAATCGATAGGTACACAGACAGACAGATCGCTAGGCAGATAGGTACACAGACAGACAGATCGATAGGTACAAAGACAGACAGATCGATAGGCAGATACTTACACAGACAAATAGATCGATAGGCAGATAGGTACACAGACAGACAGATCGATAGGTACACAGACAGACAGAACGATAGGCAGATAGGTACACAGACAGACAGATCGATAGGTACACAGACAGACAGATCGATAGGCAGATAGGTACACAGACAGACAGATCGATAGGTACACAGACAGACAGATCGATAGGTAGACAGACAGATAGGCAGATAGGTACACAGACAGACAGATCAGATAGGTACACACAGACAGACAAGACATCGATAGGCAGAGGTACACAGACAGACAGATCGATAGGTACACAGACAGATAGGTACACAGACAGACAGATCGATAGGTACACAGACAGACAGATCAGATAGGCAGATAGGTACACAGACAGACAGATCGATAGGCAGATAGGTACACAGACAGATCGACAGATAGGTACACAGACAGATCAGATAGGTACAGACGATAGGCAGACAGACAGGTACACAGACAGACAGATCGATAGGCAGATAGGTACACAGACAGACAGATCAGATAGGATAGGTACACAGACAGACAGACAGTACACAGACAGACAGATAGGCAGATAGGTACACAGACAGACAGAGATAGGTACACAGACAGACAGATAGGCGATAGGTACACAGACAGACAGATCGATAGGCAGATAGGTACACAGACAGACAGATCGATAGGTACACAGACAGACAGATAGGTACACAGACAGACAGATCGATAGGCAGATAGGTACACAGATAGACAGACAGACAGATCGATAGGTACACAGACAGACAGATCGATAGGCAGATGGGTACACAGACAGACAGATCGATAGGTACACAGACAGACAGATCGATAGGTACACAGACAGACAGATTGATAGGTACACAGACAGACAGATCGATAGGTACACAGACAGACAGATCGATAGGCAGATAGGTACACAGACAGACAGATCGATATAGACAGACAGATCGATAGGTATAGACAGATAGATAGGTACACAGACAGACAGATCGATAAGCAGATAGGTACACAGACAGACAGATCGATAGGTACAAGGACACACAGACAGACAGAGATAGGCAGATAGGTACACAGACAGACAGATCGATAGGCAGATCGGTACACAGACAGACAGACAGATCGATAGGCAGATACACAGACAGACAGACAGATCGATAGGCAGATAGGTACACAGACAGACAGATCGATAGGTACACAGACAGATCGATAGGTACACAGACAGATCGATAGGCAGATATAGACAGACAGATCGATAGGTACACAGACAGACAGATCAGATAGGTACAGATAGGTACAGACACGATAGGTACACAGACAGACAGATCGATAGGCAGATAGGTACACAGACAGACAGAGATAGGCAGATAGGTACACACAGACAGAGACAGAGGTACACACAGACAGATCGATAGGTACACAGACAGACAGATACAGATCGATAGGTACACAGACACAGACAGAGATAGGTACACAGACAGACAGATCGATAGGTACACAGACAGACAGACAGATCGATAGGTACACAGACAGACAGATCGATAGGCAGATAGGTACACAGACAGATAGGTACACAGACAGACAGACAGATAGGACACAGACAGACAGATCGATAGGTACACAGACAGACAGATCGATAGGCAGATAGGTACACAGACAGACAGATAGGCAGATAGGTACACAGACAGACAGATCGATAGGCAGATAGGTACACAGACAGACAGATCGATATACACAGACAGACAGATCGATAGATAGGTACACAGACAGACAGATCGATAGGTACACAGACAGACAGATCGATAGCAGATACACAGACAGACAGATCAGATCGATAGGTACACAGACAGACAGAGATAGGCAGATAGGTACACAGACAGACAGATCGATAGGTACACAGACAGATCGATCAGATAGGTACACAGACAGACAGATCGATAGACAGACAGATCGATAGGTACACAGACAGACAGATCGATAGGTACACAGACAGACAGACAGATAGGCAGATAGGTACACAGACAGACAGACAGACAGATCGATAGGTACACAGACAGACAGATCGATAGCAGATAGGTACACAGACAGACAGACAGACAGATCGATAGGTACACAGACAGACAGATCGATAGGTACACAGACAGACAGATCGATAGGCAGATAGGTACACAGACAGACAGATCGATAGGTACACAGACAGACAGATCGATAGGCAGATGGGTACACAGACAGACAGATCGATAGGTACACAGACAGACAGATCGATAGGTACACAGACAGACAGAGACAGATAGGCCGATAGGTACACAGACAGACAGACAGCTAGGTACACAGACAGACAGATCGATAGGCAGATAGGTACACCGACAGACAGATCGATAGGTACACAGACAGACAGGTACACAGACAGACAGATCGATAGGCAGCTAGGTACACAGACAGACAGATCGATAGGTACACAGATAGACAGACAGACACAGACAGACAGACAGATCGATAGGTACACAGACACAGACAGACAGATAGATAGGCAGATAGGTACACAGACAGACAGATAAGTACACAGACAGACAGATCGATAGGCAGATAGGTACACAGACAGACAGATCGATAGATAGGTACACAGACAGACAGATCGATAGGTACACAGACAGACAGATCAATAGGCAGATAGGTACACAGACAGACAGATAGATAGGCAGATAGGTACACAGACAGACAGATCGATAGGCAGATAGGTACACAGACAGACAGATCGATAGGTACACAGACAGACAGATCGATAGGCAGATAGGTACACAGACAGACAGACAGACAGAGACAGATCGATAGGTACACAGACAGACAGATCGATAGGCAGATAGGTACACAGACAGACAGATCGATAGGTACACAGACAGACAGATCGATAGAGATAGGTACACAGACAGACAGACAGATCGATAGGTACACAGACAGACAGATCGATAGGCAGATAGGTACACAGACAGACAGATCGATAGGTACACAGACAGACAGATCGATAGGCAGATAGGTACACAGACAGACAGATCGATAGGTACACAGACAGACAGATAGATAGGTACACAGACAGACAGATCGATAGATAGGTAGACAGACAGACAGATCGATAGGCAGATAGGTACACAGACAGATAGATACACAGACAGACAGACAGACAGACAGACAGATCGATAGGTACACAGACAGACAGATCGATAGGCAGATAGGTACACAGACAGACAGATCGATAGGTACACAGACAGACAGATCGATAGGCAGATAGGTACACAGACAGACAGATCGATAGACAGACAGACAGACAGATCGATAGGCAGATAGGTACACAGGCAGACAGATCGATAGGCAGATAGGTACACCGACAGACAGATCGATAGGTACACAGACAGACAGATAGGCAGACAGACAGACAGATAGGCAGATAGGTACACAGACAGACAGACAGATCGATAGGCAGATAGTTACACAGACAGACAGACAGGTCGATAGGCAGATAGGTACACAGACAGACAGATCAGTACACAGACAGATCTATAGGTACACAGACAGACAGATCGATAGGTACACAGACAGACAGATCGATAGGCAGATAGGTACACAGACAGACAGATCGATAGGCAGATAGGTACACAGACAGACAGATCGATAGGTACACAGACAGACAGATCGATAGGCAGATAGGTACACAGACAGACAGATCGATAGGTACACAGACAGACAGATCGATAGGCAGATAGGTACACAGACAGACAGATCGATAGGTACACAGACAGACAGATCGCTAGGCAGATAGGTACACAGACAGATAGACAGACAGACAGATCGATAGGCACACAGACAGACAGACAGATCGATAGGTACACAGACAGAAAGATCGATAGGTACACAGACAGACAGAGATACAGATAGGTACACAGACAGACAGATCGATAGGTACATAGACAGACAGACAGACAGATAGGCAGATAGGTACACAGACAGACAGATCGATAGGTACACAGACAGACAGATCGATAGGTACACAGACAGACAGATCGATAGGCAGATAGGTACACAGACAGACAGATCGATAGGTACACAGGCAGACAGATCGATAGGCAGATAGGTACACAGACAGACAGATCGATAGGCAGATAGGTACACAGACAGACAGATAGATAGGTACACAGACAGACAGATCGATAGGCAGATAGGTACACAGACAGACAGATCGATAGGTACACAGACAGACAGATCGATAGGTACACAGACAGACAGATCGATAGGCAGATAGGTACACAGACAGACAGATCGATAGGCAGATAGGTACACAGACAGACAGATCGATAGGGAGATAGGTACACAGACAGACAGATAGATAGGTACACAGACAGACAGATCGATAGGCAGACAGTACACAGACAGACAGATCGATAGGTACACAGACAGACAGATCGATAGGCAGATAGGTACACAGACAGACAGATCGATAGGTACACAGGCAGACAGATCGATAGGCAGGTAGGTACACAGACCGACAGATCGATAGGTACACAGACAGACAGATTGATAGGCAGCTAGGTACACAGACAGACAGATCGACAGACAGACAGAACGATAGGTACACAGACAGACAGACAGATCAGATAGATAGATAGATACACAGACAGACAGATCGATAGGCAGATAGGTACACAGACAGACAGATCGATAGGTACACAGACAGACAGATCGATAGGTACACAGACAGACAGATCGATAGGCAGATAGGTACACAGACAGACAGATCGATAGGTACACAGACAGATAGATACAGACAGATAGATACACAGACAGACAGATCGGTACACAGACAGACAGATCGATAGGTCAGATAGGTACACAGACAGACAGATCGATAGGCAGATAGGTACACAGACAGACAGATCGATAGGCAGATAGGTACACAGATAGACAGATCGATAGGTACACAGACAGATCGATAGGTACACAGACAGACAGATCGATAGGCACACAGACAGACAGATCGATAGGTACACAGACAGACAGATCGATAGGCAGATAGGTACACAGACAGACAGATCGATAGGTACACAGACAGACAGACATATCGATAGACAGACAGACAGATAGGTACACAGACAGACAGATCGATAGGTACACAGACAGACAGATCGATCAGATAGGTACACAGACAGACAGATCGATAGGTACACAGACAGACAGATCGATAGGCAGAACACAGACAGACAGACAGATCAGATAGGTACACAGACAGACAGATCGATAGGCAGGTACACAGACAGACAGATCGATAGGTACACAGACAGACAGATCGATAGGTACACAGACAGACAGATCGATAGGTACACAGACAGACAGAGATCGATAGGTACACAGACAGACAGATCGATAGGCAATAGGTACACAGACAGACAGATCGATAGGTACACAGACAGACAGATCGATAGGCAGATAGGTACACAGACAGACAGATCGATAGGCAGATAGGTACACAGACAGACAGATCGATAGGCAGATAGGTAGACACACAGACAGACAGAGATAGGCAGATAGGTACACAGACAGACAGATAGATAGTACACAGACAGACAGATCGCTAGGCAGATAGGTACACAGACAGACAGATCGATAGGCAGATAGGTACACAGACAGACAGATCGATAGGTACACAGACAGACAGATCGATAGGCAGATAGGTACACAGACAGACAGATCGATAGGTACACAGACAGACAGATAGGCAGATAGGTACACAGACAGACAGATCGATAGGTACACAGACAGACAGATCGATAGGCAGATAGGTACACAGACAGACAGATCGATAGGTACACAGACAGAAAGATCGATAGGTACACAGACAGACATATCGATAGGCAGATAGGTACACAGACAGACAGATTGATAGGTACACAGACAGACAGATCGATAGGCAGATAGGTACACAGACAGACAGATCGATAGGTACACAGACAGACAGATCGATAGGCAGATAGGTACACAGACAGACAGATCGATAGGTACACAGACAGACAGATCGATAGGCAGATAGGTACACAGACAGACAGATCGATAGGTACACAGACAGACAGACCGATAGGTACACAGACAGACAGACAGATAGGATAGGTACACAGACAGACAGATCGATAGGTACACAGACAGACAGATCGATAGGCAGATAGGTACACAGACAGACAGATCGATAGGTACACAGACAGACAGATCGATAGGTACACAGACAGACAGATCGATAGGCAGATAGGTACACAGACAGACAGATCGATAGGTACACAGACAGACAGACAGACAGATCAGATAGGTACACAGACAGACAGATCGATAGGTACACAGACAGATAGGTACACAGACAGACAGATCGATAGGCAGATAGGTACACAGACAGACAGATCGATAGGACAGACAGACAGATCGATAGGCAGATATAGGTACACAGACAGACAGATCGATAGGTACACAGACAGACAGATCGATAGGTACACAGACAGACAGATCAGATAGGTAGATAGGCAGATAGGTACACAGACAGACAGATCGATAGGTACACAGACAGACAGACGATAGGCAGATAGGTACACAGACAGACAGATAGATAGGTACACAGACAGACAGATCGATAGGTACACAGACAGACAGATCGATAGGCAGATAGGTACACAGACAGAGAGATCGATAGGTACACAGACAGACAGACAGATCAGATAGGTACACAGACAGACAGACAGATAGATAGGTACACAGACAGAAAGGCAGATAGGTACACAGACAGACAGATCGATAGGTACACAGACAGACAGATCGTTAGGCAGATAGGTACACAGACAGACAGATCGATAGGTACACAGACAGACAGATAGATAGACAGATAGGTACACAGACAGACAGATCGATAGGCAGATACACACAGACAGACAGATCGATAGGCAGGTACACAGACAGACAGATAGATAGGTACACAGACAGACAGATCGATAGGCAGATAGGTACACAGACAGACAGATCGATAGGTACACAGACAGACAGATAGGCAGATAGGTACACAGACAGACAGATCGATAGGCAGATAGGAACACAGACAGACAGAGATCGATAGGTACACAGACAGACAGATCGATAGGCAGATAGGTACACAGACAGACAGATCGATAGGTACACAGACAGACAGATCGATAGGCAGATAGGTACACAGACAGATCGATAGGTACATAGACAGACAGACAGATAGATAGGTACACAGACAGACAGATAGGCAGATAGGTACACAGATAGGTACACAGACAGACAGATCGATAGGTACACAGACACACAGACAGATAGGCAGATAGGTACACAGACAGACAGATCGATAGACAGACAGATCGATAGGTACACAGACAGACAGATCGATAGGTACACAGACAGACACAGACAGACACAGACAGACAGATCGATAGGTACACAGACAGACAGATCGATAGGCAGATAGGTACACAGACAGACAGATCGATAGGTACACAGACAGACAGATCGATACAGATAGACAGACAGACAGATCGATAGGTACACAGACAGACAGACAGATCGATAGGTACACAGACAGACAGGTACACAGACAGATCGATAGGATAGGCAGATAGGTACACAGACAGACAGATCGATAGGATAGGCAGATAGGTACACAGACAGACAGATCGATAGGTACAGACAGATCGATAGGCAGATAGGTACACAGACAGACAGATCGATAGGATAGGTACACAGACAGACAGATCGATAGGCAGATAGGTACACAGACAGACAGATCGATAGGTACACAGACAGACAGATAGGTACACAGACAGACAGATCGATAGGTACACAGACAGACAGATCGATAGGCAGATAGGTACACAGACAGACAGATCGATAGGTACACAGACAGACAGATCGATAGGTACACAGATAGACAGATACACAGACAGACAGATCGATAGGTACACAGACAGACAGATATCAGATAGGTACACAGACAGACAGATCGACAGACAGATAGGTACACAGACAGACAGATCGATAGGCAGATAGGTACACAGACAGACAGATCGATAGGTACACAGACAGACAGATCGATAGGTACACAGACAGACAGATCGATAGGCAGAGGGGTACACAGACAGACAGATAGATAGGTACACAGACAGACAGATCGATAGGCAGATAGGTACACAGACAGACAGATAGGCACACAGACAGACAGATAGGTACACAGACAGACAGATCGATAGGCAGATAGGTACACAGACAGACAGATCGATAGGTACACAGACAGACAGATCGATAGGTACACAGACAGACAGATCGATAGGCAGATAGGTACACAGACAGACAGATCGATAGGTACACAGACAGACAGATCGATAGGTACACAGACAGACAGATCGATAGGTACACAGCAGACAGATCGATAGGCAGATAGGTACACAGACAGACAGATCTATAGGTACACAGACAGACAGATCGATAGGTACACAGACAGACAGATCGATAGGCAGATAGGTACACAGACAGACAGATCGATAGTTACACAGACAGACAGATCGATAGGCAGATAGGTACACAGACATACCGATCGATAGGTACACAGACAGACAGATAGCAGATAGGTACACAGACAGACAGATCGATAGGCAGATAGGTACACAGACAGACAGATCGATAGGTACACAGACAGACAGATCGATAGGCAGATAGGTACACAGACAGACAGATCGATAGGTACACAGACAGACAGATCGATAGGTACACAGACAGACAGATCGATAGGCAGATAGGTACACAGACAGACAGATCGATAGGTACACAGACAGACAGATCGATAGGCACACAGTACACAGATCGATAGACAGACAGTACACAGACAGACAGATAGGCAGATAGGTACACAGACAGACAGATCGATAGGCAGATAGGTACACAGACAGACAGATCGATAGGTACACAGACAGACAGATCGATAGGTACACAGACAGACAGATCGATAGGCAGATAGGTACACAGACAGACAGAGATCAGATAGGTACACAGACAGACAGATCGATAGGTACACAGACAGACAGATCGATAGGCAGATAGGTACACAGACAGACAGATCGATAGGCACACAGACAGACAGATCGATAGGTACACAGACAGACAGATCGATAGGCAGATAGGTACACAGACAGACAGATTGATAGGTACACAGACAGACAGATCGATAGGCAGATAGGTAACACAGACAGACAGATCGATAGGCAGATAGGTACACAGACAGACAGATAGGCAGATAGGTACACAGACAGATCGATAGTTACACAGACAGACAGATTGATAGGCAGATAGGTACACAGACAGACAGATCGATAGGTACACAGACAGAAAGGCAGATAGGTACACAGACAGACAGATCGATAGATACACAGACAGACAGATCGATAGGCAGATGGGTACACAGACAGACAGATCGATAGGTACACAGACAGAAAGATCGATAGGTACACAGACAGACAGATCGATAGGCAGATAGGTACACAGACAGACAGATCGATAGGTACACAGACAGACAGACAGACAGATCGGTACACAGACAGACAGATCGATAGGTACACAGACAGAAAGATCGATAGGTACACAGACAGACAGATCGATAGGCAGATAGGTACACAGACAGACAGATCGATAGGTACACAGACAGACAGATCGATAGGCAGATAGGTACACAGACAGACAGATCGATAGGTACACAGACAGAAAGATCGATAGGTACACAGACAGACAGATCAATAGGCAGATAGGTACACAGACAGACAGATCGATAGGCACACAGACAGACAGATCGATAGGTACACAGACAGACAGATCGATAGGCAGATAGGTACACAGACAGACAGATCGATAGGTACACAGACAGACAGATCGATAGACAGATAGGTACACAGATAGACAGATAGATAGGTACACAGACAGATCGATAGGTAGACAGACAGAAAGGCAGATAGTTAGACAGACAGACAGACAGATAGGCAGATAGGTACACAGACAGACAGATCGATAGGCAGATAGGTACACAGACAGACAGATCGATAGGTACACAGACAGACAGATCGATAGGCAGATAGGTACAGACAGACAGATCGATAGACAGATACACAGACAGACAGATCGATAGGTACACAGACAGACAGATCGATATAGACAGACAGATCGATAGGATAGGACAGACAGACAGACAGATAGGCAGATAGGTACACAGACAGACAGATCGATCAGATAGGTACACAGACAGACAGATCGATAGGTACACAGACAGACAGATCGATAGGCAGATAGGTACACAGACAGATCGACAGATCAGATAGGTACACAGACAGACAGATCGATAGGTACACAGACAGACAGATCGATAGGCAGATAGGATAGGTACACACAGACAGATCGATAGGCAGATAGGTACACAGACAGATCGATAGGTACACAGACAGACAGATCGATAGGCAGATAGGTACACACAGACAGACAGATCGATAGATAGGTACACACAGACAGATCGATAGGTACACAGACAGATAGGTACACAGAGAGACAGATAGGTACACAGACAGACAGATCGATAGGCAGATAGGTACACAGACAGACAGCAGATAGGTACACAGACAGACAGATCGATAGGCAGATAGGTACACAGACAGACAGATAGTACACAGACAGATCGATAGGCAGATAGTACACAGTACACAGACAGACAGATAGGCAGATAGGTACACAGACAGACAGACGATAGCAGATAGGTACACAGACAGACAGATCGATAGCAGATAGGTACACAGACAGACAGACAGATCGATAGGTACACAGACAGACAGATCAGATAGGCAGATAGGTACACAGACAGACAGATCGATAGGTACACAGACAGACAGGATAGGCAGATAGGTACAGACAGACAGATAGGTACACAGACAGACAGATCGATAGGCAGATAGGTACACAGACAGACAGATCGATAGGTACACAGACAGACAGATCGATAGGCAGATAGGTACACAGACAGACAGATCGATAGTACGATAGGTACAGACAGAGATCGATAGGTACACAGACAGACAGACAGATCAGATAGGCAGATAGGTACACAGACAGACAGACAGATCAGATAGGATAGGTACACAGACAGACAGATCGATAGGCGATAGGTACACAGACAGACAGATCGATAGGCAGATAGGTACACAGACAGATCGATATAGGTACACAGACAGACAGATCGATAGGTACATAGGACAGACAGATAGGTACACAGACAGACAGATCGATAGACAGATCGATAGGTACAGATAGACAGACAGATAGATAGGTACACAGACAGACAGAGATCGATAGTACACAGACAGACAGGTACACAGACAGACAGACAGATAGGTACACAGACAGACAGATCGATAGGTACACAGACAGACAGATCGATAGGCAGATAGGTACACAGACAGACAGATCGATAGGCATATCGATAGGTACACAGACAGAGGTACACAGACAGACAGATCGATAGGTACACAGACAGACAGATCGATAGACACAGATAGACATCGATAGGTACACAGACAGACAGATCGATAGGCAGATAGGTACACAGACAGACAGATCGATAGACAGCAGATAGGTACACAGACAGACAGATAGGCAGATAGGTACACAGACAGACAGATCGATAGGTACACAGACAGACAGATCGATAGGTACACAGACATCGATAGGTACACAGACAGATCGATAGGCAGATAGGTACACAGACAGACAGATCAGATATCAGATAGGTACACAGACAGACAGAGATAGGCAGATAGGTACACAGACAGACAGATCGATACACACAGACAGACAGATCGATACACAGACAGACAGATCGATAGTACACAGATAGAGACAGACAGACAGATAGGTACACACAGACAGATCGATAGGCAGATAGGTACACAGACAGACAGATCGATAGGTACACAGACAGACAGATAGGTACACAGACAGACAGAGATAGGTACACAGACAGACAGATCGATAGGTACACAGACAGACAGATCGATAGGCAGATAGGTACACAGACAGACAGATCGATAGGCAGATAGGTACACAGACAGACAGATCGATAGGCAGATAGGTACACAGACAGACAGATCGATAGGTACACAGACAGACAGATCGATAGGCACATAGGTACACAGACAGACAGACAGACAGATCGATAGGTACACAGACAGACAGATCGATAGGCAGATAGGTACACAGACAGACAGATCGATAGGTACACAGACAGACAGATCGATAGGCAGATAGGTACACAGACAGACAGATCGATAGGTACACAGACAGATACAGACAGATAGGTACACAGACAGACAGATCGATAGGCAGATAGGTACACAGACAGACAGATCGATAGGCAGATAGGTACACAGACAGACAGCAGATAGGTACACAGACAGACAGATCGATAGGTACACAGATAGGTACACAGACAGACAGATCGATAGGCAGATAGGTACACACAGACAGACAGATCAGATAGGTACACAGACAGACAGATAGGTACACAGACAGACAGATAGGTAGATACAGACAGACAGATCGATAGATAGGTACAGACAGACAGATCGATAGGCAGATAGGTACACAGACAGACAGATCGATAGGCAGATAGGTACACAGACAGATCGATAGGTACACAGACAGACAGATCGATAGGAGATAGGTACACAGACAGACAGATCGATAGGCAGATAGGTACACAGACAGACAGATAGATAGGCAGATAGGTACACAGACAGACAGATCGATAGGTACACAGACAGACAGATCGATAGGCAGATAGGTACACAGACAGATCGATAGGTACACAGACAGACAGATCGATAGGTACACAGACAGACAGATCGATAGGCAGATAGGTACACAGACAGATAGATCGATAGGCAGATAGGTACACAGACAGACAGATCGATAGTTACACAGACAGACAGACATATCGATAGGTACACAGACAGACAGATAGGTACACAGACAGACAGATCGATAGGCAGATGGGTACACAGACAGACATCGATAGGTACACAGACAGAAAGATCGATAGGTACACAGACAGACAGATCGATAGCAGATAGGTACACAGACAGACAGATCGATAGGTATATAGACAGACAGATCGATAGGCAGATAGGTACACAGACAGACAGATCGATAGTACACAGACAGATAGGTACACAGACAGACAGATAGGCAGATAGGTACACAGACAGACAGATCGATAGGACAGATAGGTACACAGACAGACAGATCGATAGATAGGTACACAGACAGACAGATCGATAGGCAGATAGGTACACAGACAGACAGATCGATAGGTACACAGACAGACAGATCGATAGGCAGATAGGTACACAGACAGACAGATCGATAGGCAGATAGGTACACAGACAGACAGATCGATAGGTACACAGACAGACAGATCGATAGGCAGAGAGGTACAGACAGACAGACAGATCAGATAGATACACAGACAGACAGATCAGATAGGACAGGTACACAGACAGACAGATCAGATCGATAGGTACACAGACAGACAGATCGATAGGCAGATAGGTACACAGACAGATAGATCGATAGACAGATAGGTACACAGACACACAGACAGATAGATAGGTACACATACAGACAGATCGATAGGCAGATAGGTACACAGACAGACAGATCAATAGGTACACAGACAGACAGATCGATAGGCAGATAGGTACACAGACAGATCGATAGGTACACAGACAGAAAGGCATATAGGTACACAGACAGACAGATCGATAGATACACAGACAGACAGATCGATAGGCAGATGGGTACACAGACAGACAGATCGATAGGTACACAGACAGAAAGATCGATAGGTACACAGACAGACAGATCGATAGGCAGATAGGTACACAGACAGACAGATCGATAGGTACACAGACAGACAGATCGATAGGCAGATGGGTACACAGACAGACAGATCGATAGGTACACAGACAGAAAGATCGATAGGTACACAGACAGACAGATCGATAGGCAGATAGGTACACAGACAGACAGATCGATAGGTACACAGACAGACAGATCGATAGGCAGATAGGTACACAGACAGACAGGAACACAGACAGATCAATAGGTACACAGACAGACAGATCGATAGGCAGATAGGTACACAGACAGATCGATAGGTACACAGACAGACAGATTGATAGGCAGATAGGTACACAGACAGACAGATCGATAGGTACTCAGACAGACAGACAGATAGGCAGATAGGTACACAGACAGACAGAGAGCGATAGGTACACAGACAGACAGATCGATAGGATACACAGACAGACAGATCGATAGGCACATAGACAGACAGACAGAAAGATCGATAGGTACACAGACAGACAGACAGATAGGTAGGTACACAGACAGACAGATCGATAGGTACACAGACAGACCGATCGATAGACAGATAGATATACACAGACAGGCAGATAGGTACACAGACAGAAAGATCGATAGGTACACAGACAGACAGATCGATAGGCAGATAGGTACACAGACAGACAGATCGATAGGTACACAGACAGACAGATCGCTAGGCAGATAGGTACACAGACAGACAGATCGATAGGTACACAGACAGACAGATCTATAGGCAGATAGGTACACACAGACAGACAGATCGATAGGCAGATAGGTACACAGACAGACAGAGATAGGCAGATAGGTAGGTACACAGACAGACAGATAGATAGGTACACAGACAGACAGATCGATAGGTACACAGACAGACACAGACAGACAGATCGATAGGTACACAGACAGACAGATCGATAGGTACACAGACAGACATATCGATAGGCAGATAGGTACACAGACAGACAGATCGATAGGTACACAGACAGACAGATCGATAGGTACACAGACAGAACGGCAGATAGGTACACAGACAGACAGATCGATAGGTACACAGACAGACAGAACGATAGGCAGATAGGTACACAGACAGACAGATCGATAGATACACAGACAGATCGATAGGCAGATAGGTACACAGACAGACAGATCGATAGGTACACAGACAGACAGATCGATAGGCAGATAGGTACACAGACAGACAGATCGATAGGTACACAGACAGACAGATCGATAGGCAGATAGGTACACAGACAGACAGATCGAGGTAGACAGACAGACAGACAGATAGGCAGATAGGTACACAGACAGACAGATCGATACACAGACAGACAGATAGTACACAGACAGACAGATCGATAGGCAGATAGGTACACAGACAGACAGATCAGATAGGTACACAGACAGACAGACAGATAGGTACACAGACAGACAGATCGATAGGTACACAGACACAGATAGGTACACAGCAGACAGATAGGTACACAGACAGACAGATCGATAGGTACACAGACAGACAGACAGACAGATACAGATCGATACACAGACAGACAGATCGATAGGTACACAGACAGACAGACACGATAGGCGATAGGTACACAGATATACAGACAGAGATAGGTACACAGACAGACAGATCGATAGGTACACACAGACAGACAGATAGGTACACAGACAGACAGATAGGTACACAGACAGACATCGATAGGTACACAGACGATAGGTACACAGACAGACAGATCGACAGATCGATAGGTACACAGACAGACAGATCGATAGGCAGATAGGTACACAGACAGACAGATAGGTACAGATCGATAGGTACACACAGACAGATACAGATAGGTACACAGACAGACAGATCGATAGGTACACAGACAGACAGATCGATATAGGTACACAGTACACAGACAGATCGATAGGTACACAGACAGACAGATCGATAGGCAGATAGGTACACAGACAGACAGATCGATAGGTACACAGACAGACAGATCGATAGGCAGATAGGTACACAGACAGACAGATAGGCAGATAGGTACACAGACAGACAGATCGATAGGTACACAGACAGACAGATCGATATTCAGATAGGTACACAGACAGACAGATCGATAGGTACAGACAGACAGATCGATAGGTACACAGCAGATAGGTACACAGACAGACAGATCGATAGATAGTACAGACAGACAGACACAGGCAGATAGGTACACAGACAGACAGACAGATAGGCAGATAGGTACACAGACAGACAGACAGATCAGATAGGTACACAGACAGACAGATCGATAGGTACACAGACAGACAGAGATAGTACACAGAGACAGGCAGATAGGTACACAGACAGACAGATCAGATAGGTACACAGACAGACAGATCGATAGTACACAGACAGACAGATCGATAGGTACACAGACAGACAGATCGATAGGTACACAGACAGACAGATCGATAGGCAGATAGGTACACAGACAGACAGATCGATAGATAGGTACACAGACAGGATAGGTACACAGACAGACAGACAGATCGATAGGCAGATAGGTACACAGACAGACAGATCGATAGGTACACACAGACAGATCGATAGGTACACAGACAGACAGATCGATAGGCAGATAGTACACAGACAGACAGATCGATAGGCAGATAGGGTACACAGACAGATAGATACACAGACAGACAGATAGGTACACAGACAGACAGATCGATAGGCAGATAGGTACACAGACAGACAGATCGATAGGCAGATAGGTACACAGACAGACAGATCGATAGGCAGATAGGTACACAGACAGACAGATCGATAGGTACACAGACAGACAGACGATAGGTACACAGACAGACAGATAGGCAGATAGGTACACAGACAGACAGATCGATAGGCAGATAGGTACACAGACAGACAGACAGATCGATAGGTACACAGACAGACAGATCGATAGGCAGATAGGTACAGACAGACAGACAGATCAGATAGGTACACAGACAGACAGATCGATAGGTACACAGACAGACAGATCGATAGGCAGATAGGTACACAGACAGACAGATCGATAGGCAGATAGGTACACAGACAGACAGACGATAGGCAGATAGGTACACAGACAGACAGAGATCGATAGGTACACACAGACAGACAGATCGATAGGTACACAGTACACAGACAGACCAGATCGATCGATAGGCAGATAGGTACACACAGACAGACAGATCGATAGCAGATAGGTACACAGACAGACAGACAGATCGATAGGTACACAGACAGACAGATCGATAGGCAGATAGGTACACAGACAGACAGATCAGATAGGTACACAGACAGACAGATAGGCAGATAGGTACACAGACAGACAGATAGGTACACAGAGCAGATAGGTACACAGACAGACAGAGATAGGATAGGTACACAGACAGACAGATCGATAGGCAGATAGGTACACAGACAGACAGACAGATAGTACACAGACACAGATCGATAGATAGGTACACAGACAGACAGATCGATAGGTACACAGATCGATAGGATACAGATAGGACAGACAGACAGATCGATAGGCAGATAGGTACACAGACAGACAGATCAGACAGACAGAGATAGGTACACAGACAGACAGATCGATAGGCAGATAGGTACACAGACAGACAGATCGATAGGTACACAGACAGATATAGGGTACAGACAGACAGACAGACAGGACACAGACAGACAGATCGATAGGTACACAGACAGACAGATCGATAGGCAGATAGGTACACACAGACAGACAGATCGATAGGTACACAGACAGACAGATAGGCAGATAGGTACACAGACAGATCGATAGGTACACAGACAGACAGATCGATAGGCAGATAGGTACACAGACAGATAGGTACACAGACAGATCGATAGGTACACAGACAGACGATAGCAGATAGGTACACAGACAGACAGATAGGCAGATAGGTACACAGACAGACAGATCAGATAGGCAGATAGGTACACAGACAGACAGATCGATAGGTACACAGACAGACAGATCGATAGGCAGATAGGTACACAGACAGACAGATAGATAGGTACACAGACAGACAGATCGATAGGCAGATAGGTACACAGACAGACAGATCGATAGGCAGATAGGTACACAGACAGACAGATCGATAGGTACAGAGGCAGACAGATCGATAGGCAGATAGGTACACAGACAGACAGATCTATAGGTACACACACAGACAGATCGATAGGTACACAGACAGACAGATCGATAGATAGGTACACAGACAGACAGATTGATAGGCAGATAGGTACACAGACAGACAGATCGATAGGTACACAGACAGAAAGGCAGATAGGTACACAGACAGACAGACAGATCGATAGGTACACAGACAGACAGAACGATAGGCAGATAGGTACACAGACAGACAGATCGATAGATACACAGACAGACAGATCGGTACACAGACAGACAGATCGATAGGTACACAGACAGATAGATCGATAGGCAGATAGGTACACCGACAGACAGATCGATAGGTACACAGACAGACAGATCGATAGGCAGATAGGTACACAGACAGACAGATCGATAGGTACACAGACAGACAGATCGATAGGCAGATGGGTACACAAACAGACAGATCGATAGGTACACAGACAGAAAGATCGATAGGTACACAGACAGACAGATCGATATGCAGATAGGTACACAGACAGACAGATCGATAGGCACACAGACAGACAGATCGATAGGTACACAGACAGACAGATCGATAGGCAGATAGGTACACAGACAGACAGATCGATAGGTACACAGACAGACAGATCGATAGGCAGATAGGTACACAGACAGACAGATCAATAGGTACACAGACAGACAGATCGATAGGCAGATAGGTAAACAGACAGACAGACACAGATAGGCAGATAGGTACACAGACAGGTACACAGACAGACAGATCGATAGATACACAGACAGACAGATCGATAGGCAGATAGGTACACACAGACAGACAGATCGATAGGTACACAGACAGAAAGATCGATAGGTACACAGACAGACAGACAGATAGTACACAGACAGACAGATCGATAGGTACACAGACAGACAGATCGATAGGCAGATAGGTACACAGACAGACAGATCGATAGGTACACAGACAGACAGATCGATAGGTACACAGACAGACAGATCGATAGGCAGATAGGTACACAGACAGACAGAGATAGCAGATAGGTACACAGACAGACAGATCGATAGGTACACAGACAGACAGATCGATAGGCAGATAGGTACACAGACAGACAGATCGATAGGTACAGACAGTACAGATCAGATAGGACAGACAGATCGATAGGCAGATAGGTACACAGACAGACAGATCGATAGGTACACACAGACAGACAGATCGATAGCAGATAGGTACACAGACAGACAGATCGATAGGCAGATAGGTACACACAGACAGACAGATAGGATAGACAGACAGGTACACAGACAGACAGATCAGATAGGTACACAGACAGACAGAGGTACACAGACAGACAGATCGATAGGTACACAGACAGACAGATCGATAGGCAGATAGGTACACAGACAGACAGATCGATAGGCATAGGTACACAGACAGACAGATCGATAGGTACACAGATAGGTACACAGACAGACAGATAGATAGGTACAGATCGATAGGTACACAGACAGTACACACAGATCGATAGGCAGATAGGTACACAGACAGACAGAGATCGATAGGTACACACAGACAGACAGACAGAGAGGCAGATAGGTACACAGACAGACAGATCGATAGATCGATACACAGACAGACAGATCGATAGGCAGATAGGTACACAGACAGACAGATCGATAGGCAGATACACAGACAGACAGATCAGATAGGTAGATAGGACAGACAGATCGATAGGCAGATAGGTACACAGACAGAGACAGATCAGATAGACATCGATAGGTACACAGACAGACAGATCGATAGGCATAGGTACACAGACAGACAGATCGATAGGTACACACAGACAGACAGATAGGTACACAGACAGACAGATAGGTACACAGACAGACAGATCAGATAGATAGATAGGTACAGACAGACAGTACACAGACAGACAGATCGATAGGCAGATAGGTACACACACAGACAGACAGATCGATAGGTACACAGACAGATAGATACACAGATAGGTACACAGACAGACAGATCGATAGGTACACAGACAGACAGATCGATAGGCAGATAGGTACAGACAGACAGACAGACAGACAGACGATAGGTACACAGACAGACAGACATATCGATAGGTACACAGACAGACAGATCGATAGGTACACAGACAGACAGATCGATAGGATACACAGACAGACAGATCGATAGGTACACAGAGACAGATCGATACAGACAGTACACAGACAGATCGATAGGTACACACACAGACAGATCGATAGGCGATAGGTACACAGACAGATCGATAGGTACACAGACAGACAGATCAGATAGGCAGATAGGTACACAGACAGACAGATCGATAGGTACACAGACAGACAGATCGATAGGCAGATAGGTACACAGACAGACAGATCGATAGGTACACAGACAGACAGATCGATAGGTACACACAGACAGATCGATAGGCAGATAGGTACACAGACAGACAGAGATAGGTACAGACAGACAGACAGATCAGATCAGATAGGTACACAGACAGACAGACAGATCGATAGGCAGATAGGTACACAGACAGACAGACAGATCGATCAGATAGGTACACAGACAGACAGATCGATAGGTACACAGACAGACAGATCGATAGGCAGATAGGTACACAGACAGACAGATCGATACAGACAGACAGAGTACAGACAGACAGATCGATAGGTACACAGACAGACAGACAGACAGATCAGATAGGTACACAGACAGACAGATCGATAGGTACAGACAGATAGTACACAGACAGACAGATCAGATAGGTACACAGACAGACAGAGATAGGCAGATAGGTACACAGACAGACAGATCGATAGGTACACAGACAGACAGATCGATAGGCAGATAGGTACACAGACAGACAGATCGATAGGCAGGTAGGTACACAGACCGACAGATCTATAGGTACACAGACAGACAGATCGATAGATACACAGACAGACAGATCGATAGGTACACATACAGACAGACAGAGACAGATAGGTACACAGACAGACAGACAGGCAGATAGGTACACAGACAGACAGATCGATAGGTGCACAGACAGACAGAACGATAGGCAGATAGGTACACAGACAGACAGATCGATAGGTACACAGACAGACAGATCGATAGGCAGATAGGTACACAGACAGACAGATCGATAGGTACACAGACAGACAGATCGATAGGTACACAGACAGACAGATCGATAGGCAGATAGGTACACAGACAGACAGATCGATAGGTACACAGACAGACAGATCGATAGGCAGATAGGTACACAAATAGACAGATCGATAGGTACACAGACAGACAGATCGCTAGGCAGATAGGTACACAGACAGACAGATCGATAGGTACACAGACAGAAAGGCAGATAGGTACGCAGACAGACAGATCGATAGATACACAGACAGACAGATCGATAGGCAGATAGGTACACAGACAGACAGATCGATAGGTACACAGACAGACAGATCGATAGGCAGATAGGTACACAGACAGACAGATCGATAGGCAGATAGGTACACAGACAGACAGACGATAGGTACACAGACAGAGACAGATAGGCAGATAGGTACACAGACAGACAGAGATAGGCAGATAGGTACACAGACAGACAGATCGATAGGTACACAGACAGACAGATCAGACAGACAGACAGATCGATAGATAGGTACACAGACAGACAGATCGATAGGCAGATAGGTACACAGACAGACAGATCGATAGGTACACAGACAGACAGATAGGCAGATAGGTACACAGACAGACAGATCGATAGGATAGGTACACAGACACAGATCAGATAGGGATACAGACAGACAGATCGATAGGTACACAGATAGGTACACAGACAGACAGATCAGATAGGTACACAGACAGACAGATAGGTACACAGACAGACAGATCGATATACAGACAGACAGATCGATAGGCAGATAGGTACACAGACAAACAGATCGATAGGTACACAGACAGACAGATCGATAGGCAGATGGGTACACAGACAGACAGATCGATAGGTACACAGACAGAAAGATCGATAGGTACACAGACAGACAGATCAATAGGCAGATAGGTACACAGACAGACAGATCGATAGGTACACAGACAGACAGATCGATAGGCAGATGGGTACACAGATAGACAGATAGATAGGTACACAGACAGAAAGATCGATAGACAGACAGACAGATAGAGCGATAGGTACACAGACAGACAGATCGATAGGTACACAGACAGACAGATCGATAGGCAGATAGGTACACAGACAGACAGATCTGATAGGTACACAGACAGACAGATTGATAGGTACACAGACAGACAGATCGATAGGCAGACAGACAGACAGATCGATAGGCAGATAGGCACACAGACAGACAGATCGATAGGCAGATAGGTACACTGACAGACAGATCGATAGGCACATAGACAGACAGACAGATAGGTACACAGACAGACAGATACACACAGACAGATAGGTACACAGACAGACAGATCGATAGGATACACACAGACAGACAGATCGATAGGTACACAGACAGACAGATCGATAGGCAGATAGGTACACAGACAGACAGATCGATAGGTACACAGACAGATAGACAGAGGTACACAGACAGACAGATCGATAGGCACAGGTACACAGACAGACAGATCGATAGATAGGTACACAGACAGACAGATCGATAGGCAGATAGTACACAGACACAGACAGACACAGACAGATAGTACACAGACAGACAGATCGATAGGTACACACAGACAGACAGACAGATCGATAGGTACACAGACAGACAGATCGATAGGCAGATAGGTACACAGACAGACAGATCGATAGGTACACAGGTACAGACAGACAGATCAGATAGGTACACAGACAGATAGGTACACAGACAGACAGATCGATAGGTACACAGACAGACAGATAGATAGGTACACAGACAGACAGATCGATAGGTACACAGACAGACAGATCGATAGGTACACAGACAGACAGATCGATAGGCAGATAGGTACACAGACAGACAGATCGATAGGCAGATAGGTACACAGACAGACAGATCGATAGGTACACAGACAGACAGATCGATAGGTACACAGACAGACAGACAGACACACAGACGACAGATCGATAGGTACACAGACTGACAGACAGATCGATAGGCAGATAGGTACACAGACAGACAGATCGATAGGTACACAGACAGACAGAATGATAGGCAGATAGGTACACAGACAGACAGATCGATAGGTACACAGACAGACAGATCGATAGGCAGATAGGTACACAGACAGACAGATCGATAGGTACACAGACAGACAGATCGATAGGCAGATGGGTACACAGATAGACAGATCGATAGGTACACAGACAGAAAGATCGATAGGTACACAGACAGACAGATCGATAGGCAGATAGGTACACAGACAGACAGATCGATAGGTACACAGACAGACAGATCGATAGGCAGATAGGTACACAGACAGACAGATCGATAGGTACACAGACAGACAGATCGATAGGCAGATAGGTACACAGACAGACAGATCGATAGGCACACAGACAGACAGATCGATAGGCAGATAGGTACACAGACAGACAGATCGATAGGTACACAGACAGACAGATCGATAGGTACACAGACAGACAGATCGATAGGTACACAGACAGACAGATCGATAGGCAGATAGGTACACAGACAGACAGATAGATAGGTACACAGACAGACAGATCGATAGGCAGATAGGTACACAGACAGACAGATCGATAGGTACACAGACAGACAGATCGATAGGCAGATAGGTACACAGACAGACAGATCGATAGGTACACAGACAGACAGATCGATAGGTACACAGACAGACAGATCGATAGGTACACAGACAGACAGATCGATAGGCAGATAGGTACACAGACAGACAGATCGATAGGTACACAGACAGACAGATCGATAGGCAGATAGGTACACAGACAGACAGATCGATAGGCAGGTACACAGACAGACAGATCGATAGGCAGATAGGTACACAGACAGACAGATCGATAGGTACACAGACAGACAGATCGATAGGCAGATAGGTACACAGACAGACAGACAGATAGATAGGTACACAGACAGATCGATAGGTACACAGGTACACAGACAGAGAGGCAGATAGGTACACAGACAGACAGATCGATAGGTACACAGACAGACAGACAGATCGATAGGTACACAGACAGACAGATCGATAGGCAGACAGAGACAGGTACACAGACAGATAGATACACAGACAGAGATAGGCAGATAGGTACACAGACAGACAGATCGATAGGTACACAGACAGACAGAGACAGATAGACAGACAGATAGGTACAGACAGACAGACAGATCAGATAGGTACACAGACAGACAGATCGATCAGATAGGTACACAGACAGACACAGATAGACAGAGACAGATCGATAGGTACACAGACAGACAGATCGATAGATAGGTACACAGACAGACAGATCGATAGGTACACAGACAGACAGATCGATAGTACACAGACAGCAGATAGGTACACAGACAGACAGATCGATACACAGACAGACAGAGGTACACAGACAGACAGATCGATAGGCAGATAGGTACACAGACAGACAGATCAGATAGGTACACAGACAGACAGATAGGTACACAGACAGACAGATCGATAGGCAGATAGGTACACAGACAGACAGATCGATAGGTACACAGACAGACAGATCGATAGGCAGATAGGTACAGACAGACAGATCGATAGGATAGACACACAGACAGATAGGCAGATAGGTACACAGACACAGACAGATAGAGATAGGTACACAGACAGACAGACAGATAGGTACAGATAGGTACAGACAGACAGACAGATCGATAGGCACACAGGTACACAGACAGATCGATAGGTACACAGACAGACAGATCGAGGCAGAGGTACACAGACAGACAGACGATAGATCAGATAGGTACACAGACAGACAGATCGAGGTACACAGACAGACAGAGGTACACAGACAGACAGATCGATAGGCAGATAGGTACACAGACAGACAGATCGATAGGCAGATAGGTACACAGACAGACAGATCGATAGGCAGATAGGTACACAGACAGACAGACAGACAGACAGACAGATAGGTACACAGACAGACAGATCGATAGGCAGATAGGTACACAGACAGACAGATCGATAGGTACACAGACAGACAGACAGACAGATCGATAGGTACACAGACAGACAGATCGATAGGCAGATAGGTACACAGACAGACAGATCGATAGATAGGTACACAGACAGACAGATACACAGATAGGTACAGATAGGTACACAGACAGATCGATAGGCATAGGTACACAGATAGACAGATCGATACACAGACAGACAGATCGATAGGTACACAGACAGACAGATCGATAGGCAGATAGGTACACAGACAGACAGATCGATAGGTACACAGACAGACAGATCGATAGGCAGATAGGTACAGACAGACAGATCAGATAGGATAGGTACACAGACAGACAGATCGATAGGCAGATAGGTACACAGACAGAGACAGAGGTACACAGACAGACAGATCGATAGGTACAGATAGACAGACAGATAGATCAGATAGGTACACAGACAGACAGATCGATAGGCAGATAGGTACACAGACAGACAGATCGATAGGTACACAGACAGACAGATCGATAGGCAGATAGGTACACAGACAGACAGATCGATAGGTACACAGACAGATCGATACACAGACAGACAGATAGGCAGATAGGTACACAGACAGACAGATCGATAGATAGGCAGATAGGTACACACAGACAGATCGATAGGCAGATAGGTACACAGACAGACAGATAGGTACACAGACAGACAGATCGATAGGATAGGTACACAGACAGACAGATCGATAGGCAGATAGGTACACAGACAGACAGATCGATAGGTACACAGACAGACAGATCGATAGGCAGATAGGTACACAGACAGACAGACACAGATAGATCAGATAGGTACACAGACAGACAGACAGATCGATAGGTACAGACAGACAGACAGACAGATCGATAGGCAGATAGGTACACAGACAGACAGATCGATAGGTACAGACAGACAGATCGATAGGATACACAGACAGACAGATCGATAGGTACACAGGTACACAGACAGACAGATCAGATATAGGTACACAGACAGACAGATCGATAGGCAGATAGGTACACACAGACAGACAGATCGATAGGTACACAGACAGAGATAGGCGATAGGTACACAGACAGACAGAGATCGATAGGTACACAGACAGACAGATAGGTACACAGATAGGACAGACAGATAGACACAGATAGGTACACAGACAGACAGATCGATAGGTACACAGGCAGACAGATCGATAGGCAGATAGGTACACAGACAGACAGATCAATACGGACAGGTACACAGATAGGTACACAGACAGACAGATCGATAGGCAGATAGGTACACAGATAGACAGACAGATAGATAGGTACACAGACAGACAGATAGGCAGATAGGTACACAGACAGACAGATCGATAGGTACACAGACAGACAGATCGATAGGCAGATAGGTACACAGACAGACAGATCAGGGTACACAGACAGACAGATCGATAGATATACAGACAGACAGATCAATAGGCAGATAGGTACACAGACAGACAGATCGATAGGCAGATAGGTACACAAACAGACAGATCGATAGGTACACAGACAGACAGGTACACAGACAGATCAGATAGGTACACAGACAGACAGATCGATAGGTACACAGACAGACAGATCGATAGGTACACACAGACAGACAGATCGATAGGTACACAGACAGACAGATCGATAGGCAGATAGGTACACAGACAGACAGATCGATAGGCAGATAGGTACACAGACAGACAGATCGATAGGTACAGACAGACACAGACAGTACACAGACAGCAGAGATAGGTACACAGACAGACAGAGATAGCAGATAGGTACACAGACAGACAGATCGATAGGTACACAGACAGACAGATCGATAGGCAGATAGGTACACAGACAGACAGATCTATAGGTACACAGACAGACAGATCGATAGGTACACAGACAGACAGATCGATAGGCAGATAGGTACACAGACAGACAGATCGATAGCAGTACACACACAGACAGATCGATAGGCAGATAGGTACACAGACAGACAGATCGATAGGCATAGGTACACAGACAGATCGATAGGTACACAGACAGACAGATCGATAGTACAGATAGGTACACAGACAGACAGATAGGCAGATAGGTACACATAGGACAGACAGACAGATCGATATCAGATAGGTACACAGACAGACAGACAGATAGGTACACAGACAGACAGATCAGATAGGTACACAGACAGACAGATCGATAGGCAGATAGGTACACAGACAGACAGATCGATAGGCAGATAGGTACACAGACAGACAGATCGATAGGTACACAGACAGACAGATCGATAGGCAGATGGGTACACAGACAGACAGATCGATAGGTACACAGACAGAAAGATCGATAGGTACACAGACAGGTACACAGACAGACAGATCGATAGGACACAGATAGATAGACACAGATCTGATAGGATACACAGACAGACAGATCAGATAGGTACACAGACAGATCGATAGGTACACAGACAGACAGACAGACGATAGGTACACAGACAGACAGATCGATAGGCAGATAGGTACACAGACAGACAGATCGATAGGACACAGATAGGTACACAGACAGACAGATATAGCAGATAGGTACACAGACAGACAGATCGATAGGTACACAGACAGACAGATCGATAGGCGATAGGTACACACAGACAGACAGATCGATAGGACAGACAGACAGATCGATAGGCAGATAGGTACACAGACAGACAGATCGATAGGCAGATAGGTACACAGACAGACAGATCGATAGGTACACAGACAGACAGATAGGCAGATAGGTACACAGACAGACAGATCGATAGGTACACAGACAGACAGATCGATAGGTACACAGACAGACAGACAGATCGACAGACAGACAGAGATAGGTACAGACAGACAGACAGATAGGCGATAGGTACACACAGACAGACAGACAGTATCGACAGACAGACAGATCGATAGGCAGATAGGTACACAGACAGACAGATCGATAGGTACACAGACAGACAGATCGATAGGTACAGATAGACAGACAGATCGATAGGCAGATAGGTACACAGACAGACAGATCGATAGGTACACAGACAGACAGATCGATAGGCAGATAGGTACACAGACAGACAGAGATAGGTACACACAGATCGATAGGCAGATAGGCAGATAGGTACACAGACAGATCAGACAGATAGATAGTACACAGACAGACAGATCGATAGGCAGATAGGTACACAGACAGACAGATCGATAGGTACACAGACAGACAGATCGATAGGCAGATAGGTACACAGACAGACAGATCGATAGGTACACAGACAGATCGATAGGCAGACAGACAGACAGATCGATAGGTACACAGACAGACAGATCGATAGGCAGATAGGACAGGACAGACAGATCGATAGGTACACAGACAGATCAGATCAGATAGGTACACAGACAGACAGACAGATCGATAGGTACACAGACAGGATCGATAGGTACACAGACAGACAGATCGATAGGTACACAGACAGACAGACAGATCGATAGGTACACACAGACAGACAGATAGGCAGATAGGTACACAGACAGAGACAGATCGATACACAGCAGCAGATCGATAGGTAGGCGATAGGCAGATAGGTACAGACAGACAGACAGAGACAGATCAGATAGGTACACAGACAGACAGACAGATAGATACACAGACAGACAGATCAGATAGGCAGATAGGTACACAGGTACACAGACAGACAGACAGATCGATAGGTACACAGACAGACAGATCGATAGGCAGATAGGTACACAGACAGACAGATCGATATACACACAGACAGACATCGATAGGCAGATAGGTACACAGACAGACAGATCGATAGGTACACAGACAGACAGATCGATAGGTACAGACAGACAGATCGATAGCAGTACACAGACAGACAGATCGATAGGTACACAGACAGACAGACAGACAGACAGATAGGTACACAGACAGACAGATCGATAGGTACACAGACAGACAGACATAGGCAGATAGGTACACAGACAGACAGATCAGATAGGCGATAGGTACACAGACAGACAGATCGATAGGCAGATAGGTACACAGACAGACAGATCGATAGGTACACAGATAGGATAGGTACACAGACAGACAGATCGATAGGATAGGTACACACAGACAGATCGATAGGCGATAGGTACACAGACAGACAGACGATAGATCGATAGGTACACAGACAGACAGATCGATAGGCAGATAGGTACACAGACAGACAGATCGATAGGTACACAGACAGACAGATCGATACAGATAGGTACACACAGACAGATAGGTACACAGACAGATCGATAGGTACATAGTACAGACAGATCGATAGGCAGATAGGTACACAGACAGACAGATCGATAGATAGTACACAGACAGACAGACAGATAGGCAGATAGGTACACAGACAGACAGATCGATAGGACAGACAGACAGACAGATAGGTACACAGACAGATCGATAGGTACAGATCGATAGGTACACAGACAGACAGACAGATAGGCAGATAGGTACACAGACAGACAGACAGATCGATAGGTACAGACAGACAGAGACAGGTACACAGACAGATAGGCAGATAGGTACACAGACAGACAGATCGATAGGCAGATAGGTACACAGACAGACAGATCGATACACAGACAGATCGATAGGCAGACACAGACAGACAGATCGATAGTACACAGACAAGACAGATAGGATACACAGACAGACAGATCGATAGGTACAGACAGACAGATCGATAGGCAGATAGGTACACAGACAGACAGATCGATAGGTACACAGACAGACAGATCGATAGGCAGATAGGTACAGACAGACAGACAGATCGATAGGTACACAGACAGACAGATAGGTACAGACAGACAGACAGATCGATAGGCAGATAGGTACACAGACAGACAGATCGATAGGCAGATAGGTACACAGACACGACAGATCGATAGGTACACAGACAGACAGATCGATAGGCAGATAGGTACACAGACAGACAGAGATAGGCAGATAGGTACACAGACAGACAGATCGATAGGTACACAGACAGACAGATCGATAGGCAGATAGGTACACAGACAGACAGATCGATAGGCGATAGGTACACAGACAGACAGATCGATAGGTACACAGACAGACAGATCGATAGACAGATCAGACATAGGTACAGACAGACAGACAGACAGACAGATCAGATAGGTACACAGACAGACAGATCGATAGGCAGATAGGTACACAGACAGACATATCGATAGGTACACAGACAGACAGATAGATACACAGACAGACAGATCGATAGTACACAGACAGATCAGATAGGTACACAGACAGACAGCAGATAGGTACACAGACAGACAGACAGACAGACAGATAGGTACACAGACAGACAGACAGATCGATAGGCAGATAGGTACACAGACAGACAGATCGATAGGTACACAGACAGACAGATCGATAGGCAGATAGGTACACAGACAGACAGATCAGATAGGACACAGACAGACGATAGTACAAGACACAGACAGATCGATAGGCAGATAGGTACACAGACAGACAGATAGGTACACAGACAGACAGATCAGATCGATAGGTACACAGACAGACAGATCGATAGGTACACACAGACACATCGATAGGTACAGACAGATAGGATAGACACAGACAGACAGATAGGTACACAGACAGACAGATCGATAGGTACACAGGTAGACAGACAGACAGATAGGTACACAGACAGACAGATCGATAGGTACACAGACAGACAGATCGATAGGCAGATAGGTACAGACAGACAGACAGATCGATAGGTACACAGACAGACAGATAGGTACACAGATAGGTACACAGACAGACAGATAGGCAGATAGGTACACAGACAGACAGATCGATAGTACAGATAGGTACAGACAGACAGATCGATAGGTACACAGATAGATAGGCAGATAGGTACACAGACAGACAGACAGATAGGTACACAGACAGACAGATCGATAGGCACATAGGTACAGACAGACAGACAGAGATAGGTACACAGACAGACAGACAGATCAGATAGGTACACAGACAGACAGATCGATAGGTACACAGACAGACAGATCGATCGCAGATAGGTACAGTACACGACAGATAGGTACACACAGACAGACAGATCGATAGGCAGATAGGTACACAGACAGACAGATCGATAGGTACACAGACAGATAGGTACAGATCGATAGGTACACAGACAGACAGAGATCGATAGGTACACAGACAGACAGATCGATAGGTACACAGACAGACAGATCGATAGGTACACAGACAGACAGATAGGCAGATAGGTACACAGACAGATAGGTACACAGACAGACAGATCGATAGGCAGATAGGTACACAGACAGACAGATCGATAGGTACACAGACAGCGATAGGTACACAGACAGAGATAGGCAGATAGGTACACAGACAGACAGATCGATATAGGTACACAGACAGACAGACAGATCAGACATAGGCAGATCGATAGTACACAGACAGACAGATCGATAGGCAGATAGGTACACAGAGACAGATCGATAGGTAGATAGTACACAGACAGATCGATAGGCAGATAGGTACACAGACAGACAGATCGATAGGCAGATATACACAGACAGACAGATCGATAGGTACACACAGACAGATCGATAGGCAGATAGGTACACAGACAGACAGACAGATCAGATAGGTACACAGACAGACAGATCGATAGGCAGATAGGTACACAGACAGACAGATCGATAGGTACACAGACAGACAGACGATAGGTAGGCACAGACAGTACAGACAGATAGGCAGATAGGTACACAGACAGACAGATCGATAGATAGGTACACAGACAGACAGATCGATAGGCAGATAGGTACAGACAGAGACAGATCGATAGGTACACAGACAGACAGAGATAGGCAGATAGGTACACAGACAGACAGAGATAGACAGATAGATAGGTACACAGACAGACAGACGATAGATAGGTACACAGACAGATCGATAGACAGGCAGATAGGTACACAGACAGACAGATCGATAGGCAGATAGGTACACAGACAGACAGATCGATAGGCAGATAGGTACGACAGCACAGACAGATCGATAGACAGACAGATAGGTACACAGACAGACAGATCGATAGGATAGTACAGACAGACAGATAGGTACACAGACAGACAGATCGATAGGCAGATAGGTACACAGACAGACAGATCGATAGGCAGATAGGTACACACAGACAGACAGATACAGATAGGTACACAGACAGACACAGATCAGATAGGTACACACAGACAGATCAGATCAGATAGGTACACAGACAGACAGATCGATAGGTACACAGACAGACAGATCGATAGGCAGATAGGTACACAGACAGACAGACAGACGATAGGTACACAGACAGACAGATCGATAGGTACACAGACAGACAGATCGATAGGTACACAGACAGATAGGTACACAGACAGACAGATCGATAGGCAGATAGGTACACAGACAGACAGAGATCGATAGGTACACAGACACAGACGAGCAGATAGGTACACAGACAGACAGATCGATAGGTACACAGACAGACAGATAGTACACAGACAGACAGATAGGTACACAGACAGACAGATAGGCAGATAGGTACACAGACAGACAGATAGATAGGTACACAGACAGACAGATCGATAGGCAGATAGGTACACAGACAGACAGGTACACAGACAGAAAGATCGATAGGTACACAGACAGACAGATCGATAGGCAGATAGGTACACAGACAGACAGATCGATAGGCACACAGACAGACAGATCGATAGGCAGATAGGTACACAGACAGACAGATCGATAGGTACACAGACAGACAGATAGATAGGCAGATAGGTACACAGACAGACAGATCGATAGGTACACAGACAGACAGATCGATAGGTAGATAGGTACACAGACAGATAGATAGACAGACAGACAGATCGATAGGTACACAGACAGACAGATCGATAGGTACACAGACAGATAGATCGATAGGCAGATAGGTACACAGACAGACAGATCGATAGGCACACAGACAGATCGATAGGTACACAGACAGATCGATAGGCAGATAGGTACACAGACAGACAGATCGATAGGCAGATAGGTACACAGACAGACAGATCGATAGGTACACAGACAGACAGATCGATAGGCAGATAGGTACACAGACAGACAGATAGATAGACAGTACACAGACAGACAGATCGATAGGCAGATAGGTACACAGACAGACAGATCGATAGGTACACAGACAGACAGATCGATAGGATAGGTACACAGACAGACAGTACACAGACAGACAGATCGATAGGCAGATAGGTACACAGACAGATCGATAGACAGAGACAGATAGGTACACAGACAGACAGATCGATAGGTACACAGACAGGTACACAGACAGATCGATAGCAGATACACAGACAGACAGATCGATAGGTACACAGACAGACAGATCGATAGGTACACAGACAGACAGATCGATAGGCAGATAGGTACACAGACAGACAGAGATAGGTACACAGACAGACAGATCGATAGGTACACAGACAGACAGATCGATAGGCAGATAGGTACACAGACAGACAGGATACACAGACAGACAGATCGATAGGTACACAGACAGACAGAACGATAGGTACACAGACAGACAGATCGATAGATACACAGACAGACAGATCGATAGGTACACAGACAGACAGATACAGATAGGTACACAGACAGAACGGCAGATAGGTACACAGACAGACAGATCGATAGGCAGATAGGTACACAGACAGACAGATCGATAGGACGATAGGTACACAGACAGACAGATAGGCAGATAGGTACACAGACAGACAGATCGATAGGCAGATAGGTACACAGACAGACAGATCGATAGGCAGATAGGTACACAGACAGACAGATAGATAGGTAGGTACACAGACAGACAGAGAGATCGATAGGTACTCAGACAGAACGATAGGCAGATAGGTACACAGACAGACAGATTGATAGGCAGATAGGTACAGACAGACAGATCGATCGACAGATAGGTACACAGACAGACAGATCGATAGGCAGATAGTTACACAGACAGACAGATTGATAGGTACACAGACAGACAGATCGCTAGGCAGATCGATAGGGTACACAGAGCAGACAGATCGATAGGTACACAGACAGACACAGACGATAGCATCAGATAGGTACACAGACAGACAGATCGATAGGCAGATAGGTACACAGACAGACAGATCGTACACAGCAGGTACACAGACAGACAGATCGATAGGCAGATAGGTACACAGACAGACAGATCGATAGGTACACAGATAGGTACACAGACAGACAGATCGATAGGCAGATAGGTACACAGACAGACAGATCGATAGGCAGATAGGTACACAGACAGACAGACAGACACAGAGATCGATAGGTACACAGACAGACAGATCGATAGGTACACAGACAGACAGATCGATAGCAGATAGGTACACAGACAGACAGATCGATAGGTACACAGACAGACAGACAGATCAGACAGATAGGTACACAGACAGATCGATAGGTACACAGACAGACAGATAGGCAGATAGGTACACAGACAGACAGATCGATAGGCAGACACAGACAGCAGATAGGTACACAGACAGACAGATCGATAGCAGATAGGTACACAGACAGACAGATCGATAGGCAGATAGGTACACAGACAGACAGATCGATAGGTACACAGACACAGACAGACAGATCGATAGGCAGATAGGTACACAGACAGACAGATCGATAGGCAGATAGGTACACAGACAGACAGATCGATAGGTACACAGACAGACAGATCGATAGGCAGATAGGTACAGACAGACAGACAGATCGATAGGCAGATAGGTACACAGACAGATCGATAGGTACACAGACAGACAGGCAGATAGGTACACAGACAGACGATAGGTACACAGACAGACAGATCGATAGGTACACAGACAGACAGAGATACACAGACAGATAGGTACACACAGACAGACAGACAGATCGATAGCAGATAGGTACACAGACAGACAGATCGATCGATAGGTACACAGACAGACAGATCGATAGGCAGATAGGTACACAGACAGACAGACAGATCAGATAGGTACACAGACAGACAGATCGAGGTACAGACAGACAGACAGATAGGCAGATAGGCAGATAGGTACACAGACAGACAGATCGATAGGACAGACAGATCGATAGGCAGATAGGTAGACAGACAGACAGATCAGATAGGTACACAGACAGACAGATCGATAGGTACACACAGACAGACAGATAGGTACACAGACAGACAGCAGAGATAGGTACACAGACAGACAGATAGGCAGATAGGTACACAGACAGACAGATCGATAGGCAGATAGGTACACAGACAGACAGATCGATAGGTACACAGACAGACAGATCAGATAGATAGGTACACAGACAGACAGATCGATCGATAGGTACACAGACAGACAGACAGATAGGATACACAGATAGGTACACAGACAGACAGATAGGCGATAGGTACACAGACAGACAGATCGATAGGTACACAGACAGACAGATCGATAGGATAGGTACACAGACAGACAGATCGATAGGTACACAGACAGACAGATAGGCAGATAGGTACACAGACAGACAGATCGATAGGTTCACAGACAGACAGATCGATAGGCAGATAGGTACACAGACAGACAGATCAATAGGCAGATAGGTACACAGACAGACAGATATATAGGTACACAGACAGACAGATCGATAGGCAGATAGGTACACAGACAGACAGATCAATAGGTACACAGACAGACAGATCGATAGGCAGATAGGTACACAGACAGACAGATCGATAGGTACACAGACAGACAGATCGATAGGTACACAGACAGACAGATCGATAGGTACACAGACAGACAGATCGATAGGCAGATAGGTACACAGACAGACAGATTGATAGATAGGTACAGACAGACAGATCGATAGGCAGATCGATAGGTACACAGACAGACAGATAGGTACACAGACAGACAGATAGATAGGTACACAGACAGATCAATAGGCAGATAGGTACACAGACAGGTACACAGACAGACAGATCGATAGGCAGATAGGTACACAGACAGACAGATCGATAGGACAGATCGATAGGCATAGGTACACAGACAGACAGATCGATAGGTACACAGACAGACAGATCGATAGGCAGATAGGTACACAGACAGACAGACAGATCGATAGTACACAGACAGACAGATCGATAGGCAGATAGGTACACAGACAGACAGATCAGATAGATAGACACAGACAGACAGATCGATAGCAGATAGGTACACAGACAGACAGATCGATAGGCATAGGTACACAGACAGACAGATCGATAGTACACAGACAGACAGATAGGCAGATAGGTACAGACAGACAGACAGACAGACAGATCGATAGGCAGATAGGTACACAGACAGACAGATCGATAGGTACAGACAGACAGAGACGATAGGCAGATAGGTACACAGACAGACAGATCAGTACACAGACAGACAGATCGATAGGCAGATAGGTACACAGACAGACAGATCGATAGGTACAGGTACAGACAGACAGATCGATAGGCAGATAGGTACAGACAGACAGACAGATTGATAGGTACACAGACAGACAGATCGATAGGCAGATAGGTACACAGACAGACAGATCGATAGATATACAGACAGACAGATCGATAGGCAGATAGGTACACAGACAGACAGATAGATAGGTACACAGACAGACAGATCGATAGGCAGATGGGTACACAGACAGACAGATCGATAGGTACACAGACAGACAGATCGATAGGTACACAGACAGACAGATAGGTACACAGACAGACAGATAGATCGATAGGTACACAGACAGACAGATCGATAGGTACACAGACAGATAGATAGATCGATAGGTACACAGACAGACAGATCGATAGCAAGATAGGTACACAGACAGACAGATCGATAGGCACACAGACAGACAGATCGATAGGTACACAGACAGACAGATCGATAGGCAGATAGGTACACAGACAGACAGATTGATAGGTACACACACAGACAGATACAGAGATAGGTACACAGACAGACAGATCGATAGGCAGATAGGTACACAGACAGACAGATAGATAGGTACACAGACAGACAGATCGATAGGCAGATAGGTACACAGACAGACAGATAGGTACACAGACAGATCGATAGGTACACAGACAGACAGATCGATAGGCAGATAGGTACACAGACAGACAGATCGATAGGTACACAGACAGACAGATCGATAGGCAGATAGGTACACAGACAGACAGATCAGATAGGTACACAGACACAGACAGATCGATAGGTACACAGACAGACAGATACACAGATAGGCAGATAGGTACACAGACAGACAGATCGATAGGTAGACAGGACAGACAGACAGACAGATCGATAGGTACACAGACAGACAGATCGATAGGCAGATAGGTACACAGACAGACAGACAGATAGGCAGATAGGTACACAGACAGACAGATCAGATAGGCAGATAGGTACACAGACAGACAGACAGACAGATAGATAGGTACACAGACAGACAGATCGATAGGCAGATAGGTACACAGACAGACAGATCAGATAGGTACAGACAGACAGACAGATCGATAGGACAGACAGACAGACAGATAGGTACACAGACAGACAGACAGATAGGCAGATAGGTACACAGACAGACAGACGATAGACAGTACACAGACAGATCGATAGGCAGATAGGTACACACAGACAGACGATAGGTACACAGACAGATCGATAGTACACAGACAGACAGATCGATACAGACAGACAGACAGATCAGATAGGTACACAGACAGACAGATAGTACACAGACAGACAGATAGATACAGACAGATCGATAGGTACACAGACAGACAGATCATAGGATAGGTACACAGACAGATACACAGACAGACAGATCGATAGGCAGATAGGTACACAGACAGACAGATCGATAGGCAGATAGGTACACAGACAGACAGATCGATAGTACACAGACAGTACACAGACAGACAGACGATAGGCAGATAGGTACACAGACAGACAGATCAGATAGGTACACAGACAGACAGATCGATAGCAGATAGGTACACATACAGACACACAGACAGACAGATAGATCAGATAGGTACACAGACAGACAGATCGATAGGCAGATAGGTACACAGACAGACAGATCGATAGGTACACAGACAGACAGATCGATAGGCAGATAGGTACACAGACAGACAGATCGATAGGTACACAGACAGACAGATCGATAGGCAGATAGGTACACAGACAGACAGATCGATAGGTACACAGACAGACAGATCGATAGGCAGATGGGTACACAGATAGACAGATCGATAGGTACACAGACAGAAAGATCGATAGGTACACAGAGACAGACAGATATCGATAGGTACACAGACAGACAGACAGTACAGACAGCAGATAGGTACACAGACAGACAGATCGATAGGTACACAGACAGACAGATCGATAGGCAGATAGGTACACAGACAGACAGATCGATAGGTACACAGACAGACAGATCGATAGGTACACAGACAGACAGATCGATAGGCAGATAGGTACACAGACAGACAGATCACAGACAGACAGACAGATCAGATAGGTACACAGACAGACAGATAGGTACACAGACAGACAGATCGATAGGCAGATAGGTACAGACAGACAGACAGACAGACAGAGATCAGATAGGTACACAGACAGACAGATCGATAGGTACACAGACAGTACACAGATCAGATAGGCAGATAGGTACACAGACAGACAGATCGATAGTCGATAGACAGACAGACAGGTACACAGACAGACAGATCGATAGATAGGTACACAGACAGACACGATAGGTACACAGACAGACAGATCGATAGGCAGATAGGTACACAGACAGACAGATCGATAGGTACACAGACAGACAGATCGATAGGTACACAGACAGACAGAACGATAGGCAGATAGGTACACAGACAGACAGATCGATAGGTACACAGACAGACAGATCGATAGGCAGATAGGTACACAGACAGATCGATAGGCAGATAGGTACACAGACAGACAGAGGCAGATAGGTACACAGACAGACAGATCGATCAGACAGGTACACAGATACAGTACAGAGACAGATCGATAGGTACACAGACAGACAGATCGATAGGCAGAGGTACACAGACAGACAGATCGATAGGCAGATAGGTACACAGACAGACAGATCGATACACACACAGACAGACAGATCGATAGGTACACAGACAGACAGATCGATAGGCAGATAGGTACAGACAGATCGATAGGTACACAGACAGAGATCGATAGGCAGATAGGTACACAGACAGACAGATCGATAGGTATAGGTACACAGACAGACAGATCGATAGGTACACAGACAGACAGATCGATAGGCAGATAGGTACACAGACAGACAGACAGAGCAGATAGGTACACAGACAGACAGATCGATAGGTACACAGACAGACAGATCGATAGGCAGATAGGTACACAGACAGACAGATCGACAGATCGATAGGCAGATAGGTACAGACAGACAGTACACAGACAGATCGATAGGCATAGGTACACACAGACAGACAGACAGATCAGATAGGTACACAGACAGACAGACAGACAGATCGATAGGTACACAGGTACAGACAGACAGATCAGATAGGTACACAGACAGACAGATAGGCAGATAGGTACACAGACAGACAGATCGATAGACAGATAGGTACACAGACAGACAGATCGATAGGCAGATAGGTACACAGACAGACAGATCGATAGGTACACAGATCGATAGGTACACAGACAGACAGATCGATAGGCAGATAGGTACACAGACAGACAGATAGGCAGATAGGTACACACAGACAGACAGATCGATAGGTACACAGGACAGACACAGACAGACAGACAGACGATAGGCAGATAGGTACACAGACAGACAGATCGATAGGTACATAGACAGACAGATCATAGGCAGATAGGTACACAGACAGACAGATCGATAGTACACAGACAGACAGATCGATAGGCAGATAGGTACACAGACAGACAGATCGATAGGTACACACAGACAGACAGAGACGATAGGTACACAGACAGACAGATCGATAGACAGATAGGTACACAGACAGACAGATACACAGACAGACAGATCGATAGGTACACAGACAGACAGATCGATAGGTACACAGGTACACAGACAGACAGATCAGATAGGTACACAGACAGACAGATCAGAGGATAGGTACACACAGACAGATAGGTACACAGACAGACAGATCGATAGGTACACAGACAGACAGACAGATCGATAGTACACAGACAGACAGATCGAGAGGCAGATAGGTACACAGACAGACAGATCGATAGGTACAGATAGGTACACACAGACAGATCGATAGGCAGATAGGTACACAGACAGACAGATCGATAGGTACACAGACAGACAGAGACAGACAGATCGATAGTACAGACAGACAGATAGGCAGATAGGTACACAGACAGACAGACAGACAGATCGATAGGCAGATAGGTACACAGACAGATCGATAGGTACACAGACAGTACACAGACAGACAGATCGATAGGCAGATAGGTACACAGACAGACAGACAGATCAGATAGGTACACAGACAGACAGATCGATAGGCAGATAGGTACACAGACAGACAGATCGATAGGTACACAGACAGACAGACAGATACACGATAGGCAGATAGGTACACAGACAGACAGATAGGCAGATAGGTACACAGACAGACAGATAGGCAGATAGGTACACAGACAGACAGATCGATAGGCAGATAGGTACACAGACAGACAGATCGATAGGCAGATAGGTACACAGACAGACAGATCGATAGTACACAGACAGACAGAGATAGGTACACAGACAGACACATCAGACAGATAGTACACAGACAGACAGATCGATAGGTACACAGACAGACAGATCGATAGGCAGATAGGTACACAGACAGACAGATCGATAGGAGATAGGTACACAGACAGACAGATCGATAGGTACACAGACAGACAGATCGATATACAGATAGGTACACAGACAGACAGATCGATAGGTACACAGACAGACAGACAGATAGCAGATAGGTACACAGACAGACAGATCGATAGGCAGATAGGTACACAGACACAGACAGACAGACAGATCGATCAGATAGACAGACAGATCGATAGGTACAGACAGTACACAGACAGACAGACAGATCGATAGGCAGATAGGTACACAGATAGGTACAGACAGACAGACAGATCGATAGGTACACAGACAGACAGATCGATAGGCAGATAGGTACACAGACAGACAGATCGATAGGTACACAGACAGACAGATCGATAGGCAGATAGGTACACAGACAGACAGATCGATAGGTACACAGACAGACAGATCGATAGGTACACAGACAGACAGATCGATAGGCAGATAGGTACACAGACAGACAGACAGATCGATAGATAGGTACAGACAGACAGACGATAGGCAGATAGGTACACAGACAGACAGACAGATAGGATAGGTACACAGACAGACACAGATCGATAGGCAGATAGGTACACAGACAGACAGATCGATAGGTACACAGACAGAGATCGATAGCATAGGTACAGACAGACAGATCGATAGATCGATAGGTACACAGACAGACAGACGATCGATAGGCAGATAGGTACAGACACAGATAGGCAGATAGGTACACAGACAGACAGATCGATAGGTACACAGACAGACAGATCGATAGGCAGATAGGTACACAGACAGACAGATCGATAGCAGATAGGTACACAGACAGACAGATCAGACAGACAGACAGATAGGTACACAGACAGACAGATCGATAGATAGGTACACAGACAGACAGATCGATAGGTACACAGACAGATCGATAGGTACACAGACAGACAGATAGGTACACACAGACAGACAGATCGATACAGGTACACACACAGACAGATCGATAGGCAGATAGGTACACAGACAGATCGATAGGCAGATAGGTACACAGAGATCGATAGGTACACAGACAGACAGATCGATAGGCAGATAGGTAGACAGAGACAGATAGGCAGATAGGTACACAGACAGACAGATCGATAGGCAGATAGGTACACAGACAGACAGATCGATAGGCACACAGGACAGACAGACAGATAGGCAGATAGGTACACAGACAGACAGACGATAGGCAGATAGGTACACAGACAGAGACAGACAGATAGGTACACAGACAGACAGATCGATAGGTACACAGACAGACAGATCGATAGGCAGATAGGTACACAGACAGACAGATCGATAGGTACAGACAGACACAGACAGACAGATAGGTACACAGGACAGATAGGTACACAGACAGACAGATCGATAGGCAGATAGGTACACAGATAGGTACGCAGACAGACAGATCGATAGGTACACAGACAGACAGATCGATAGGCAGATAGGTACACAGACAGACAGAGATCGATAGGTACACAGACAGACAGATCGATAGACAGATAGGATCGACAGACAGACGATAGTACACAGACAGACAGATCGATAGGTACACAGACAGACAGACAGATCGATAGATCGCAGATAGGTACACAGACAGACAGATCGATAGGCAGATACACAGACAGACAGATCAGATAGGTACACACAGACAGATCGATAGGCAGATAGGTACACACAGACAGACAGACGATAGGTACACGATAGACAGACAGATCAGGCAGATATAGGACAGACAGATAGGTACACAGACAGACAGATAGATAGGTACACAGACAGACAGAGGCAGATAGGTACACAGACAGACAGAGATAGGCATAGGTACACAGACAGACAGATCGATAGGTACACAGACAGACAGATCGATAGACAGACAGATACAGATAGGTACAGACAGACAGATCGATCAGATAGGTACACAGACAGACAGATCGATAGGTACACAGACAGACAGATAGGTAGACAGACATAGGTACACAGACAGACAGATCGATAGGCAACAGACACAGACAGACAGGTACACAGACAGACAGATCGATAGGCAGATAGGTACACAGACAGACAGATCGATAGCAGATAGGTACACAGACAGATCGATAGGTACACAGACAAACATAACGATATTCAGATAGGTACACAGACAGACAGATCGATAGGTACACAGACAGACAGATCGATAGGCAGATAGGTACACAGACAGACAGATCGATAGGTACACAGACAGACAGATCGATAGGTACACAGACAGACAGATCGATAGGCAGATAGGTACACAGACAGATAGCAGATAGGTACACAGACAGACAGAGATAGGTACACAGACAGACGATAGGCAGATAGGTACACAGACAGACAGATCGATAGGTACACAGACAGACAGATCGATAGGCAGATAGGTACACAGACAGACAGATCGATAGGCAGATAGGTACACAGACAGACGATAGGACAGATAGATAGGTACACAGACAGACAGATCGATAGGCATAGGTACACAGACAGACAGATCGATAGGCAGATAGGTACACAGACAGACAGATCGACAGCAGATAGGTACACAGACAGACAGATCGATAGGTACACAGACAGACAGACAGATCGATAGGCAGATAGGTACACAGACAGACAGATCGATAGTACACAGACAGACAGGTACACAGACAGACAGATAGGATACAGATAGGTACACAGACAGACAGATCGATAGGCAGATAGGTAGACAGACAGACAGATAGATAGGATAGGTACAGACAGACAGACAGATCGATAGGTACACAGACAGAAGATCGATCTGGGCAGATAGGTACACAGACAGACAGATCGATAGGTACAGTACAGACAGACAGATGAGGCAGGTACACAGACAGACAGATACAGTACAAGGTAGGAAAGATCGATAGGTACACAACACAGACGACGGCGGTGCTTAATGGGATACACAGACAGATCGATAGGCAGATAGGTACACAGACAGACAGATCGATAGGTACACAGACAGACAGATCGCAAGTGGTAAGTAGAGTTGAGCGGACACCTGGATGTTCGGGTTCGGCAGGTTCGGCCGAACTTCGGAAAAAAGTTCGGGTTCGGGGCCGAACTTGACCCGAACTTGACCCCGAACCCGAACCCCATTGAAGTCAATGGGGACCCGAATGGCTATAATAAATTGTTGGCTCCTGTACCCCTTAATACAGAGAACAGTCATTGAAGTCATTTATTTTTAAAGAGTTAGTCATAAAAAGTGTTTGGGGACCTCGGTCCTGCCCCAGGGGACATGTATCAATGCAAAAAAAACTTTTAAAAAGGGAAGTTTTTTTCGGGAGCAGTGATTTTAATAATGCTTAAAGTGAAACAATAAAAGTGTAATATTCCTTTAAATTTTGTACCTGGGGGGTGTCTATAGTATGCCTGTGAAGGGGCGCATTTTCCCCATGCTTAGAACTGTCCCTGAGTGTAGGGGTTCCCCCAAATTCAATTACCAGGCCCTTCAGGTCTGCTATGGATATTAGGGGGAACCCTGCGTAAAATAAAAAAAAATGGCGTGGGGTCCCCCTCAAAATCCATACCAGACCCTTATCCGAGCACGCAACCTGGCAGGCCGCAGGAAAAGAGGGGGGGGGACGAGAGCGCCCCCCCCCCTCCTGAACCGTACCAGGCCACATGCCCTCAACATTGGGAGGATGCTTTGGGGGTCTGTGACCCCTCAAAGCACCATGTCCCCATGTTTATGAGGACAAGGGCCTCCTCCCCAAAACCCTGGCTGTTGGTTGTGGGGGTCTGTGGGCGGGGGGCTTATCGGAATCTGGAAGCCCCCTTTAACAAGGGGACCCCCAGATCCCGGCCTCCCCCCCTGTGTGAAATGGTAAGGGCCATTTCACAAAAAAGTGACAAAAATGTTAAAAATGACAGGAGACGGTTTTTGACAATTCCTTTATTAAAGTCTTTTTTCATCTTCTTTCTTCTGTTCTTCTTCCTTCTTCCTTTCTTCATCTTCGGTTTCTTCATCTTCTTCTTCCATCTTCTTCTACCATCTTCTTCCATCTTTTTCTTCCTCCAATCCGCTTCTTCTTGCTCTGGTCTTCTCGTCCAGCATCTTCTTCCACGGCGTTGGCGTCTCTTTTTGGGCCGCTCCGCGCAATGGGAGGCTCCCGCTGTGTGAGGCTTTCGCTTCGTCTGACAGGTCTTTTATAACGGAGGGCATGGTCACCTGGTGTCCCCGCCCCCCTCTGACGCATGGGGAAGTCATTGGGACTTCCCTATGGCTTTCTCCGTGACGTCATAGGGGGGCGGGTCAGAGGGGGGCATCAGAGACGTCAGAGGGGGGCGGGAGGGTTTGATGGGGACACTCTTAAGGTGAGACTATGGGCGGGGCAATGCAGGGGTCTGAGGAGGAAAGAGAGGAGGTCCTATGTAATGATGGGGGGGAAATTATGGGGAAGGAGGTCCTTTGTTATGATGGGGTAGTATGGGGAAGTGTGTCTTGTGTAATGTTGGAGGTAGTATTGAGAAGGGAGTCCTGTGTAATGATGGGGTAATATGGGGAAGGTTGTCCTGTGTAATGTTGGAGGTAGTATGGGGAAGGGGGTCCTGTGTAAGGATGGGGGTAGTATGGGGGAGGAGATCCTGTGTAATGATGGGGGTACTGGTAGTGAGGGGGAGGGGGTGCTGTGTACTGAGGTGGGTAGTATCAGGGAGGAGATCCTGTGTAATGATGGGGTAGTAAAGGTGAGGGGGTCCTGTGTAATTACGGGGGTAGTAAGGGGGAGGGGGTCCTGTGTAATTATGGGGGTAGTAAGGGGGAGGGGGTCCTGTGTAATGATGGGGTAGTATGAGGGGGGGCCCTGTATAATGATTGGGTAGTATGAGGGAGGGGTTCCTGTGTAATGATGGCGGTAGTATGGGGGGGGGGTCCTGTGTAATTATTGGGTAGTATGAGGGAGGGGTTCCTGTGTAATGATGGGGGTAGTAAGGGGAGGGGGTCCTGTGTAATGATGTGGGTAGTATGAGGGAGGGGGTCCTGTGTAATGTTGGGGTAGTATGAGGGAGAGGGTCCTGTGTAATGATGGCGTAGTATGGGGGAGGGGGTCCTGTGTAATGATGGGGGTAGTAAGGGGGAGGGGGTCCTGTGTAATGATGGGGTAGTATGAGGGAGGGGGTCCTGTGTAATGATGGGGTAGTATGAGGGAGGGGGGTCCTGTGTAATGATAGGGTAGTATGAGGGAGGGGGTCCTGTGTAATGATGGGGGTAGTAAGGGGGAGGGGTCCTGTGTAATGATGGGGGTAGTATGAGGGAGGGGGTCCTGTGTAATGATGGGGGTAGTAAGGGGGAGGGGGGCCTGTGTAATGATGGGGTAGTATGGGGAGGGGGCCCTGTGTAATGATGGGGTAGTATGGGGAGGGGGGTCCTGTGTAATGATGGGGGTAGTAAGGGGGAGGGGGGCCTGTGTAATGATGTGGTAGTATGGGGGAGGGGGCCCCGTGTAATGATGGGGTAGTATGAGGGAGGGGGGTCCTGTGTAATGATAGGGTAGTATGAGGGCAGGGCCGGACTGGCCTACCGGGATACCGGGATATTTCCCGGTAGGCTGCCTGCCCTGGGGCCGCTTTGCGGCTTCCGTGCTCCCCTCTCATGCTCCTGTGAACACGGAGCTGGCCGGGTCTGTGTTCGGCGGCCGCTCCGTAACACGGTCCCGCCCCCCTAGACCAGCTCATGTGATAGTAGATAGAAGAATCCACCTATCACACAGCCGGTCTAGGGGGGCGGGACCGTGTTACAGAGCGGGAGCGGCCGCCGAACACAGACCCGGCCAGCTCCGTGAAACACAGGAGAGATGCCTGTGAGTAAACTGTGTGCCTGGATGGGGGATCAGCAGGGGGGGCCGCATATAAAGGAAATTAGCTTTCTATATTCCTCCATGCAGCCGCTGAATGCTTGGAGGAGGGAGAGGAGGAGAATCAAGCATTCAGCGGCTGCATGGAGGAATATAGAAAGCTCATTTCCTCTATATGCCGCCCCCTGCTGATCCCCCTATCCAACTTCTTTTACTGCCCCCCCCCTTCTCCTTGTGCTCCCCCCCAGTGCTCTCCTCCCCCACCACACTCTCCAGCCCCCCCCCCCACAGTTCCCTCAACCCCTGTTCTTTCTGCCCCCCCCCTCTCCCCATCCTTCTCTAGCCCCCCCCCCCCACAGTGCTCTCCAGCCCCCCTGCAGTGCTCCCCACCCCCCACAGTGCTCTCCAGCCCCGCAGTGCTCCCCACCCCCCACAGTACTCTACAGCCCCCCGCAGTGCTCCCACCCCCCACAGTGCTCTCCAGCCCCCCGCAGTGCTCTCCCACCCCCCACAGTACTCTCCAGCCCCCCGCAGTGCTCCCCAGCCCCCCCACAGTGCTCTCCAGCCCCCCCGCAGTGCTCCCCCACCCCCCACAGTGCTCTCCAGCCCCCCCCGCAGTGCTCCCCACCCCCCCACAGTACTCTCCAGCCCCCCGCAGTGCTCCCCACCCCCCACAGTACTCTCCAGCCCCCCGCAGTGCTCCCCACCCCCCACAGTGCTCTCCAGCCCCCCGCAGTGCTCCCCACCCCCCACAGTGCTCTCCAGCCCCCCCCGCAGTGCTCTCCACCCCCACAGTGCTCTCCAGCCCCCCCCCACAGTGCTCTCCAGCCCCCCCCACAGTGCTCTCCAGCCCCCCCCCCAGTGCTCCCCTCCCCCCCACAGTGCTCTCCACCCCTGCAGTCCTCCCCAGCCCCCCCGTGCTCTCCCCCCCCACAGTGCTCTCCAGCCCCCCCCGCAGTGCTCCCCACCCCCCACAGTACTCTCCAGCCCCCCCCCCCACCAGTGCTCCCCACCCCCCACAGTGCTCTCCAGCCCCCCGCAGTGCTCCCCACCCCCCACAGTGCTCTCCAGCCCCCACCCCCCCCGCAGTGCTCTCCCCCCCCCCACAGTACTCTCCAGCCCCCCCAGTGCTCCCCACCCCCCACAGTGCTCTCCAGCCCCCCGCAGTGCTCCCCACCCCCCACAGTGCTCTCCAGCCCCCTCAGTGCTCCCCACCCCCCACAGTGCCCCCCACCCCCCACAGTGCTCTCCAGCCCCCCCGCAGTGCTCCCCACCCCCCCCACAGTGCTCCCCAGCCCCCCCAGTGCTCCCCAGCCCCCCCAGTGCTCCCCACCCCCCACAGTACTCTCCAGCCCCCCGCAGTGCTCCCCACCCCCCCACAGTGCTCTCCAGCCCCCCCGCAGTGCTCCCCACCCCCCACAGCGCCCGCCCCCCCCCACAGTGCTCTCCAGCCCCCACAGTGCTCCCCACCCCCCACAGTGCTCTCCAGCCCCCCGCAGTGCTCTCCACCCCCCACAGTGCTCTCCAGCCCCCCCCCCACAGTGCTCCCCAGCCCCCCCACAGTGCTCCCCAGCCCCCATCCCAGTGCTCTCCCCACCCCCCCCCAGCCCCCCGTGCTCTCCACCCCCAGTGCTCCCCAGCCCCCCGTGCTGCCCACCCCCCACAGTTCTCTCCAGCCCCCACCGTGCTCTCCCCCCCCCCCAGTGCTCTCCACCCCCCTCCGTGCTCCCCACCCCCCACAGTGCTCTCCAGCCCCCCCGCAGTGCTCCCACCCCCCACAGTACTCTCCAGCCCCCCCCAGTGCTCCCCACCCCCCCCAGTGCTCTCCACCCCCCGCAGTGCTGCCCCCCCCCCCCCCCCCACAGTGCTCTCCACCCCCCCGCAGTGCTCCCCACCCCCCACAGTGCTCTCCAGCCCCCCGCAGTGCTCCCCACCCCCCCCACAGTGCTCTCCAGCCCCCCGCAGTGCTCTCCAGCCCCCACAGTGCTCTCCACCCCCACAGTGCTCTCCACCCCCCACAGTGCTCTCCAGCCCCCACAGTGCTCTCCGGCCCCCACCCCCCCAGTGCTCTCCACCCCCCACAGTGCTCTCCACCCCCCCCAGTGCTCCCAGCCCCCCGTGCTCCCCCCACAGTGCTCTCCACCCCCCACAGTGCTCTCCAGCCCCCCCCGTGCTCTCCACCCCCCACCAGTGCTCTCCAGCCCCCATCCCAGTGCAGTGCTCTCCAGCCCCCAGTCCAGTGCTCTCCAGCCCCCTCAGTGCTCTCCAGCCCCCACCCCAGTGCTCCCCAGCCCCCACAGTGCTCTCCACCCCCCACAGTGCTCTCCAGCCCCCACCAGTGCTCTCCAGCCCCCACCCCCAGTGCTCTCCAGCCGCCCACCCCAGTGCTCTCCAGCCCCCATCCCAGTGCTCTCCACCCCCCACAGTGCTCTCCAGTGCTCTCCACCCCCCTCTGTGTTCTCCAGCCCCCATCCCAGTGCTCTCCCCACCCCCCTCCGTTCTCTCCAGCCCCCACAGTGCTCTCCAGCCCCCACAGTGCTCTCCAGCCCCCACAGTGCTCTCCAGCCCCCATCCCAGTGCTCCCCCCCCCCCCACCGTGCTCTCTACCCCCCACCAGTGCTCTCCACCCTCCACAGTGCTCTCTACCCTCCACCGTGCTCTCCAGCCCCCGTGCTCTCCACCCCTGTTCTTTTTTTCTCCCCCACCAGTGCTCTCACAAGCTCCCCCCAGCACTCTCCACTCCCCCCTGCATTTTGCCCCCACCCATGTGCTCTCCAACCCCACCAGTGCTCTCCAGTCCCCCGTGCTTTCCACCCCTGTACTTTCTGGCCCCCATGGGTGCTCTCAAGCTCCCCCCCCCATTGCTCTCCACTCCCCCCTGCTCTTTGTACCCCCCAGTGCTCTCCAGCCCTGTTTTTCTGCCCCCCCCCCCCAGTGCTCTCAAGCTCCCGTCTAGTGCTCTTCGCCACCCCACACTCTTACCCCCCCCCCCCCAGTGCTCTCAGCCTCCCATGCTCTCCACCCCTGTTATTTTTGCCCCCCCCCCCAGTGCTCTGCACTCCCCACCCCCTGTGATCTCCACTCCCCCCTGCTCTTTGCCCCCACCCATGTGCTCTCCAACCCGCCAGTACTCTCTGCTCCCCCTTCTCTCCAGCTCCCACCCGGTGCTCTCCACTTCCCCAGGACCAGGGGACAGGCTGACTGGGGGCGGTAAGTGAGGACGGCTGAAGGTGCAGGTGGCCAGGGACCACTCCATCTCACAGCAAACAGATCCTCTGGAAGGAGCACTGTCCCCATCCAAAACGAGAACAGCCCCTGCCTGCTGCTGGCCATCATGGATATCCTGCTGGCATGCAAGGTACTGTACCGAGCATCAACAACACACCTTCCCACAGACAGGGACTGCAGACTGGGACATGGGGCACAGGAGGGGCTGCAATCATGGGCACAGTGAGGCTACATTCATGGGCACAGTGAGACTGCTTTCACGGCACAGTAAAGCTGCATTTGATGGGCACAGTGAGGCTGCATTTGATGGGCACGTTGAGACCGCAATGGTGGGCACGGTGAGGCCGCAATGGTGGGCACGGTGAGGCCGCAATGGTGGGCACAGTGAGGCCGCAATGGTGGGCACGGTGAGGCCGCAATGGTGGGCACAGTGAGGCCACAATGGTGTGCACAGTGAGGCCACATTCACAGGCAGAGTAAAGCTGCATTTGATGAGCACAGTGAGGCTTCATTTGATGGGCACAGTGAGGCTGCATTTGATGGGCACAGTGAGGCTGCATTTGATGGGCACAGTGAGGCTGCATTTGATGGGCACAGTGAGGCTGCATTTGATGGGCACTGGCGAGGCTGCATTTGATGGGCACAGTGAGGCTGCATTTGATGGGCACTGGTGAGGCTGCATTGAGCTCTTGTATCATGTCTGCAGTCTCTGACCATCTCCTGTATCATGTCTGCAGTCTCTGAGGGAGTCTGAAGAGGAGTCAAGAGTGGGAGCGCCGCCAGGATGGGGATCATGGGAGAAGTCAGACGTGTGTGGACTGTGGAGAGGAGACTATAGGATAAAACCAGAGCCACCAAGCTGGAGCCGACTGACTGAGCCCTGCTTGGTGCACCTGAGATGAGGTCAGTGACAGCACCGCCAGGCCAGTCTGAAGGGGGGTCACTGATGTAAGGGGGGAGTGAGTACAATAACGTAAGGGGGCATTGATATAAAGGATTTCCCCCTTATATCAGTAACCCCCCCCCCCCCTTACCTTAGTGTATTCTTTCTGCGGAATGTGGTCCCCCCCCCAATGTTCTGAGTTCCTGGGGTCCCCCTTGATGATTGACCACTTTTAACTGGAATTTGCTTATTTTTATATATATATTATATATATATATATATATATATATATATATATATATATATATATATATATATAATATCTATCTATCCCTATGTGATTTAATATCTGTCTTTTTTTATATAATACACTCTTCAAATGTGCTTTAAAATATATGGTTTTCCCTTTCTCGAACCAGAAAATAATGACGTTATGCTGTTGCGCTGGTATAATAATGCGGTGGGGCTGGTATGAAATTTTTTCCAGGGCTGAATTTTATTCCCAGTCCGGCCCTGTATGAGGGAGGGGGTCCTGTGTAATGATGGGGTAGTATGAGGGAGGGGGGTCCTGTGTAATGATGGGGTCGTATGAGGGAGGGGGTCCTGTGTAATGATGGGGTAGTATGAGGGAGGGGGTCCTGTGTAATGATGGGGTAGTATGGGGGAGGGGTCCTGTGCAATGATGGGGTAGTATGAGGGAGGAGGACCTGTGTAATGATGGGGTAGTATGAGGGAGGGGGCCCTGTGTAATGATGGGGTAGTATGAGGGAGGGGGACCTGTGTAATGATGGGGTAGTATGAGGGAGGAGGACCTGTGTAATGATGGGGGTAGTAAGGGGGAGGGGGTCCTGTGTAATGATGGGGTAGTATGAGGGAGGGGGTCCTGTGTAATGGGAGAGTAAAATTGTGCGGGGAGGGGCAAGAAAATGTTTGTCCGGGGTCCAATCAATGTTAAAGACCCTGAATAGAAGCATTAGAGATACCACCTGTATATATGGTGCTCAGTTCCCGCAGAACAGAGGGTTTGATGGGCAAAAGTTCAGCTGTTTGTTTGAATGTCCCTAGAATAAAGCCTTTACTGGCCGTTCCCCGGCTTAAGACAATCCTGGAGTTATTTTCTGTTTTTATTATAATTGTTCAATTAACCTGTTGATTGATTCATTGTAGACGAATATATTTCTGTATTATTTTACTGTTTTAGAATGATAACGGACTTTGTGAGTCCTGATGTCTCCTCCAGAATGAAGACTCTGGTGGCTTTTCTATTCCTGGGCTCTTTGGGTCTGGCTTGGTGCGGTCCTGGAGGTAAGTAAGGAATAATATAAATATAGAAAATAACTGTGGTGCACTAGATGGGGGGGGGGGGGGGGGGGGGGGGGGGGTGTCTGAATACGTTCTCATGGCAGAAGCTAGTAAATAAAAATAACTCCGGGAAGATTTATGTTAACAACCCTAAATATGTTTTACAAGGTGATCATTTACAATCACTTTAAAGAGGAAATGCAGTCTGCTGACATAATTTGTAATAAAAACATCTTTGCCATTCTGAAGCTTCTCTCCAACCACTTTGCATATTATTTTATATATGCTGTGATTCTGTACTTGCCAAATATGCTGCAGAAATCTCCCTCCACTAAGTCTGGATGCAGCCATTTTAATTGTGGGCAGCTGAAGCTGCTGCCTGTTCACTTCCTGGATTTACACAGACACACAGGGGCACAGCTCCAGCTCTGCAGCTCTCATTGGCCCTCTTATGACTCACCCCCCTCCCTTCCTGGCAAACTCTCACGAGAGTGAGAGAGAGAGCTGTGCATAATGTCATAAGCCTAGGCTAATGACCAGACAAAAAACAGGAAGTGGGCTGTATAAGGTATTTACTGGCAGAAAATAAATGTTTTACTATCTAAAGTCAAAACAACAACAAGGGCAGAAGATTTAATAGATGGAAAGATGAAAAAATGACTGGAGGTCCGCTTTAAGCTGTCAAAAAAATCCCAGTCTGACAGTGTTTATAAAACGCTTTCTCAGAGGATACAGAAAGATACAATGTAACATATTGTTACTTTTGTATCCTTCTGTTCATTTATCTGCAGATCAAAGGGATAAACTTCTATCTGCAGATGTGTAGCCAAGTCCCGGGTCCCCTTTGGTCTAATGAGAACCTCCAGAGTTATGCCCCGTACACACGGTCGGATTTTCCGACGAAAAATGTTCGATCGGATCATGTTGTCGGAAAATCCGACCGTGTGTGGGCTCCATCAAACTTTTTCAGCCGGAAATTCCGACGCGCAAAGTTTGAGAGCTGGATCTCAAATCTTCCGACAACATGGTCTGATCACGTCAATTCTGATCATGTGTAGCCTAGTCCGACGGACAAAGTGCCACGCATGCTCAGAATAAATTTGGAGACAAAAGCTATTGGCTACTGGCCTCTACGTAGTCCTGTCGTACATGTGGTACGTCACCTCGTTCGGAATGATCGGATTTTCCGACAACTTTGTCCGACCGTGTGTGGGCAACACCAGTTTCGGACAAAATCCGTTGGAAAATATCCGACGGATTTTGTGGTCGGAACGTCCGACCGTGTGTACGGGAGCTTAGGGATAGCTGACATACTTCTATGTAGAGTGAGTTACGAGGCATGGTGGCTGTAATCCAGGGTAGATTCATGGACGCCAGACACTTCTTTAGTACTAATAAGCTGGGAATCTGCTGAACAGGGGTACTAATGAGTGTTTTTTTTTATATTGAATTTTATATGAATCCTAGTTTTTGATACACATATAGTGATTTAGTTCACTATATTTGTTTTTGGAACATATGCCATTCTGGTTTCCTTTGACATATGTAATTTAGGGTGATTGAATTAGCGCAATTTATTTTTCTTATTCTTTGACACTATACCGATATTTGTGGTTTTTATTGCAGCTTTTTTACACTATTCGTCCACTTTTGAGCGCAGTTTTTCTTTCTTGTTTATTAATGAGTTGGTGGTCTGTTGAGTGGGGGGTTCTACTGAGCCCCTTTAAAATAAAGGGATTTATTGTCTCTTAAACAGAACTGGGGGAGAGAGGGTTTAGAGCCAGGATACCCTTTAGTAGTTTCAATGTTAATTGGTAGACTCCGTGATTTCTATAGGTAGACAGCCATGCAGGTAACGGTACCCAGCCGGACACCACATCTGCATGTGTAGACACGCTGTCCCCTTTGGCAACAATCTTCACTTCCTCTACAATCTCCTCTTGTAGATCTTCATTCAACTGAGCTCCCAGTCTCTCTCACTTGACCCGCTGATCCACTTCTACTGGATCTCCTGAGCTCTACCAATCTTCTCACAGAGTATCTTCCTCAAGCGTCACCCCGCGTCCCTGCTGGGTCCCTAGCTTGGCACTCACAGATACTCCTCAAGTGTCACCCCACTGGCCTGCTCGGTCCCTGGCTTGGCATATAAGGCTGCTCTGCAAGTGTCACCTCCGCTGGCCTGGTCAGTCCCTGGCTTGGCACACAAGGCCACTCTGCAAGTGTCACCTCCGCTGGCCTGGTCAGTCCCTGGCTTGGCACACAAGGCCGCTCTGCAAGTGTCACCTCCGCTGGCCTGGTCAGTCCCTGGCTTGGCACACAAGGCCGCTCTGCAAGTGTCACCTCCGCTGGCTGGGTCCCTGGCCCTGGATACTCAGACAGCCAAGCAGCCAGATGTCTTTGGAATAGGCCTCAGGCTCTGGCCTAGCAGCCTGGGGCCGCACACCACACGTCCACCCAGACAGCCGTCCAGGTGGCACAGAACCCCAATCACCTGACCTCAAATAAATAGGCTCTCTCAGCAGGCCAAGGGACACAAGAAAATCCCTGCCCATTGGCTGTGACACCCCATCCATTTCTAATCTGTCCTTGCAATGCCCTTGTCTTATCTAATGCCACCAGATACCCGGCCATCTAGTGACAGAAGAGAAAAGTGCAGCAATTCCAGAATTAGATCAAATACCACCAAAAGAAATCTCTATTTGGGGGAAATAAAAGACATACATTTTATTTGGGTACATTGTCGCAGAACCGCGCAATTGTCAGTTAAATTATTGCAGTGCCGCAAAAAAAATGGCCTGGTCATGAAGGGAGTAAAACCTTCCGGAGCTGAACCCAGTATTTATAGTGTTTTTCGGGTGAAGGTTGTTTACCTTCATGCATATGCATGAAGGTAAACAACCTTCAGTGGGCAGCTCCCCCTTAGCCCCCCCAATACTTATCTTAGCGTGATCTTGACCTAGTGATGTGCACAAGACACGAGGCTATCTGGGTCTCTCCCTCCTGATTGGCTAAGATGCCAATGTCAATGTCAATTACAGCCAGTGAGGCGGGAGTGGGGGGGTGGGGCTGAGCCATGCTCTATGTGTCTTATGGACACAGAGAGTCGGCTCGGAAGCGAGAACGCAAGTGGATTGCTATTGGGGGCATTGGGCCAGGGGGAAGGGCCCAGAGTGCTGGGGGGGGGGTACGTGAGAGAAGGATCTGGGCCACTCTGTGCAAAACCACTGCACAGAGCATCTAAGTATGACATGTTTGTAAAGGAAAAAAAATAAATAACAGTCACTTTAAAGCGGAACTTCAGGCATTTTTTTCATCTTTCCATCTATTAAATCTTCTGCCCTGGTTGTTGTTTTTTTTAGTTTTTTTTAGTTTTTATTTATCATAGGAACAGGGCCCGCAAGGACCAACAGGTTACAGAGTAATATACTATACAGTACAATCAATGATCAACCAACAGAAAACAAGAATTTACAGCATACTAGTCTCCATGAATCTTTCCCCGTGGGCTTGGATGGTGGGTCAACAACACGTGTTGTGTCAGGGCATAGTTTAGTTTCTTGTCTTCTGCTGAGTAAATATAGAATGTGTTTTGACTGGGGCATTATGGGAGCCTGCGTCAAGTGGGGAGATTTTAATTAGGCTCTCCCTACATGTAGTCTGAGTTGTCTGGTACTGTAGGAAAGTTGTGTGGCTGTTTGCAGCCTCGCGGAGCCTGCCCCCCGTTTTTCTTTTTATATGTGAAGTTCCCCCCCATTAACCCCCCGCCGCGGCCCCCCTTTATGGGGGGAACTACCGCAGCACGGGGCAACGAGGGCAGGAGCAGGAGATTGAATAAAGAGGGAGAGGGAGTGAATGAAGAGAGTAGGGGTTAGGGTAGTGAAAAAAAGAGGGGAGAGAGGGAGGGGGGGTAGGGGGCCGCACGCGGCCATGGAGCGTCTATCGATCGAGTGTCATACTTTGTTTACATATTGTTATATTCCCCCGTACCGAGTTTTCCCATGTCGATGGCTGTATTACAGTATGATTAGGGGTCTGTTTCGGAATCTCTCAGGGCCTGGCCTTCTGCAGAGTATATGAACATAGTCCATAGTTGCCAGGTTTTGCTAAATGTCTCTTGTCTTTTTTGCCCTGTAAGGATAAGGTCCTCCATTTTCCTTATTTCCTCCACTTTTTGGAGCCATAGGTCAATGGACGGCAGATTTCCAGTAAAGCGGGATACATGCCTTAGCAGCATCAAGTAGGTGACGTATCACCGATTTTTTATATTTCCTGTTAGGTATGTCATTCGCATGAAGGAGAAAGAATGCTGGGTCGGCCGAGTTGGTCCGTTCCGTGAGTTTTTGTATCGTCTCGTGAATCACTTTCCAGAAGTGTTGTAACTTGGGGCATGACCAAAAGATGTGTAATAAGGTCCCCTTTTCAGTTTGACAGCGCCAGCACTTGTCTGATGCCGTCGGGAAAATTTTATGTAATAGTACCGGGGTCTTGTACCAACGTGATATAATTTTATAGTTTGTTTCTTGGGTCTTTCTCAGCATTCTTTCTCAGAGTGGGTGACACAGAGAGATGGGGGTGATAGAGAGAGAGGGGGTGACAGAGAGAGACATAGGGGTGAGAGAGAGAGTGGGGGTGACAGAGAGGGGTGATCAGAGCCGGACTGGGAATAAAATTCAGCCCTGGAAAAAATTTCATACCAGCCCCACAGCGTTATTATACCAGCGCAACAGCATAACGTCATTATTTTCTGGTTCATGAAAGGGAAAACCATACATTATTACATTATATATATATATATATATATATATATATACACAGTGGGGGGTGGAGAGCATTGGGGTGGGGGCTGGAGACTGATGGGGAGAGCTGGAGAGCACCGGGGCAGAAAGAACGGGTGGGGAGCACGGGGGGGCTGAACAGCACTGTGGGGGGGCTGGAGAGCACCGGGGGCAGAAAGAACAGGGGTGGGGAGCACGGGGGGCTGGGGAGCATGGGGGGCTGAAGAGCACTGTGGGGGGTGGAGAGCACTGGGGTGGGGGGCTGGAGACTGATGGGGAGAGCTGGAGAGCACCGGGGGCAGAAAGAACAGGGCTGGACAGCACGGGGGCTGGACAGCACTGTGGGGGTGGGGAGCATGGGGGGCTGGAGAGCACTGTGGGGGGTGGGGAGCACGGGGGGCGAGCTGGAGAGCACCGGGGGCAGAAAGAACAGGGGTGGGGAGCACGGGGGGCTGGACAGCACTGTGGGGGTGGGGAGCACGGGGGGGGCTGGAGAGCACTGTGGGGGTGGGGAGCATGGGGGGGCTGGACAGCACTGTGGGGGTGGGGAGCATGGGGGGGGGGGCTGGACAGCACTGTGGGGGGTGGGGAGCTGGACAGCACTGTGGGGGGTGGGGAGCACGGGGGGGGCAGAGAGCACTGGGGTGGGGGCTAGAGAAGGATGGGGAGAGCTGGAGAGCAGGGGGGGCAGAAAGAACATGGGTTGAGAGGGGGGGGGCTGGAGAGTGTGGTGGGGAGGAGAGCACTGGGGGAGCACAAGGAGAACTGGAGGGGGGCTGGAGAGCCTGGTGGGGGAGGAGAGCACTGGGGGGGCAGAAAAAGGGGGGCGGCATATAGAGGAAATGAGCTTTCTATATTCCTCCATGCAGCCGCTGAATGCTTGATTCTCCTCCTCTCCCTCCTCCAAGCATTCAGCGGCTGCATGGAGGAATATAGAAAGATAATCTCCTCTATATGCCGCCCCCGCTGATCCCCCTATCCAGGCACACCGTTAGGGCTGTACTGAGTACTTACATCTCTCCTTCTCCTGTGATTACGGAGCTGGCCGGGTCTGTGTTCTGCGGCCGCGCACCGCGCTGTAACATGGTCCCGCCCCCCTAGACCGGCTCGTGTGATAGGTGGAAGACTGATTCTATCTACTATCACACGAGCCGGTCTAGGGGGGCGGGACCATGTTACAGCGCGGTGCGCGGCCGCAGAACACAGACCCGGCCAGCTCTGTGATCACAGGAGCAGGAGAGAGGGGACTCAGGGGAGCACTGCAGCCGCAAACCGGCCCCAGGGCAGGCAGCCTACCGGGGGTGATGGGGGTCCTCACTCCTGATCCGATCCCTAATTCCAGGGGGGGGCACTTGCCTCCCCTTGCCCCTACCTGCGGATGCCCTTGGGTGAATGGCATTAGTTTGCAATCCCCCCCTGAAATATTTAGCACCAGCTGCCACTGTTTTAGAACAATGGAAAAACATTATGGGTTAAATGTATAAAAAAGTGCGCTAAACGAATGTGACCAATATCTGCACTGCTCCAACAAATCTTGCCGCATTCTGTATAATTATCTTCTATGTTTGTAAGCGCCATCTAGTGACCATAGTGCATTTTGTTCCTGTTTGAGACGTTTAGAAAAAAAAATACATTACAGCCACTAGATGGCGCTTGCTAACATAGGAGATAGTTATATTAGACAGAATATATGTTTTGAGGAGCTGTACAGATATTTGTCACATTCGTTCAGCCAACGGACCCCAAAATGTATAATTATTATTAAGGGTCTCTTGTTTTTCTTTTTCAGCCTTTAATATCGCCAGAACTGGGGAAGCCTCACAGAGCTCCGATTTTCAAGGCCAAAATTTTATAGGTTACGCTTACAGGGCCGTTGATAGTGTGAAAGATACAAACTGGTTCAATGGCTTCTGTACCCACACAAATAATGACCAGTCACCCTGGTGGAGGCTAGACATGAAAAAGAAATACAAAGTAAATACCGTTGTGCTCACTGGCCGGTCGGATCGCGATATGCAACGGCTGATGGGTGCAGAGGTCCGAATTGGTAATTCTCCAGACAATAACAACCCAGTGTGAGTACCACGGGGCCAACAAACTGTAGGGGTACCTATGTCAATGGTCTTTGGGCTTATGTCAATGGCCTCAGTTTGAGATGCTTCTGAGATCACTTAGAATTCAATGACACGTGTGTCTGACCTGCTATGACTTACCTGATCCTGATTTCTTCTCCTTTGGTCTGATATCTTCTGCTAAATTCATCTTTCAGAGGCCTAAACTGTAGCATTTTCTTGTGCAGGAACCTGAATACCTGCGTCTGCTGTGGGTAGAATAGGGAACCGATCCCCTCAACACTCCTATGTAGTTTCTTTTATCTATCTGATGTATAGACTTCATTACGAATTGAAATTCGGACTAAATTTTCGTTATTCGGAGATTCGGAGGTATATGAATCTCTGAATCACAATAGCAACGAAATTTCAACAAATCTGAAATAAATTATAAAGAAACTAAATATGGAATTAATTTGTTTAAGATGTTTTAGATGTTTGAAGCATCCGAAATAACGTAACAACGTAACGAATGATCCAAATAATTTGGATCCATTTTGTTTTTATGTTTCATTATTTAAAAAAAAAAAATGCACTACATATGAAATGGAAACATATTGCAATAAATACAGGAAGGTATAAAAGCAGCGGTGGTTGGTGCTCGATATTTTGGGGGGGGGGGCGGCCAAGAAGGCAGTAATCCCCCCCCACGGGAGATGAACGGGAAGGCGTGGCGATCTCCCCCCCAGGAGACGGACGGGAAGGTGGCGGTAATAGGCCTTCTTACCTTAGGAGGCAGATTACAAGGATCCAGGGTAGGGATGCTGCTCCTCGCTCCATCTACTCCTCGCTCCGGGCCGTTGCTTCTCCTCCCGGCCGAACAGGAAGTGGGCCCTGAGACCCGATTGTCTGGGAGTTCTAAGACTCCTGATATGTCCATAAGGGGCACACAGGCGCCACCTGTTTATGCATCCGGCCCACTAATCTACAGTGCCTTGCAAAAGTATTCACCCCCCTTGGCGTTTTTCTCACAACTTGGAATTAACATGGATTGTTTAATGATTTGCATCATTTAATTTACAGAACACGCCCACAACTTTGAAGATGTTTTTTTTTTATTGTGAAGCAAACAACAAATAGGACAAAATAGCAGAAAAAGTCAATGTGCATAACTATTCACCCCCTCAATACTACTTTGTAGAGCCACCTTTTGCGGCTATCACAGCTCCAAGTCGCTTTGTATAAGTCTCTATGAGCTTGCCACATCTTACCACTGGGATTTTTGCCCATTTCTCCTTGCAAAACTGCTCCAGCTCCTTCAAGTTGGATGTTTTGTGCTTGTGAACAGCAATCTTGAAGTCTGACCACAGATTTTCTATTGGATTGAGGTCTGGGCTTTGACTAGGCCATTCCAAGACATTTACCTGTTTCCCCTTAAACCACTCAAGTGTTGCTTTAGCAGTGTGTTTGGGGTCATTGTCCTGCTGGAAGGTGAACCTCCGTCCTAGCATCAAATCACATACAGAGTGGTACAGGTTTTGCTCAAGAATATCCCTGTATTTAGCACCATCCATCTTTCCCTCAACCTTGACCAGTTTCCCAGTCCCGACTGCTGAAAAACATCCCCACAACATGATGCTGCCACCACCATGTTTCACAGTGGGGATGGTGTTCTTTGGGTGATATGATGTGTTGGGTTTGCGCCAGACAAAGCGTTTTCTTTGATGGTCAAAAAGTTCAATTTTATTCTCATCAGATCAGAGCACCTTCCTCCATACGTTTTGGGAGTCTCTCACATGCCTTTTCGCAAACTCAAAATGTGCCATTTTGTTTTTTGCTGAAAGTAATGGCTTTCTTCTGGCCACTCTGCCATAAAGCCCAACTCTATGGAGCGTGCGGCTTATTGTCATCCTATGTACCGACAGTGGCTTGACATCCATAGGGGGCACTTGGGCGCAGCCCTCCAGCCCCCCCAAGCTGTTAAAAAAATAAAAATAACAAAAATAAAATAAAAATGTCACTTTAAGAGTGACCAGACGCCGGACATGCAGCGGTCTATCAGCTGATTGCAGGCTGGGAAGCTGATTTGCCCGTGTGCAGGGTGCACTCGATGCGCCCTAAACACTCCTCACTCTACAGTGATTTGTCTCCATCCTCTAGTGCATTATTCCTATTGGCAGAGACTTGAGGATGGTGGGCAGTGCTTTTCGATTCACCACTTCCGGTTTCCCAGCTCACTGAGCTAACGTGCTGTAGACAGTAAGGGGGCCCGTTGCCGGTATCTTGCAGAACCAGTCTGAAGCTTATTCACCTCCCTGGGGATCAGTGACCATTCACAACATGGGACTGAATTCCTCTGGAGCAGCCAGCAGCAGCGGGTGTCACTCACGATCACTGTGAGTGTTTGGGAGGGCCAGCAGCCACGGATGTCACGGATCACAGTAAGTGTGTGTGGAATGGCCAGCCTCTGGCCTCTACTTAGAAGACAGATAAGACTGTGAGAGTAAAGGATCGGGAAACAAGTGCACTGGGTGTCTATAGAGAGGTGAGACAAAAGCAGGCAATGTCTGGGCAGCTTCTTACTTTCTCACTTTCGAAACCTCCCTGCTTGAAATGTTTGGCTGTGCTGGAAGACTCATACCTGGCCGTGAGGGGACCGCGAACAAGTCCTGAGGAGAGGAGAGGAGGGGGTTGTACATGTCTGCCTGTGTGCTACACTGAGACATGGGAGGTCACTGACTGCATGCTAAGAGACCCCTCCCCCACTGCATACACAGCATGTCACAGTACACAGTCCCTGACCTGGTCACCAGTGGGCACACTGGCAGCATTTGATGGCACAGTGACTGCGTTTAATGGGCAAAGTGGCTGCGTTTGATGGGTACAGTGGCTGCGTTTGATGGCACAGTGGCTGCGTTTGATGGGCTGTGTTTGATGGCACAGTGGCTGCATTGGATGGGTACAGTGGCTGCGTTTGATGGGCACAGTGGCTGCGTTTGATGGCACAGTAGCTGTAATTGATGAGTTTTTTTTTTTCAGTTTGTTTGCGCCCCCCCCCAAAAAAATTTGAGCATCAGCCACCACTTTGTACTAGATACTCCAGTCTCTGCTGTGGAACTCTGCAGCTCCTCCAGGGTTACCTTAGGTCTCTGTGCTGCCTCTCTAATTATTGCCCTCTTTGCCCGGTCTGTGAGTTTTGGTGTGTGGCCGTCTCTTGGCAGGTTTGCTGTTGTGCCATGTTCTTTCCATTTGGTTATGATAGATTTGATGGTGCTCCTAGGGATCATCAAAGATTTGGATATTTTTTTTATAACCTAACCCTGACTTGTACTTCTCAACAACATTGTTCCTTACTTGTTTGGAGAGTTCATTGGTCTTCATGGTAGTGTTTGGTTAGTGGTGCCTCTTGCTTAAGTGTTGCAGCCTCTGGGGCCTTTCAGAAAGGTGTGTATATGTAATGACAGATCATGTGACACTTAGATTGCACACAGGTGGACATCATTTCACTAATTATGTGACTTTTGAAGGTAATTGGTTGCACCAGAGCTTTTATGGGCTTTATAACAAAGGGGTGAATACATACGCACATGGCAATTATCATTTTTTTTATTTCTGAAAAATAGTTCTATGTATATATATTTCTAATTTTACTTCACCAACTTAGATTATTGTGTTATATGTGAATACTTTGCAAGGCACTGTACATGCAGGGCACCAGATGCATGGATTCCAATTGGGGGGGGGGGGTTTGAAGCACATGATTAATCAGAGCCAGAGGCTCTAATATGCTTAAAAATAGGGTGGGCTCACCCAGTTGTGTGATACTATCAAATAAAAATTTGATATTGCCACACGAATCCCCCCCCCTGGCCAATGGTCTGAGACCCGTTTCCCGATTGGCCGAAATGAGAATCTATGCTGGCCACCCGGAGGAAGAGGAGGGAGGAGACGCAAGTAGAGGAGACACAGGGGAAGCCAGTCGCTTGGGGTAAGTGTTATGACTGGTGCAGGTGACCCGACCAGGTCAAAAAATACCACCAGCCGCCATTCAGCATATAAGAAGTTGACTGAGTTCAATTACCTCTTCAGGTGCAGCTCGGCTTGTTTTGCCTAAATCTGGCACATTTGCAGTTACTGCAGAGGATATAGATCGTCACTCTACACCAGGAGAAGAGACATAGGCATGGCCACACAGTGGGAGGCAAGAGGCGACCACGGCCTGCATCAGCCCTGTCTGAACCACGGCCACCGTCCACCTCCCGCCACAGGGCCCCGGTCAGGCTGCTTCTGCCAGGACAAAACAGATTACAGCGCACACATTCAAGAATGACATTTATCCTGCAAGGCTAGTTAAAATCACCTGAACATATTCAAAAAAATATAGTGCTAAGCCCACTTACTGCGACAAAGTACCCCGAATAGTGGGTCCTACCCTAGTAATAGAATGAAAGATTCTGCGTCTCAACAATGGAAGCCAAACTCCTCTATGTGGGAGAACTGAAGGGATTCCTCCTATGCACTGGTGAGCACTAATAAAGAGGTAATGAGGAGGGGAGGGGTGCTCCAGCCCAAAAAAAATGGTCAGGGTCTATTACCATATACAAAAACTAATTTGGGGGGGACATATTTGGGGGGACAAGCAGCCTGACGGCCCCAGCAACTGCCTGGTGTGCCCTATGGCCAGTCCAGGCCTGACAATGGGACATGAAGTTTTGATAGCCACACCAAGATTTGGGAAGGGGGGGTTAACTTTAGGCACTTCCTGCAGGTAGCCAGACATTACTGAAAAGATTGAGGAACAACAGTGATTAAAATATCAGTCTTCTCAGAAATGCTGTAAGTAAGTTATAGTATTTCTGAGAGTTGGTCTTACAAAATTTTTATTGCTTCTTTTTCTGAGTGTAGCGGTCACACTTCAACAAGTGTGCGCTATTCGTGGAAATGTAGTTTTTCCTCAGAACTGTAATGGAGTTCTGGGGGTTAATTGTACAGGTTTTTTCTTTGCCATCAGTCTGGCTGGGCTGTACTGAGGTTCCGCCTGGTCATAGGTGCAGTGAGGCACCCATGACAGGCCGAGAACCAGGCCTGGTTGGACGTGTTGGGTACCAATCTTTGCCGGAGCCAATCAGTGGGTGCATCTGGCCCTGCTGCGTAGTCTGGGAAGGGGTACTTAAAGTGGTGTTTCCACCAATATTACAACATTATGTGTATTTAAATAAAATCTGATAAAAATAAAAAAATTGGATAAAAAAAAATCACTTACCTATTTCTCCCTGTTGCTAGGTGGTCCCACAAAATCTGCCTCTTCCTCAGCCCGGGCTAGAAACGTCACTTCCCCTAGGCAGTCAGTCATCTGGGACATGTGACAGGTCCCAGATGACTGTGTGGCGTATCACGATGTCCTGCGCCGCTCACGCATGCGCAGTGGGTGCCTGGCTGTGAAGCCACAGCCGGGTGCCCACAGTAAGGATGCCGGCGCCGCGAGTGGAACGGGGAATGAGGAGGGGCATCGTTCCCCCGCATCGCTGGACCTGGGACAGGTAAGTGTCCGATTCTTAAAAGTCAGCAGCTGCAGTATTTGTAGCTGCTGATTTTTAAAAAAAATTTTTTTTGATGGGCACACCTCTTTAAGGTGCTGAAGTCACGTGTTCGGCCGCAGCTTTTGGTTCCTGGTTATGGTCCGGGGTAGCCCCGCGAGGGGTCCCGGGCCTAGGAGGGTTTACCGTTCCGCAAGCATGGTCAATCCGACCAGCCTCACAGGCCCTCATGGTCAGGGGCAGGGATCCGTCTGTTCCCGAGTCACGGGACTGGCTAGCCCGAGGTCCAGTAACTGAAGGAGGATTCAAAGGCGGCCCGGTGTGCTCTCGATATTGGAGGGACGCGGCAACTCGTACAAGCGACCAGGGGAGGACTCTTCGGAGGAGGGCCAACAAGCTGGCTGCTAGGGTTGCCACCTGTCCGGTTTTGACCCGGACAGTACGGGTTTAGGAGGCTGTGCCCGGGTTTCCCTCTGCCTCACACCCGGACACCATTTCCAGCTCACAGGGGTTACCATGGGGCCGCCTTTTACAAGCCCCAGCACACAGGGGGACCCGGACAGCAGGGGGATTGTAGCGGCGGGCAGGGGGAGCAAATACAGAGCAATGAAAACAGAGAGAGAGGCGACAGGCAGCTGCTGGTGCAGAAGTTTTTAATAAAGTAAATGCTTAAAAACAATCCACTCACTGTCAGTCTGTGAACTTAGTCGGCTGTCCCATCCTCCCCTCCAATCCACAATGCTGTTATTACTGAATCGCTTGAGAAAGCCAATAACACAGAGCTGCGGGGAGACTGCAGTGAGCTGTCAGCCTGGGATGCTGTGACCAATCAGAGCGTTCCGGAGGCTTAACCACGCCTCCATCATCAGAGGCTGACAGTTCACATGAGTTTCCCGTGGCTCTCTGTTTCCTCCAGTGATAACAGCAGCGTTGATTGGAGGGGAGGATGGGACAGCCGACTTCACAGACTGACATATACAGCTCTGACATGGAGAGTGAGTGGATTGTTTTTAAGCATTTATTTTATTAAAAACTTCTGCACCAGCAGCTGCCTGTCGCCTCTCTCTCTTATGTTTTGACTCCTCTGTGTTTTCCCCCCTCCTCCTGTATTTGCCACCCCCCCTCCTCCTGTATTTGTCAACCCTCCTCCTGTATTTGTCACCCCCTCCTCCTGTATTTGCCACCCCCTCCTCCTCCTGTATTTGTCACCCCCTCCTCCTGTATTTGTCACCCCCTCCTCCTGTATTTGTCACCCCCTCCTCCTGTATTTGTCACCCCTCCTCTGTAATTGTTCCCCTTCTCTGTAATTTCCCCCCCCCTTGTCTGTATTTGCACCCCCTCCTCTGTAATTGTCCCCCCTCCTCTGTAATTGCATCCTCCTCCTCCTGTATTTGTCACCCCCTCCTCTGTAATTTCCCCCCCTTGTCTGTATTTGCACCCCCTCCTCTGTAATTGTCTCCTCTTCCTCTGTATATGCCACCCCCTCCACTGTATTTGCCACCCCCCTCCTCCTGTATTTGTCACCCCCTTCTCCTGTATTTGCATCCTCTTCCTTTGTATTTGCACCCCCCCTCCTCTGTAATTGTCTCCCCTCCTCTGTAATTGTCTCCCATTCTCTGTAATTGCCACCCCCTCCTCCTCCTGTATTTGTCCCCCCCTCCTCCTGTATTTGTCACCCCCTCCTCCTGTATTTGCCACCCCCTCCTCCTCCTGTATTTGTCACCCCCTCCTCTGTAATTGTTCCCCTTCTCTGTAATTCCCCCCCCCTTGTCTGTATTTGCACCCCCCCTCCTCTGTAATTGTCTCCTCTTCCTCTGTATATGCCACCCCCTCCACTGTATTTGCCACCCCCTCCTCCTGTATTTGTCACCCCCTCCTCCTGTATTTGCATCCTCTTCCTCTGTAATTGTCTCCCCTCCACTGTAATTGTCTCCCCTCCTCTGTAATTGTCTCCCCTTCTCTGTAATTGCCCCCCCCTTCTTTGTAATTTGCCACCCCCTCCTCTGTATTTGCATCCTCTTCCTCTGTATTTGCACCCCCCCTCCTCTGTAATTGTCTCCCCTCCTCTGTAATTGTCTCCCCTCCTCTGTAATTGTCTCCCCTCCTCTGTAATTGTCTCCCCTCCTCTGTAATTGTCTCCCCTCCTCTGTAATTGTCTCCCCTTCTCTGTAATTGTCTCCCTTCTCTGTAATTGTCTCCCCTTCTCTGTATTTGTCACCCCCTCCTCCTGTATTTGTCACCCCCTCCTCCTCCTGTATTTGCACTCCTCTTCCTCTGTAATTGTTCCCTATCTCTGTATTTGCCCCCTAGCTCTGTAATTAACCCCTCCTCTGTATTTGCACCCCTCCTCTGTAATTTCCCCCATCAATCTCTGTAATTGTCCCCCCTCCTCTGTAGTTGTCCCCCACTCCGAACCCTCTGCTGTCTGGATCCCCCTGTGTACTGGGGCCCCGTGATACCCCCTGTCGGCTGCCATGGGGGTATTGGAAGGAGGAGGATTTGTGCTGGTAGGGAAATGAGATTTGTAATAGGAGAGAATGGGGATAATGGCACCCCAATCACAAAGGCATCCCACAGGCATCCCACAATTCTGTTTACGTGATTTTCCCGCGATTTGTCGGGTGACAATCGCTGCAAAATAGCACCGCGGTTGGGGTGCCATGCCGTGCGCCTCTAAAGTGTTCGGGTTTGGCTTGAAGAAAAGGTGGCAACCAAAAACACAATTTAATTCATTTTTTATAATCAAAGCAAACTCCCCCATCCATCCATGTCTTCATTGCTTTATTTTGTTGAGAAATCAGTTTGAACCCCCCCCCTAGTTTTGGCCATCTTGAGTAAGGGCAGATGATTCATGTAGCATTTACTTCCTGGAATCCATCAGCCATTAGTTTAGGCATGCAGGAGGGCGTGCTTAGCCGAAAAAGCCCATCCTCCTCTCCCGAAGACTCCTGGGATGTATGACATCATTTGCCTAGGCATGGAAACTAGGAAGTAACTGAATAAATGTAAAAAGAACGTTTAAAACAAATTAACCGCTTCCCGACCGCCGCCTGTACATATACGTCGGCAGAATGGCACGGCTAGGCAAAAGCATGTATATATACGTCCCCTTTAATTGCCTAGCCGTGGGGTCGCCCGCCGCCGGCGACGCACTCGCGACCCAGTCGGGAGCTCCGTGACCATGGCCGCGGGACCAGCGGACCCGATCGCCGTTGGTGTCCTGCGATCGGGTCACAGAGCTGAAGAACGGGGAGAGGTCTGTGTAAACAAACCTCTCCCGCGCTTCCTACACTGCCTGTCATTGATCGGCTGTTCCCTGTCATCGGGAAAGCCGATCAATGATGTCAGACGTTCAGCCACGCCCCCTACTGTAAAAAAAAAAACAACACGTCAAACTTAGCCCCTCCCCGCCCCTAGTGGTTAACTCCTTCACTGCCAGTGTCATTTACATAGGAATCAGTGCATTTAAATAGCACTGATTGCTGTATAAATGACAATGGTCCCAAAAATGTGTCAAAAATGTCCGATGTGTCCGCCATAATGTCGTAGTCACAATAAAAATCAGTGATCGCCGCCATTACTAGTATAAAAAAAAAATATTAATAAAAATGCTATAAAACTACCCCCTATTTTGTAAACGCTATAACTTTTGTGCAAACAAATTAATAATCGCTAATTGCGATTTTTTTTACCAAAAACATGTAGAAGAATATGTATCGGCCTAAACTGAGGAAAAAAAAAGGTTTTTTATATATTTTTTGGGGATATTTATTATAGCAAAAATTAAAAAATATAGCATTTTGTTCAAAATTGTCACTCTATTTTTGTTTATAGCGCAAAAAATAAAAACCGCAGGGGGGATAAAATACCACCAAAAGAAAGCTCTATTTGTGGGAAAAAAAGGACGACAATTTTGTTTGGGAGCCACTTCGCACGACCGCGCAGTTGTCAGTTAAAGCGACGCAGTGCCGAATCACAAAAAGGGGCCTGGTACTTTGGCTGCAAATTGGTCCGGGTCTGAAGTGGTTAATATGATATACTTTCCTATCTATTTACTAATGCTAGCAGCATAAGGATTAAAAAGCGTTGATTAAGAGAGTGAAGTTCTGCTTTAAGGCCCCAGAAAAATATGACACATCTATGTTTTGCCATCTGACTGGAGGAGGACGTTTTCCACACCTTATAGTCTTGACTCACTCAAGAAACTCTTCAGAAACACCAGTCTATATATTTTTATTTTAAGTGAGTGAAACTTAGGGATCTATTTATAAATCTTTTCACCCAAAATTCACACAACTTTCACCCAGGATTCACATATTTCCCCAACTGACAGTGGCGGCTGGTGAAGTTTTAGAATGGGGGCGGGGTGTGGCGCAGCTATGGGGCGCCACACCCCGCCCTTCCTTTTTGACCCCTCCCACTTTTCATAAGCCCCACCCCTTATAGAATCCACTCACTCCGCCCCCTGTATTCCACTTGCTTCCACCCATAGTGTCAGGACTATACAGCTCAGCATCACAGGACAGAGTATACAGCCCCAGAATCACAGGATCAGAGTATATAGATCATCATCACAGAGCAGAGTATATAGATCATCATCATAGATTGACAGCACTGCCCATACCACCCCCCTGCGCGGGTCTCGCTGGCACACTGACAGTACCCTGCGGCGCAGGCCTCACGACACCGACAGCACCCCACGCGGCGTGGATGACTGAGAGCAAAACAACCCCACCCCCCCACAGAAGGTCCAACACTTACCAGGCTGTTGGGTCCTCTCCCCCGGAGGAGTCCGATCCTCCAGCTTCCTCCCCTGTGTGTCTCCTCTTCCGCCAAAGCGCTGGGTACCCAATAGGATAACCTGGCGCTTTGGCCAATCGGGCAACAGGTCTCACTGACCTGCCTCCTTATTGTCGGGGAGGCACTGTGATGTAAAAAAATAGCGAAAATTAATTTGCTATGGTCACACAACAGGGTGGGATCAGGGCGCATAGATAAGGGAGCTGCGGTAGGGATAGGGAGGGCAGCACTGTGCGCCCACAATGCACGGGCCACCACTGCCAACTGAACCTAATTTACTCCTGGGTGAAATTTGTGAGTCCCATGTGAACATTTTTTTATAAACAAAAAGCCAAATCTTTATTTTCAGTTGTGGATGGAATGTGGAAGGGTTTGAACCACTGTCTGTTTTTTATTGATGCCTGTGTCTGCTTCATATATCACAGCTAAGTCCATGACCTCTCTCCAACTCTTTTAGGCCAGATGATCTGCGGTACCAGTCCTGAGACTCCTTCAGCCTTTCGCCTCTGTTACTCTGACATCCCTCCAGCTGTTTGCCTTTGTTATCAAATTTAGCCTTGTTGATTGCAGTAATTTCCATTTATTGGGCGGTGTGGGGTCTTATCTGAAACATAAGTTGCTTAAAAATGTTAAATAAACAAAATAAATAAAATGTGTTTGCAGAGAGCAATGACTTGTATTTATTTATAGGATTTATTGTGTGCAACTGTTGGAAACACAAACCTAATTCTAAAGTTTGTTGTCTTAATCATACGAGCTGTCAATCTAGTTCTATGGGTAAAGTGTAATGTTTAAAGAAATGGAAAGAAATGGATGTGGTTCCTTTTACTAAAATTCCTGGCTGGTTCTAAGAGCTTGCAATCTATTTCCACTGTCGGCATAATCTGCTCACTACTGTATGAAGAGGTAATTGGGTCTTCAGCTTTTAAACACTGATTGTTCTACTTACTCTGCTACCAAAATAGAGGAATGTACCCCACAGTGACCCCCACTTTAAACAGGCCCCCTCGTACTGTACTGTTTTACATGGCACCAGTGGCGACCGGTGGTATTATTTTTGGGGGTGGAAAACAGCGCACAGCCCCCCCCCTCGGGTCAGTCACCCGCAACAACTACCCTGGGCAGCGATTCCGTCCTCCGCACCCCAGCGGTGTCTTGGCCGTGAATCTCCTCCTCAGCAGCATCTGTGAGTCTCCTCCTTGGCATCATGGCGGTGTCCTGGCTGTGCATCTCCTCCTCAGCAGCATCTGTGAGTCTCCTCCTTGGCTCCACGACAGCGTCCTCGCCGTGAGTCTCCTCCCTCCTCCTCCCTCCTCCTTCCTCAGCCAATAGGGTAGCTTCTCCTTTTGGCCAATCGGGAAACGGGTCTCAGGACCCACTTCCTGATTGGCTGTGAGGCAGAATCAGTGTGACCATAGCGAATATTTATTCGCTATTCATTCGCTATTGTCACACAACTGGGTGGGCTTCGGGCGCAGTACTACCCTTTTTTGAAGCCTATTAGAGCATCTGGCTCTAACCACGTGCTTAAAAAAAAGAAAAAGAAATCCCCAATTGGAATCCATGCATTCGGCATCCTGCAGGTAGATTAAGGGGCCTGATGCACGGATGGATGGGGGGCAGCACCCGTGCGCCCCCTATGGATCGGCCGCCACTGCCTGGCACAGTGCCAGGGGCATGTACCTGTCTGTCCAGGATTTTGCTATTTGTCCTGGAAGCTGTGGTCTTCTGGGCTATCAATTTGACCCATGCATCCAACACTACTCATACACATAGCAGGCCCTAAGGGTCCAACTGACAGCTGAACCCCACAGATTACCCCGAGACAGAGGTACTAATAATGGCTCTTGAATTAACACCTTAGTGCTGGTGCCTGCATCTTTAAGAGGTCTAAAATATCAGGGGCGGGGCTTATGGTCATGTGACTGCCATGATTAGCTGTCACGGTGGTCACATGATTGGAAAGCTCCAGATCGCAAGCAGCGAATGGGATCTTTCTGATGGCCACCAGTAACTGTGCACAAGCACTGGGCACAGCTCTATCAGCATTATTGCATGCAGATATGAGGCCACTCTGGCCGCAAAGAGGCCACATATTTGTGTGCCTTTGGCGCAAAGAGGCTAAAGCATCATGCAATTGTGAAAAAAATATCCGTTTGAAACCCATATTAACCACTTCAGCCCAGCAAGAATTGACCCCCTTCCTTACCGGGCCATTTTTTCCGATACGACACTGCATCAATTTAACTGACAATTGCGCAGGTCGCACAACACTGTAGCCAAACAAAATTGATGTTCTTTTTTTTCCTACAAATAGAGCTTTCTTTTGGTGGTATTTGATCATATCTGCGGTTTCTATTTTTTGCACTATAAACAAAAGAAGACAGACTATTTTGAAAAAAAGCAATATTTTTTACTATCTGCTATAATAAATATTCCCAAAAAAATATATTAAAAAAAAAATGTCTTCCTCAGTTTAGGCCGATATGTATTCTTCTACTTATTGTTGGTAAAAAAAATAGCAATAAGTGTATATTGAATGGTTTGCACAGAAGTTATAGCGTCTACAAAATAGGGGATAGATGCCATTTTTAATTCTTCTTATTTTTTTTACTAGTAATGATTGCAATCTGCAGTTTTTATCAGGACTGCAACATTGTGGCGGACAGATCAGACACTTTTGACACTATTTTGGGACCATTGATATTTATACAGCGATCAGTGCTATAAATAGCCACTGATTACTGTATAAATGTCATTGGCAGGGAAGGGGTTAACACTATGGGCGATCAAGGGGTTAATTGTGTTACCTAGAGATTGATTCTAACTGTGGGGGGATGGGACTGCCTGGGTGAGGAGACCGATCCTTGTTCCTAAGTATTAGGAACAACAGATTGCTCTCCTCACCCTTGACAGAACGGAGATCTGTCTGTTTACATTGACAGATCTCCGTTCTCTCCTTCTCAGGAGCAATCGTGAGTAGCCGGCGGCCCTGATAGCACACACATGAGCTCCTACGTCATGCTGCGGGCATGCGCGCCCTATACTCCTTAAAGCGCCCGCAGGAGTGCCATTCTGCAGCCGTCAATCGGCAAGCAGTAAAAGAGTAAAATAACTATATCTGAGCACCACAAACTTAAAGCGAGCAAAGTCCTTTCTTGTATTAAGAGAGAGATATCATTTTGCCCCTATTCAAATCATTAGTAAGACCTCATCTGGAATATGCAGTTCAGTTTTGGGCACCAGTTCTCAAAAAGGATATCGGGGAACTGGAGAAAGTGCAGAGAAGGGCATGGAGGAGGCATGGAGGAGCTCAGCTATGAGGAAAGATTAGAGGAACTGAATTTATTCACTCTTGATAAGAGGAGATTAAGGGGGGATATGATCAATATGTATAAATATATAAGAGGTCCATATAGTGAACTTGGTGTTGAGTTATTCACTTTACAGTCAACACAGAGGACAAGGGGGCGCTCTTTACGTCTAGAGGAAAAGAGATTTCATCTCCAAATACGGAAAGGTTTCTTCACAGTAAGAGCTGTGAAAATGTGGAATAGACTCCCTGCAGAGGTGGTTCTGGCCAGCTCAGTAAATTGCTTTAAGAAAGGCCTGGATACTTTCCTAAATGTACATAATATAACTGGGTACCAACATTTATAGGTAAAGTTGATCCGGGGAAAATCCGATTGCCTCTCGGAGGATCAGGAAGGAATTTTTTCCCCTGCTTTAGCAAATTGGATCATGCGCTGCTGTTTTTTTTTTTTTTTTTTGCCTTCCTCTGGATCAACTGAGGGTGTAGAATAGGGTACATGGGATTGTATGATATTTTTTATTTTTTATTTTTTTATTTGTGGTTGAACTGGATGGACTTGTGTCTTTTTTCAACCTAACTATGTAACTATGTAACTATTATCAATAAAACATTAACCACTTTAATACAGGACACTTATGCCTCGTTTCCACTGAGCGGATCGGTTCGGTACGGTTCGGTACCAAATTTTCAGTGTTTTCATTATGAAAGCGGCCCATACAACCGAACCATACCGCACCATTTAGGGTCCTGTTTCAGATGTGGGGCCATAGAAAATTGAACGGTTTAGTTAGGGCAGAGCTACGATACATTCCACTGATTGGCGGACAGAAAAACGTCTGCCAATCAGTGTGAGGCCACGCTAGGCATTTTTTCTAAACCCTGTATGGACCCTGGTGATCCGACTTGCAGTGGAAACGCTCACCTGAATAGGCCGGACTACTCTAACCCTTCCAAACTGTACTGACCCGAACCGATCCACTCAGTGGAAACGAGGCAATATACACCTTCCTGCCCAGACCAATTTTCAGCTTTCAACACTGTCGCACTTTGAATGACAATTGCGCGGTCATGCTACACTGTACCCAAACTACATTTTTATCATTTTGTTTCCACAGTATTTAATCACCCCTGGGATTTTTATTTTCTGCTAAACAAATAAAGCAAAGACAGAAAAGTTAGAAAAAAACGTATTTTTTTGTTTCTGTTACAAAACTTTGTAAATAAGTAAGTTTTCTCCTTCACTGATGGGGCTGCACTGATGGGCACTGATAAGGTGGCACTGATGGGCACCGATGAGGTGGCACTGATGGGCACTGACGATGGGCACTAATATGTGGCACTGATGGGGCACATAGGTGGCACTGATATGCAGCACTGATGGGTTCACATAGGCGGCACTGATGGGCACTGAAATGCAGCACTGATAGGCACTGATAGGTGATAGGTGGATGGGCACTGATAGGTGTCACTGATGTACACTAATGGATGGTACTGATGAGCATCACTGATTGGCATTCATCCATTGTGGGCACTGATTGGCATCCATTGTGGGCACTGATTGTTATCCCTGGTGGCCATGGTTGGCATACCTGGTGGTGACAGGTGGTGACAGGTGACTGACAGGTGACCCCTCTGTCAGAGGAGCAGCCGATCGGCTCTCCTCTACTCACGTCTGACAGACGTGAGTGAGGAAAAGCCGATCAACGGCTCTTCCTGTTTACACTTTAATTAGCTGTGATTGGACACGGCTGATCACATGGTAAAGAGTCTCAGTCAGAGACTCTTTACCTAGATTGGTGTTGCGGTGTGTCACACTGATACACCACAACAACAATCGCCGTGATGTGAGCCCTCGGGGGGCACGCAGTGGCTTGTTATCCTGAAAGACGTCATATGATGTCTGGTCAGCATAACACAACCACTTTGCCGACGTCATTTTGTTATATGGTGGGCGGCAAGTGGTCAAACACTTGACAGATTCCCCCTTCCAAAATGACCAAACGATACATTTTATTTGGAGTCGAATGACCATAGCAACCTTTTATTACAAACCATTAAGTACAACATTCACAAGAAAACAAGTTCAATGCATATAATAAACTCAATGCATAACAAATAAACCAACCTAAGCTTATGCCCGGTCTAAGGTCTTTGAAGGCCTATATACTCAGGATTAACCATTTGTATCTGCCACCCAATCAAAGTCCCCCAGCCGCAATTACACCGGCTCAGGGACAGTTAACCACTTACATACTACCAGATACAGCCTAATTAATACCCAATGTTACCACCGTATAGTTAGGAAGGGACACCCATACCTCAAATGGGCCCAACCCACAATTTTCCACAGTTAGGAAGGGATACCCATACCTCAGTGGGCCCAACCCACAATTGTCCATAGTTAGGAAGGGGCATCCATACCTCAGATGGGCCCAACCCACAATTTTCCACAATTATTTACCCAGCACCACCTTCAAAGATCCAATAAACCCCCTGCCTTCTGCTATTACAAGAAAATTAGGTCTAAGCTCTTTGAAAGCCTATATACTCATGATTAACTGCTTGTATCTGTCACCCAATCCCAATCTGTCACCCAATCAATGGCCCCCAGCCGCAACTACACCAGCCCGGGTGTAGTAAGTAAGAGGCTCCCCTAAACCAAAACAAACAAGGGAGGGAGGTGGGAGAAAACTGTCTGATGCTGTGATGAGCTCTGACTGAGCTGTGACACAATTCCCCCTCCTCTCTACCCACTACAGGACGCACCCTCTGCCTTGAACGCTTCAATCTGCTAAGCGGACTGCATCATTCTAAATCACTGTACCATTCTTGTTTTTACGGTAATAATATTGATATTTCAATAATTCATATTGATGAGGAATGGTCCAAGAAAGTCCATTCAGTTCTTGTGTAAAAACTCAAAAACTCAAAAATTGATTTAACCACTTGCCGCCCGGCCTATTGTAAAATAACGTCCGCAAAGTGGTCTTAAAATCCTGACTGGACGTCATATGACGTCCTTCAGGATTTATTGCTATTGCGTGCCCCACGTCAATCGGGGATGACGCTTGTCCCTCGGACACAGCGCATCCCCGATCAGGGTAAACAGCCAATGAAATTGGCTGTTTACCATGTGATCGGCTGTGTCCAATAACAGCCGGTCACATGTCAAAACAGTGGGGCGCGCAGTGTGCCAATCGGAGATGGCGCGTGTCCCTTGGACACAGCGCATCCCCGATCAGGGTAAACAGCCAATGAAATTGGCTGTTTACCCACGTGATCGGTTTTGTCCAATCACAGCCGGTCACAAGTATAAACATTGTGGCGGTTTCCAGGGATCTCTCCTTCTCTCTCCTCACACCGATCGTGAGGAGAGAGAAGGGGAGATCTGATCAGTGAGTTCAACATTTTTTCATACATTTAAAGAGAACATGTCACAGCCCATCAGGATCTGTCACAGCCCATCAGGATCTTTCACAGCCCATCAGGATCTGTCGCAGCCCATAAGTACCCGTCGCAGCCCAGAAGTACCCGTCCCAGCCCAGCAGGACCCCTCACAGTCCAGCGGGACCGCCTGGATCTGTCACAGCCTGCCATCAGCACCGCCATCGTTACCGCCATCAGCACAGCCACCACCATCAGCACCGCCATCGGTACCATCAGTACCACTAACAGTACCGATATCAGTACCGACCATCTGTACCATCTGTATATAGAAAAAGAGGGGCACATGGGACTTTAAATGAAGCATGTCAATTGAAAAAAAATATATAAATGATAAACACATGCGAGTAGGTAAATTGATTTGGATTTAATTTAAGGTCAAAGACCCCAAAGGGTGGTCCATAGTTTTGAAGCATGCAGTGGTGTAAATGCATGTATGATCGAGGTAAGAACATATATTGTAATCATAATCATCAAAGGATATGCATGCAAACAAATCAATGGACATACATAGATGCAGTTCATAATAGAAATGCATGAATTAAAAATTGCCAATCAGAGTAACGAAATTGCATGAAGGGAGTACAGAACTCAATAGAACAAAGTTAGTAGTATTGTTTCATAAACTATAAATGATAAACACATGCGAGTGGGTAAACTGATTTGGATTTAATTTAAGGTCAATGACCCCAAGGGGTGGTCCATGGTTTTGAAGCACGCATGGGTGTAAATGCATGTATAGTTGAGGTAAGGGCAATATTGTGAATCATAATCATCAGAAGATCTGCATGCAGACAAATCAATGGACATACATAGATGCAATTCATAATAGAGATGCATAAATTAAAATTAGAAAATTGCCACTGAGTGAGTGACGAAATCGCATGAGGGGAGTCCAAAACTCAATAGAACAAAGTTAATAGTATTTGGCAAAATGTGACATAGCTAAAGTGACAGATATCTATGGCATGCTTCCATCCCGAGTTAATGTATATGGGGAGAGAGGGGCCAATGGGACTTTAAATGAAGCATGTCAATTGAAAATAAATAAATGAAGATAGTAAAACCATGCAAGTAGGTAAACTGATTTGGATTTAGTATAAGTCAAAGACCCCTAGGGGTGGTCCTTAGAGTAACTGACCCCTAGGGGTAGTCCATGATTATAAAGCATACAGTATTGTGAATGTGTAATTTTTCCAACCAAACAGATCAAGCTGATACCCTTTTCTCTTTAACTGAGGTTCCACATATATTTAATATCTGTTATCCTTTTGCTTTTTTAGCATCAAACATGCATCCCACCCCTGATGACTGGCATGAAGCCAAGAAACGCGTCGGGTTTTCAAACTTAGGATGCTTAATTAAGTCTATTTTAATCCCTGATATTATCAACTTTGTTTCATTGAGTTTGTACTCATTTCATGCGATTTTGTTACTCTGATTGGCAATTTTTAATTTATGTATTTCTATTATGAATTGCATCTCTGTATGTCCATTGATTTGTTTGCACCCAGATCCTCTGATGATTATGACTACAATATATGTTCTTTCTCTAATTATATTTGCATTTACAATACTGTATGCTTTATAATCATGGACTACCCCTAGGGGTCAGTTACTCTAAGGACCACCCCTAGGGGTCTTTGACTTTAAATTAAATCCAAATCAGTTTACCTACTCGCATGGTTTTACTATCTTCATTTATTTATTTTTCAATTGACATGCTTCATTTAAAGTCCCATTGGCCCCTCTCTCCCCATATATCTGTACCATCTGGATCTGACAGCCCATCTGTCACAAAGGCCTGACATCACTACCGCCGAACAGTCCCGCCATAAGTACCATCACAGAGGCCATCAGTAATCTGTCAGTCCCATCACACAGGCCCGCCATCAGTGAGCTGTCAGTATCACCACCAGTTCCATCACACAGGCCTGCCAAAAGTACCACCATCATGTCTCAAAGAGTTTGCTCAGCTGAGGAGGCATATAACATCCTTACCATGTCGGATGATGAGAGCAGCGGGGAGCTCTCATTATTTGATTCTGGTTCGGAGTCTGAGTCAGCGGAGGAAACCACCCCTCCTAAAAGAGTAAGGCGATCAGGACCTAGATCAGGACCAAGATCAGAACACCTGCCTACCGCCAGCAGCGCCATATAAAATATAGCACCCCAAGAAGAGGAGCCCAGTACAAGTACTGGAATTGAACATCAAGCCCAAAGAATCCGGGCCCAGTCCTACCTTCCGATGCCCTGGCAAACCCCTTATGGTTGCCTGCCAACTCAGGATCCGCTACAATCCCCCTTTCACTGCACAGCCAGGTGTGCAGCCCAACACTTCAATTTTTTTCAGATTTGGACTATTTCTATTTGTTTTTCCCTGAAGATTTTTTGCAGTACATGGTGGACCAAACAAATCTCTATGCAGAGCAATTTATTGCTGCCAACCCCAGTTCGTCCTACGCCCGTATGTTCTATTGGCGACATCTCACACTAGACTAATTCAAATTGTTTTTGGGCCTTACTTTTAATATGGGGCTTACAAAGAAAAACGAACAGCATGGCTACTGAAGAAGACACCAAAAGAAATGTCATGTATGCTCAAGTAGAGGAGTTAAAAGAGATACAAGTTATTATTGTCCCGATTGTCCCTCCCAACCTGGCCTATGTATCAGTGATTGCTTCAAAAATTATCACACATCCATCAGATATTAGTTCCCCTTATTAGTAACAGACTGCCATTACCCCATTTCAATTACCTGTGTGCATCATTTGCCTGCCACCATGTTTCTACCTTCCATGTTAACTGACAATGGCCTGTTTACCGACAATGTCTTTGCCTGCCGTTTTAACCACGTTTCTGACTTCCACTTGCACCAACCTCAACCTGTTTACCGACAATGCCTTTGCCTGTCGTTTTAACCACGTTTTTGACTTCCACATGAACCAACCTCAGCCTGTTTACCGACGATGCCTTTGCCTGCCGTTTTAACCACGTTTCTGACTTCCACGCGCAGTAACCTCGGCCTGTCAAATCGACCATGTTTTTGCCTGCCACTTGGACTGATCTTTTGCCCCTCTACTTCAGTACACAGGGGTCTCACATATGTGAGGTTGCTGGTTGCCCGGAGGCTTCAAAGAGATTTGGGTGGGAGAAGCCTCTACCACTGTCCCCCTGGCCCTAAGCTTGATGGCTCTTCCTGCTGCCTGGACCAATACTTTGGCTGTGCTGACCATATCGCTGCCTGTAATGACCCAGGACTTTATGGACTGTGTTTCTTTCTGCTGCCTGGACCAAAAATTTGGCTGTGTTGACCATATCTCGGCCTGCTGCCTCTACTGACTATAGACAGTATTTCTGCCTGGACATCTCTGACTGCTACCTGGACCAATGCTTTGGCTGTGCTGAAAGTATCTCTGCCTAAACTAACTATGGACAGTATTCCTGCCTGCTGCCTGGACAATTGCTTTTGCTGTTGCTGACCACATCCCTGCCTGCTGCCTGGACCGATGCTCTCTTCTGTGGACCACTACACTACTAAAACCACAGGTAATCTTTTTTTATTTGGTATGTACATGTTATGTGTTAGAAATATGAAGGGCCTTCAAAATGTGATCGGTAGTCAGGAAATGATATGTGTAATTTATGCTCCTAGAACTACTGGAGGTGCTCTTTGGATGTTAGGCCTCTGTATGTGGCCAGGCTGTATAAAAGTGTCACACATATCGTTAAACCCAGGAGGAGTAGCAGAATGTATTTTGGGGTGTCATTTTTGCTATGTACATGCTATGTGTTGGAGATATCTTATAATTGGACAACTTTGTGTAAAAAAAAATGTGTTTTCATTTTTTTTCCCTTGTTTTCCGAAAACTTCTGGAAAAAAATGAACCGTTCAAAAGACTCATTATGCCTAATAGATTATACATTGGGGTGTTAGCTTTCCAAAATGGGGTCATTTTTGGGGCGTTTTCCATTATCCTGGTGCTCCACGGCCTTCAAAATTGAGCTAAGTCATCATGAAATTATATGTGTAATTTTGCTCCTAGAATGCCTGGAGGTGCTACTTGGATGTTAGGCCTCTGTATGTGGCCAGGTTGTGTAAAAGTCTCACACATGTGGTATCACCATACTCAAGAGGAGTAGCAGAATGTATTTTTGGGTGTCATTTTTGCTATGTACATGCTATGTGTTGGAGATATCTTATAAATTGACAACTTTGTGTAAAAAAAATGCGTTTTCATTTTTTTCCCACGCTTTCCGAAAACTTCTGAAAAAAAATTAACAATTCAAAAGACTCATTATGCCTCATAGATTATACGTTGGGGTGTTAGCTTTCCAAAATGGGGTCATTTTGTGGGCGTTTCCATTTTCCTGGTGCTCCACGGCCTTCAAAAGTGAGCTAGGTCATCATGAAATTATATGTGTAATTTTGCTCCTAGAATGGCTGGAGGTGCTACTTGGATGTTAGGCCTCTGTATGTGGCCAGGCTATGTAAAAGTCTCACATATGTGGTATTGCCATACTCAGGAGGAGTAGCAGAATGTATTTTTGTGTGTTGTTGCAAATATGCGCATGCTGTGTTCAAGAAACAACCTGTCAATACAATAAGTTTGTGTAAACAAATTTTTTTTTTTTAAAGTCTTAATATTCCCAAGAATTGTGGGAAAAAATTACAACTTCAAAAAACTCACCATGCTTCTTACTAAATACCTTGGAATGTCTACTTTCCAAAAAGGGGTCATTTGGGGGGTATTTGTACTTTCCTTGATTGTTAGTGTCTCAAGAAATTAGATAGGCCTTCAGTAAATCAGGTGTGATCAGATGTGATAAATTTTCAGTGATTTGCACCCTAACTTGTAGACTCTATAACTTTCACACAGACTAAATAATATCCACTAATTTGGGTTATTTTTACCAAAGATATGTAGCAGTATAAATTTTGGCCCAAATCTTTGAAGAAAAATTACTTATTTGCAAAATTTTACAATAGAAACCAAAAAAATGTGTTTTTGCTCTTTTTCACGCTTATTTCGCAAAAAAGAAAAAACCCGGTGGTGATTAAATACTACCAAAAGAAAGCTCCAATTGGGAGAAAAAATGATAACATTTTTTGTTTGGATACAGTGTAGCATGACAGAGTAATTGTCTTTCAAATTGTGAGAGTACTGAAAGCTGAAAATTGGTCTGGGCGGAAAGGTGTTTAAGTGCCTAGTATTGAAGTGGTTAATAAAAAATATAGCAAAATATTACAAGAACAATATCAAAATATAGAATGTCATTAATAATGTATTATAATCTTAATCTTGTGTCTGTGTAGCTGTCCTCTCGGTGTGAGTATCTGCAGCAAAATCTGCCTTTCTGTCTGTTTAACTCCGTTTACTCCTAAATTCAGCCCCAACCTTCTCCTAAAAAGGCTGGCTTGTCTTAAAGTTACACAGACTTGAAGCGCAAATGGTTTTCAAATGCCGCGTACACACGACCGGACTTTTCAACGGACTAGGTCCGACGGTCTTACCGACGGACTTTCGGCGGAGTTCCGACCGACTTTTCAAATGAACGGACTTGGCCACACACAATCACACCAAAGTCCGACGGATTAGAACGTGATGACGTACGACCGGACTAGAATAAGGAAGTTCATAGCCAGTAGCCAATAGCTACCCTAGCCTCGTTTTTTGGTCCGTCGGAACAGCATACAGACGAGCGGATTTCTCGATACAAATATATATAGATATATCTATAGAGAGATATATCTATAGATAGATATAGATATATATAGATATATATACACAGTATATTACAAAAGTGAGTACATCCCACATATTTTTGTAAATATTTAATTCTATCTTTTCATGTGACAACACTGAAGAAATTACACTTTGCTACAATGTAAAGTAGTGAGTGTACAGCTTGTATAACAGTGTAAATTTGCTGTCCCCTCAAAATAACTCAACACACAGCCATTAATGTCTAAACCGCTGGCAACAAAAGTGATTACACCCCTAAGTAAAAATGTCCAAACTGGGCCCAAAGTGTCAATATTTTGTGTCACCACCATTATTTTACAGCACTGCCTTAACCCTCTTGGGCATGGACTTCACCAGAACTTCACAGGTTGCCACTCCTCTTCCACTCCTCCATGACGACATCACAGGGCTGGTGGTTGTTAGAGACCTTGCGCTCCTCCACCTTCCGTTTGAGGATACCCCACAGATGCTCAATAGGGTTTAGGTCTGGAGACATGATTGGCCAGTCCATCACCTTTACCCTCAGCTTCTTTAGCAAGGCAGTGGTCATCTTGGAGGTGTGTTTGGGGTCGTTTTTATGTTGGAATACTGCACTGCGGCCCAGTCTCCGAAGGGAGGGGATCATTCTCTGCTTCAGTGTGTCACAGTACATGTTGGCATTCATGGTTCCCTCAATGAACTGTAGCTTCCCAATGCCGGCAGCACTCATACAGCCCCAGACCATGACACTCCCACCACCATGCTTGACTGTAGGCAAGACACACTTGTCGTTGTACTCCTTACCTGGTTGCTGCCACACACGCTTGACACCATCTGAACCAAATATGTTTATGTTGTTCTCTTTAGACCACAGGACATGGTTCCAATAATCCATGTCCTTAGTCTGCTTGTCTTCAGCAAACTGCAAGCTTTCTTGTGCGTCATCTTTAGAAGAGGCTTCCTTCTGGGATGACAGCCATGCAGACCAATTTGATTCAGTGTGCAGCGTATGGTCTGAGCACTGACAGGCTGACCCCCCACCCCTTCAACCTCTGCAGCAATGTTGGCAGCACTCATATGTCTATTTACCAAAGTAACCTCTGGATATGACGCTAAGCACGTGGACTCAACTGCCTTGGTCGACTATGACAATTCCTCTTCTGAGTGGAACCTCTCCTGTGACCAGTATGAGAGAGAGCGATAACACCAAATTTAACACGCCTGCTCCCCATTCACATCTGAGACCATATAACACCAATGAGTCACATGACACCAGGGAGGGAAAATGGCTAATTGGGCCCAATTTGGACATTTTCACTTAGGGGTGTACTCACTTTTTGTTGCCAGCAGTTTAGACATTAGTGGCTGTGTGTTGAGTTATTTTGAGTGGACAGCAAATTTACACTGTTATCCAAGCTGTACACTCACTACTTTACATTGTAGCAACGTGTAATTTCTTCAGTGTTCTCACATGAAAAGATATAATAAAATATTCACAAAAATGTGAGGGGTGTACTCACTTTTGTGAGATACTGTATATATATATATATATATATATATATATATAGATAGATAGATATTTTTAAATGTTTTTTGCATTGTGCATGGGCTTTTTTTAATTTCACTGATTCAGCTTTCATTCATTTCTATAGGGTTCGGGTTCGGTATCTGAACTTCTTTGAAGTTTGCCGAACCATGCTAAAACCAAACGCAGGGCAGTCCAGCTCATCCCTAATAAAGAGGTATTACAGGCTGAAACTCTAGTGGTTAAATTGGACCTTCATCCAAAAGACAACTTTTTTTTTTGGTTCCTCCTTTCCAGTGGCAAAGCTAGATGAGGTTGGTGTCAGTAAAGCAATGGATGATGTCAGTTTTTTTATTATTTTATTTTTTAAGGGAGAACACTGGTGCTCAGTGGGGAGGGAAAGCAGGCACTTCTGGTCAGTGGGGATAGAAAGGGGGCACTGGTGTACAGAGGGGCAAAGGGGGCACTGGTTCTCAGGGGGGAGACAAGAGGAGCCATGTTGTTCAGTGGGGGGGCGGGTTCGGTTCGCACCAGAACCTTCGAACCAGGACCGAAAGTTCGCGGAAATTTTCGAACCCCCGGGTTCGGTTCGCACCAGAACCTTCGAACCGACCGAAAGTTCGCGCAAATTTTCGAACCCTATACAATATAATGGACGCGAACGTTCGAAATCAAAAGTGCTAATTACAACGGCCAATATGCATGTTAATGTCATAAAACAGGTTTGGGGACCCGGGTTCTGCCCCAGGGGACATATATCAATGCAAAAAGAACTTTTAAAAACTAACGTTTTTTCGGGAGCAGTCATTTTAATGATGCATAAAGTGAAAAAAAAAAAGTGAAATTTTCCTTTAAATATGGTACCTGGGGGGTGTCTAAAGTATGCCTGTGAAGTGGCATGTGTTTCCCGTGTTTAGAACTGTCCTTGCACAAAATGACATTTGTAAAGGAAAAAAAGAAGCCATTTAAAAACACTTGCGGCTTTAATGTCATGTCTTGTCCTGGCCGCCATATGGCTGAAAATCCTTGAGAAAACTGGCATGGCTACCCCATCACCCCCCCCCCCCCACCCCAGCCCCTTTGGGTCTTGTATGGATATTAAGGGGGACCCAGCACCCAAAATAAAACCCTATACCTACAACCCTATATACTCTGAACAGCAGTATATAGGTGGTGCAAACAAGACACGGACTGTAGGTTTGTTCTTAAGTAGAATCTGAACAGGTACATTATGAAGTGTAGCTCCATCCCAAAAAAATCTATTTTTAAGCTTTTTGGAGAACATAGGGAGGGGTTATCACCCCTGTAACATTTGCTGTCTTTGCACATGTGTTCAGAACATGTCACCTCACTTTCCGTCCCAATGACAAATGTTTTTGGAAAAGTGGGGTTTTAATTGAAACAAGGATTGGTGATAAAGAATCAGTAGAGAGGAGATACCTTTTTCCCAAATTAAATCTAACAGGATAGAATTTCCCTTCCTAGGGGTAGATTTCCTCTCACTTCCTGTTTTCTCTTTCCATTTGCAAGTAGGAGTCGTTTGTAAGTTGGATGTTTGAAAGTAGGGGCCTGGCGTATATACTCTGCAGAAATTTGCCCTATTAGATGTTGGTGTAGCCACAAGACTGGTGGGCACAGGAATGGGCCCTGCTGTGAGTTAATAGATCAAGATTTGTACTTGCATGCACCTGTTGAACCGGGCAGAAAAATTGGCCGTGGTGGTGGTGGTGGACGGTGTTGCCACAAGACTGTAAGCTCTCACAGTTACTCTTGGTGGGCGCAGGTATGGGCCCTGCTGTGAGTTATTAGATCAAGATTTGTAATTGCATGCACCTGTTGAACAGGGCAGAAAAATTGGGCCTTTGGCGGTGGTGGTGGTGGTGGTGGTGGACGGTGTTGCCACAAGACTGTAAGCTCTCACAGTTACTCTTGGTGGGCGCAGGAATGGGCCCTGCTGTGAGTTATTAGATCAAGATTTGTAATTGCAAGCACCTGATGAACAGGGCAGAAAAATTTGGCCTTTGGCGGTGGTGGTGGACGGTGTTGCCACAAGACTGTAGGCCCTCATAGTTACTCTTGGTGGGCGCAGGAATGGGCCCTGCTGTGAACTATTAGATCAAGATTTGTAATTACCCGCCCCTGTTAAACAGGGGCTGAAGAATTGTGCCTTAGGCACTGGTGCTGGTGCCACAACACTGCAACCCCTCACAGATACTGTACTTGGAGCACAGCAGTCACACGTGTTGCGAAGCATTTTTTTAAAAAAAAAATTGTAAGTACACGCCCCTGTTAAACAGGGGCTGAAAAATTGTGCCTTAGGCACTGGTGCTGGTGCCACAACACTGCAACCCCTCACAGATACTGTACTTGGAGCACAGCAGTCACACGTGTTGCGAAGCATTTTTTAAAAAAATTGTAAGTACACGCCCCTGTTAAACAGGGGCTGAAAAATTGTGCCTTAGGCACTGGTGCTGGTGCCACAACACTGCAACCCCTCACAGATACTGTACTTGGAGCACAGCAGTCACACGTGTTGCAAAGCATTTTTTTAAAAAAATTGTAAGTACACGCCCCTGTTAAACAGGGGCTGAAAAATTGTGCCTTAGGCACTGGTGCTGGTGCCACAACACTGCAACCCCTCACAGATACTGTACTTGGAGCACAGAAGTCACACGTGTTGCGAAGCATTTTTTTTAAAAAAAATTGTAAGTACACGCCCCTGTTAAACAGGGGCTGAAAAATTGTGCCTTAGGCACTGGTGCTGGTGCCACAACACTGCAACCCCTCACAGATACTGTACTTGGAGCACAGCAGTCACACGTGTTGCGAAGCATTTTTTAAAAAAAAAATTGTAAGTACACGCCCCTGTTAAACAGGGGCTGAAAAATTGTGCCTTAGGCACTGGTGCTGGTGGCATGGATCATTGAGGAGGAGGAAGAGGATAGTCAGTGAACATAAGAGGACAGTCACTCAGCATCAGCATAGGCAGTCTTGAAGGGATGTGACATTATAAATTATTCCGTTATATCCGCTTCAGGTGCCTGGTAGCTGGTGGTGATCCAAGACTGATTCATTTTGATGAAGGTCAGTCGATCAACCGAGTCGGTGGACAGGCTCACCCTATGATTGGTGACAAATCCTCCAGCAGCACTGAATGTGCGTTCGGAAAGAACGCTGGAGGCAGGACAGGCCAGTAGCTCAATTGCATACTGTGCAAGCTCTGGCCAGTGATCCATCCTCAGGACCCAGTAAGCCAGAGGATTTTCGGTGGGAAAGGTGTCCAAGTCTGACCTTGCCCCAAGGTATTCCTGCACCATGTATATCAGACGCTGGCGATGGTTGCTGGAACCGATCATACCTTGGGGCTGCGGACTAAAAAATTGTCTGAACGCATCGGTCAGACGTCCACCTTCCCCACCGCTCCTTCTGCTACTGACCGAAGCCTCAGCAACTCGTCGCCCAGGACCAGGAGTTTGTAACCTCCCAGTTTCTGGGAACGCGTTGCACAGACCTTTCTGCAAGGCCTCCCTGAGATGTCTCATCCTCTGCTCCCTCTGCGACAGCAAGATAAGGTCCGCAACCTTACCCTTGTACCGTGGATCAAGGAGAATGGCCAGCCAGTAATCCCTCTCCTTGATCCGAAGAACACGAGGATCCTTCCGCAGGCTTTGCAGGATCAGGGAGGCCATGCAGCGTAGGTTAGCTGAGGCATTCGGTCCGGAGTCTTCTGGGTCACTGAGGATGACATGATCGCCAGCCACCTCCTCCCAGCCACGTACAAGTCCACTGGTTTGTTGGGACTGTACATCATCCCTAAAAGACTGCTGCTGCTGATGCTGAGTGGCAGGCTCCACCTCCATGCTCACACAATCCTCCTCCTCCTCCTCCTCCTCCTCCTCCTCATCCTCTTCCTGTGTGATGGGTGGGACAGAAGGAACACTGTCCGGATAAAGGGGGCCTTGAGAGGCAAGGAAGTCCTCCTCTTCCTGCCTCTGTTCTGCCTCAAGTGCCCTGTCCATTATCCCACGCAGCGTATGCTCCAACAGGTGGACAAGAGGTACAGTGTCACTGATGCATGCACTGTCACTGCTCACCATCCTCGTGGCCTCCTCAAATGGTGAGAGGACAGTGCATGCCTCCCTGATCATGCTCCACTGACGTGGGGAAAAAAAAACAAGCTCCCCTGACCCTGTCCTGGTGCCGTAGTCGCAAAGGTACTCATTGATGGCCCTCTGCTGCGTGTGCAGTCGCTGCAGCATGGCCAACGTTGAGTTCCACCTGGTGGGCATGTCACATATTAGGCGGTTCTTGGGCAGGTTCAGCTCCTTTTGCAGCTCAGTCAGCCGAGCGCTGGCATTATAAGATCGGCGGAAATGCACACAGACTTTCCTCGCCTGCCTCAGGACATCCTGTAAGCCTGGGAACCTGCCAGAACCGCTGCACCACCAGGTTGAGGACGTGAGCCATACAGGGCACATGGGTGAGCTGCCCCTGTCGCAGGGCGGAGAGGAGGTTGGTGCTATTGTCAGAAACGACCATTCCTGGCTTAAGCTGACGTGGCGTCAACCACCTCTCGGCCTGCCCCTGCAGAGCTGCCAGAACCTCTGGCCCAGTGTGGCTCCTGTCCCCCAAACACACCAGCGCAAGCACGGCATGGCATCTTTTTGCCTGCGTACTTGCGTAGCCCCTTGTACGCCTACGGAGCACCGCTGGTTCCGAGGACAGAGCACTGGAGGAAGAAGAAGAGGAGGGGGTGGAGGACAGAGGTGTGTCACAACCAGTAGCAGTAGTAGCGTTTTGGAGGCGTGGTGGCGGAACAACCTCCAACACTACTGCACCTTGTCCTGCATCCCTCCCAGCTGCCAATAGAGTGACCCAATGGGCCGTGAAAGAAAGGTAACGTCCCTGTCCATGCCTGCTGGACCATGAGTCAGCGGTAATATGCACCTTACCGCTGACCGCCCTGTCCAGCGAGGCATGGACATTGCCTTCCACATGCCGGTAGAGAGACGGAATCGCCTTCCGTGAGAAAAAGTGGCGTTTGGGAACCTGCCACTGAGGAACCGCACATTGAACAAACTCACGGAAGGGGGCCGAGTCTACCAACTGAAAAGGCAGCAGTTGAAGTGCTAGCAATTTAGCCAAGCTAGCATTCAACCGCTGGTCATGTGGATGGCTGGGAGTGTACTTCTTTCGACGGTCCAGCAGCTGGGGCAGGGAAATTTGCCTGGTAGAATCGGACGTCGGTGTACTGCAAGTACTTGGTTGTGACACACCTAATTCTACACCTTCAGTCCTCTCACAGCAGCTTTCAGAGAGGACTGAAGGTGTACTGGGGATGGAGATCCCAGCTGATGAGGAGCAAGGAGAGGTCCGCTTAGTTCTTTGGTGTGGGTCTTTTATGTGTGCCTGCCAACGAGCTGCATGGCAGGTCGACATATGTCTGCTCATGCTTGTGGTGCCCAAGCGGCTGATGTTTTGGCCACGCGAGATACGCTTGAGACAAATATTGCAAATAGCAGTGGTGCGATCTGATGCACTCGTCTCAAAAAAGGCCCACACCAAAGAACTTTTCTGATAACGTGCAGAGGCAGCGCCCTGCACAGGCGGAGCTCTGCGGTGTTGTACAGTTGCTGTGCTGGCCTCTACCTGGCCTCCAGGGGGCATCCTGCCTCGTTGGACATGTGACGCCGCATCCTCCTCCTCCTCGTCCTCCCCCTCATCCTCTCTCCCTTCAGGCACCCACGTGGAGTCAGTGACCTCATCATCCCCTCCCTCTTCACCACTAGAGCAAACCTGGCAGTAAGCTGCAGCTGGTGGAACAGTACTGCCAGATTGCTGTCCTTCAGCATCTCCTCTCTCTGCGCGCACACTACTGACTTCCTCAAGCTGGGTATCATCATCCGAGCCTTCGAATCGTTGGGCATCCTCCTGGAGCATGTACCCAACACTGTGCTCAAAGAGTTCGGGGGACTCCTCAGGAGGACATGGTGGGTCTAGGGAAGGGGTGGCTGATGATGCCATTGAGTACGCGTTGGCAGCTGCTCTGCCAGTACCCTGAGCCTGGGTGAGAGAGGATGAGGAGGATGAGGAGGGCTTGGTCATCCATTCTACCAAGCCTTCAGCATGATGCGGCTCCACATGTCCAGCTGCCGAAAACAAAGACGCGCGTGTCCCATGGCCACGTGCTGATGACGATGCACGACCACGTCCACGGCCACGTCCACTAGAAACAGAGCCTGCCTGCCCTGTGTTCTTGGCTCTGCACGCTCTGCCTCCCCTTGGCGGTCTTCCAGCCATTGTAGTCGGTAGTCCTGTGGGTGCTGCTGAGAAGAAAATATAGGAGCTCTGTGTGATGCCACTAACACACTAGAAGTCCTATGGGTGCTTCTGCAAAGAAAATATAGGAGCTCTGTGTGATGCCACTAACACACTAGAAGTCCTGTGGGTGCTGCTGAGAAGAAAATATAGGAGCTCTGTGTGATGCCACTAACACACTAGAAGTCCTATGGGTGCTTCTGCAAAGAAAATATAGGAGCTCTGTGTGATGCCACTAACACACTAGAAGTCCTGTGGGTGCTGCTGAGAAGAAAATATAGGAGCTCTGTGTGATGCCACTAACACGCTAGAAGTCCTATGGGTGCTTCTGCAAAGAAAATATAGGAGCTCTGTGTGATGCCACTAACACACTAGAAGTCCTATGGGTGCTTCTGCAAAGAAAATATAGGAGCTCTGTGTGATGCCACTAACACACTAGAAGTCCTATGGGTGCTTCTGCAAAGAAAATATAGGAGCTCTGTGTGATGCCACTAATACACTAGAAGTCCTGTGGGTGCTGCTGAGAAGAAAATATAGGAGCTCTGTGTGATGGGACTAACACACTCAAGTCCTATGGGTGCTTCTGCAAAGAAAATATAGGAGCTCTGTGTGATGCCACTAACACACTAGAAGTCCTGTGGGTGCTTCTGAGAAGAAAATATAGGAGCTCTGTGTGATGGACTAACACACTAGAAGTCCTATGGGTGCTTCTGCAAAGAAAATATAGGATCTCTGTGTGATGCCACTAACACACTAGAAGTCCTATGGGTGCTGCTGGAAGAAAATATAGGAGCTCTGTGTGATGCCACTAACACACTTCAAGTCCTATGGGTGCTTCTGCAAAGAAAAAAATAGGAGCTCTGTGTGATGGACTAACACACTAGAAGTCCTATGGGTGCTTCTGGGAAGAAAATATAGGAGCTCTGTGTGATGGGACTAACACACTTCAAGTCCTATGGGTGCTTCTGCAAAGAAAATATAGGAGCTCTGTGTGATGGGACTAACACACTTCAAGTCCTATGGGTGCTTCTGGGAAGAAAATATAGGAGCTCTGTGTGATGGGACTAACACACTCAAGTCCTATGGGTGCTTCTGGAAGAAAATATAGGAGCTCTGTGTGATGGGACTAACACACTCAAGTCCTATGGGTGCTTCTGCAAAGAAAATATAGGAGCTCTGTGTGATGGGACTAACACACTTCAAGTCCTATGGGTGCTTCTGGAAGAAAATATAGGAGCTCTGTGTGATGGGACTAACACACTTCAAGTCCTATGGGTGCTTCTGCAAAGAAAATATAGGAGCTCTGTGTGATGGGACTAACACACTTCAAGTCCTATGGGTGCTTCTGGGAAGAAAATATAGGAGCTCTGTGTGATGGGACTAACACACTCAAGTCCTATGGGTGCTTCTGGGAAGAAAATATAGGAGCTCTGTGTGATGGGACTAACACACTTCAAGTCCTGTGGGTGCTTCTGGGAAGAAAAATATAGGAGCTCTGTGTGATGGGACTAACACACTACAAGTCCTATAGGTGCTTCTGGGAACAAAATATAGGAGCTCTGTGTGATGGGACTAACACACTTCAAGTCCTATAGGTGCTTCTGGGAAGAAAATATAGCTCTGTGTGATGGGACTAACACACTTCAAGTCCTATAGGTGCTTCTGGGAACAAAATATAGGATCTCTGTGTGATGGGACTAACACACTACAAGTCCTATAGGGGCTTCTGGGAACAAAATATATGATCTCTGTGTGATGGGACTAACACACTACAAGTCCTATAGGTGCTTCTGGGAAGAAAATATAGCTCTGTGTGATGGGACTAACACACGTCAAGTCCTATAGGTGCTTCTGGGAACAAAATATATGATCTCTGTGTGATGGGACTAACACACTACAAGTCCTATAGGTGCTTCTGGGAACAAAATATAGGATCTCTGTGTGATGGGACTAACACACTTCAAGTCCTATAGGTGCTTCTGGGAACAAAAATATAGCTCTGTGTGATGGGACTAACACACTACAAGTCCTATAGGTGCTTCTGGGAACAAAATATATGATCTCTGTGTGATGGGACTAACACACTACAAGTCCTATAGGTGCTTCTGGGAACAAAATATAGATCTCTGTGTGATGGGACTAACACACTTCAAGTCCTATAGGTGCTTCTGGGAACAAAATATATGATCTCTGTGTGATGGGACTAACACACTACAAGTCCTATAGGTGCTTCTGGGAAGAAAATATAGCTCTGTGTGATGGGACTAACACACTTCAAGTCCTATAGGTGCTTCTGGGAACAAAATATATGATCTCTGTGTGATGGGACTAACACACTTCAAGTCCTATAGGTGCTTCTGGGAAGAAAATATAGCTCTGTGTGATGGGACTAACACACTTCAAGTCCTATAGGTGCTTCTGGGAACAAAATATATGATCTCTGTGTGATGGGACTAACACACTTCAAGTCCTATAGGTGCTTCTGGGAAGAAAATATAGCTCTGTGTGATGGGACTAACACACTTCAAGTCCTATAGGTGCTTCTGGGAACAAAATATATGATATCTGTGTGATGGGACTAACACACTACAAGTCCTATAGGTGCTTCTGGGAAGAAAATATAGCTCTGTGTGATGGGACTAACACACTTCAAGTCCTATAGGTGCTTCTGGGAACAAAATATAGGAGCTCTGTTTGCTGCCAGTGCCTGCCTGCCACGAACACACTACAAGTCCTATAGGTGCTTCTGGGAACAAAATATAGGAGCTCTGTTTGCTGCCACTGCCTGCCTGCCACGAACACACTACAAGTCCTATAGGTGCTTCTGGGAACAAAATATAGGAGCTCTGTTTGCTGCCACTGCCTGCCTGCCACGAACACACTACAAGTCCTATAGGTGCTTCTGGGAACAAAATATAGGAGCTCTGTTTGCTGCCACTGCCTGCCTGCCACGAACACACTACAAGTCCTATAGGTGCTTCTGGGAACAAAATATAGGAGCTCTGTTTGCTGCCACTGCCTGCCAGTGCCTGCCTGCCACGAACACACTACAAGCCCCTCTTTCTAAATGAATCTTTCTAAATGAATCTTTCTAACTAAATCTCTCTAACTAAATCTTTCTAACTGAATCTAGCAGAGTGACACAGAATGATCCTGCTCTCTCTAACGCCGGAACGCATGTGACCGGCGCCGACGGCGTGGCGGCCTTTTATAAGAGGGGGCGTGTACTAAAGCCCCTGAGCTGTAATTGGCTACAGGCGTCCTGCCTGTAGCCAATTATGGCTCTTCGAGTTTCCGGCGCTGTGATTGGCCAAGCATGCGGGGTCACAGTGCATGCTTGGCCAATCATCAGCCAGCAATGCACTGCGCCGGCCGCGCCGGCCGCAATGCATTGCGGGGCCGGCCGCTCGCATCACACGAACGTGATGCGAGCGGCCAAAATAGTTCTGGGCTCGCCGAGCGAGCGAACACCCGGTGCTCGATGCGAACATGGGAAACCCCTCTAGTTTTCGCATCGAGCACCGGGCCCATCCCTGGCTATTGAGAGATGGAGCTCCCTTATAGATGACTTTTGCTCTATCAGGTATGAGGTTACCTAGAATTCTGTCGTTCCTGAGGATACCCCAATGTCGTTCAAAGATAGATTTGATTTGCCTGTGTTGTATTGAATACGAAGTGAGAAAAGACCATCTAAAATTATTGTTGCTAGGTTGACTCGGTTTATCCGTAAGTAGTGTTGCCCGATCGACTTCTAAAACTCTGTTTAAGTCACGATCCACTTCATCCATGTTATACCCTTTTTCTTTGAAACGGTCTCTCAGTGTGTTGGCCTGTTCTTTGAATCTAGTAACATCTGTGCAGTTTCTACGTAATCGCAGGAACTGACTCTTAGGGACAGATCGCAACCATGCTTTGTGATGACAGCTGTCAATTGGTATGTAGCCATTGCGATCTGTAGATTTGAAATATGTACAAAATTCGAACTGGCGTTCCCTTATTGTGATCTCCAAATCTAAAAAATGTATCTTAGTTTTACTTGATTCGTATGTGAGGACTATACCTCTATCATTGTTGTTGAGAGACATGAAGAAGGATTCTAATGATTCTGAGGTCCCATTCCATAGGAGGAGGATGTTGTCAATATATCGTGCCCAAAGTATCAATTGAGGTCTTTCCATAGCATAGACGACATCCTCCTCCCATTTGCCCATAAATATGTTTGCCAGGCTTGGGGCAAACTTGGCACCCATGGCTACCCCTTTTTCTTGTGAATAGAAGCGTCCATCAAACCAGAAGTAGTTATGATGTGTGGCAAAGTTCAATAATTCCATAATAAAATTGGTTTGGGTACGTATTAGAGTATTTTCCCTTTCTAAAAATATTTTAACTGCTTCTAAGCCCTTAGAATGTGCTATGCATGTATAAAGTGATGCCACATCGGCAGTAGCCATAATGTTATCATCCTCAATACTCAGTGGAGCAAGTTTATTAATGACATGCTTAGAATCTTTAAGGTAGGAGGGGATTTTTTTGACTATAGGCTTTAAAAAAAAATCAACATATTTGCGGAGGGTTTATAGCATCCTTATGAATTTTCGGTAAATAATAAATAATGGGAATATGGGGGGCTCGGGGGATTAAAAAATCTCTTTCCTTACGGTTTAAAATAGAGGAATCAAAGCCCTTGGATATAATGGTGGCAAGCAATTTCTTGTATTGATTTGTTGGGTTGACTGGTAATTCTTTATACGTGTCCTGGTCATTCAGGATTTTATACATCTCACTCATGTATGCCGATTTATCCAATAGAACAATGCCTCCTCCTTTATCGGCGGGGGGAATTACCAGATCTTTGTTGTCACAGAGGGATTTTACTCCTCTGCTGGGCAAAGAGTTGTTGTGGATACGTTTTGGTGGCAATTGGGCGAGATCCTTTAACACTAAATCCCTGAAGATATTTAATGCTGGTGCTAATTGGGTAGGGGGATTGAAAAGTGAGGGGTTATACCACTGTATCAATACATATATACAGTTTGGCGACCCTTTCCACCTTATATTCACTCGCTATTTATTCATTTAAAATGGTTTTATGTTTATATATTCACTATATTAACAATAACCACTTCAGCCCCGGACCATTTGGCAGCCAACAGGACCAGAGGTCTTTTTTCAATTTCGCACTTCACTGCTTTAACTGGTAATTGCGCGGTCATGCAATGTTGTACCCAAACGAAATTTGCGTCCTTTTTTTCTTCCCACAAATAGAGCTTTATTTTGATGGTATTTGATTGCCTCTGTGATTTTTATTTTTTGCGATATAAACGGAAAAAAAGAGCGAAAATTTTTATTTTTTTTAAACGGAAAAAAAAATTTTGAAAAAAAAAGATATTTTCTACTTTTTGTTATAAAAAAAATCCAATAAACTCAATTTTAATCAAACATTTGGGCCAAAATGTATTTAGCCACATGTCTTTAGTAAAAAAAATGCCAATAAGCGTATATTTATTGGTTTGCGCAAAAGTTATAGCGTCTACAAACTAGAGTACATTTTCTGGAATTTACACCGCTTTTAATTTATGACTGCCTATCTCATTTCTTGAGGTGCTAAAATGGCAGGGAAGTACAAAACCCCCCCAAATGACCCCATTTTGGAAAGTAGACACCCCAAGCTATTTGCTGAGAGGCATGTTGAGCCCATTGAATATATTTTTTTTTAGTCCCAAGTGATTGAATAAAGAAAAAAAAAAAAAAAATGTTTTCAAAAAGTTGTCACTAAATGATATATTGCTCACACATGCCATGGTTATATGTGGAATTGCACCCCAAAATACATTTAGCTGCTTCTCCTGAGTATGGGGATACCACATGTGTGGGACTTTTTGGGAGCCTAGCCGCGTACGGGGCCCCGAAACCCAAGCACCGCCTTCAGGATTTCTAAGGGTGCAAATTTTTGATTTCACTCCTCACTACCTATCACAGTTTCGAAGGCCATAAAATGCCAAAATAGCACAAAACCCCCCCAAATGACCCCATTTTGGAAAGTAGACACCCCAAGCTATTTGCTGAGAGGCATGTTGAGCCCATTGAATTTTTTTTTTTTAGTCCCAAGTGATTGAATAAAGAAAAAAATAAAAAAAAAAAAAAAAAAAAAAAAAGTTGTCACTAAATGATATATTGCTCACACATGCCATAGTTATATGTGGAATTGCACCCCAAAATACATTTTGCTGCTTCTCCTGAGTATGGGGATACCACATGTGTGGGACTTTTTGGGAGCCTAGCCGCGTACGGGGCCCCGAAACCCAAGCACCGCCTTCAGGATTTCTAAGGGTGCAAATTTTTGATTTCACTCCTCACTACCTATCACAGTTTCGAAGGCCATAAAATGCCAAAATAGCACAAAACCCCCCCAAATGACCCCATTTTGGAAAGTAGACACCCCAAGCTATTTGTTGAGAGGCATGGTGAGTATTTTACAGCTCTCATTTGTTTTTGAAAATGAAGAAAGTAAAAAAAAAAAAAATTTTTTTTTTCTTTTTTCAATTTTCAAAACTTTGTGACAAAAAGCGAGATCTGCAAAATACTCACAATACCTCTCAGCAAATAGCTTGGGGTGTCTACTTTCCAAAATGGGGTCATTTTGGGGGGTTTTATGCCATCTGGGCATTCCATGGCCTCCGAAACTGTGATTGGCAGTGAGAAGTGAAATAAAAAAATTACACCCTTAGAAAGCCTGAAGGCGGTGCTTGGTTTTTGGGGTCCGTACGCAGCTAGGCTCCCAAAAAGTCCCACACATGTGGTATCCCCGTACTCAGGAGAAGCAACAGAATGTATTTTGGGGTGTATTTCCACATATGCCCATGGCATGTTTGAGCAATATATCATTTAGTGACAACTTTTTGTAAAAAAAAATATATATATTTTTTTTTTTTTCATTATTCAATCTCTTGGGACAAAAAAAAAAAAAAATTTAATGGGCTCAACATTGCTCTCAGCAAATAGCTTGGGGTGTCTACTTTCCAAAATGGGGTCATTTGGGGGGGGTTTGAACTGTCCTGGCATTTTATGCACAACATTTAGAAGCCTATGTCACACGTCACCCACTCTTCTAACCACTTGTAGACAAAGCCTTTTCTGACACTTTTTGTTTACATGAAAACATTTTTTTTTTTTGCAAGAAAATTACGTTGAACCCCCAAACACTATATATATTGTTAAAGCAAAGGCCCTACAGATTAAAATGGTGGGTGTTGCATTTTTTTTTCCCACACAGTATTTGCGCAGCGATTTTTCAAACGCATTTTTTGTGGAAAAAATACACTTTTTTTTATTTTAATGCACTAAAACACACTACATTGCTCAAATTTTTGATGAAATAAAAAATATGATCTTAGGCCGAGTACATGGATACCAAACAGGACATGCTTTAAAATTGCGCACAAACACGCAGTGGCGACAAACTACATACATTTTTAAAAGCCTTTAAAAGCCTTTACATGATACCACATTAGATTCACGGAGGAGGTCTACTGCTAAAATTACTGCCCTCGATCTGACCTTCGCGGTGATACCTCACATGCATGGTGCAATTGCTGTTTACGTATGACGCCAGACCAACGCTTGTGTTCGCCTTTGCGCAAGAGAAGGGGGGGCAGGGGTGCTTTTTTTTTTTTTTTTTTTTTATTTTTTTTATTTATTTAGCTTTTTTATTTTATTTTAAAACTGTTCCCTACATTTTTTTCTTTTGTTATCATTTTTATTGTTATCTCAGGGAATGTAAATATCCCCTATGATAGCAATAGGCAGTGACAGGTACTCTTTTTTTGAAAAAATTGGGGTCTGTTAGACCCTAGATCTTTCCTCTGCCCTCAAAGCATCTGACCACACCAAGATCGGTGTGATAAAACGCTTTCCCAATTTCCCAATGGCGCGGTTTATATCCGGGAGGGGGGACATTCCCTCCCACTGCTTGTAAAAGCAGTCTAGAGGCTAATTACCCGCTAGAATTGCTTTTACATGAAAGCCGATCACTGGCTGAAAAGAATGATACCAAGATGATACCTAAACCTGCAGGCATCATTCTGGTATAACCATTCAAAGTCCAGCAACATACTGGACATATATTGTAATCTTTATTTTTCATGCAGCCTCTTGGCTGAACGAAAAAAAGAGATTGATTGGTGGGTATGCCCACCATTAGAATACCACCCTTCATCCACCCACTTCTAATGATGGCATACATGCACCATTTATATATGCCGAAGCATGGGGGCATCCTCCCACAAAAGTTATGCCATGTACACACAGTCGCACTTTTCCACGGGGCAAGGCTCCGTCGGAATTTCGACCGTATGTACGCAGCATTAGGAGCCAATCGCTCCCCCCCCCCCTGCTGCCCCCATGCTTCGGCATATATGCTCTTTTTTTTAACTGTGGTGGTGAAATCACCTCCTACAGCGTTGGAGTCGCGCTTTATGTATCGTGGGAGCAAACACTGTTGCTGTCAAGATAAATAAATCCGCGCTGCAACTGAATGGCGCACCTGAAAACAAAAAAATGGTTAACACTAAAACACAGTAAACAAAATTACATACCTGAAAAGCATGCATGATAAAACATAATAAAACATTGCAGAATAGAATGGAGTAAAAAAAGAGCAACAATAGAGAGAGAACAATAAAACGACAACTATTTTTTTATTTTTTTGAGATTTACAGGTAAAAAAGCTCCTGACTGTTAGCGACTGAATCAAAACGCTACCACAAAAAAAACTGTTAGCGATCGCAGGGATCAGGCCTGACTCTGCGAACGCTGCAGTTATGTGTGCTTAGTGTTTTGTAAGTGACAGTGATCGATCGATACTGCACTTGGGTGGGCTGGGCTGGGCGGCGGGGGGAAAACGCAGGTGCTAGCAGGTATCTGGGCTGATGCCGCTAACAATGCGTTTTTTTGGAACCCTAAACTGCTGGGACGCTAGTATAGATCTGATCAGATCAGATATTGATCTGTTCAGATACTGTACCACTAAGGGAGGTGTATGCTTTGTGCGTGGGTGTTTGCGGTACTGGCACTAACCTGGGGCGACGCAGACCTTATTTGACCCTAAAACCTAATTGATATCACCCGCCGGGCGATCAGGGGGTTAAACCGTTATTGGGTAATAAATGGCGGGTGCCCTGACAGTATAAAAAACAAACTATCTAACCAGCGTCACCCGTAACAGTTATACGGTGATCACTGGTGAAAGGGTTAACTAGGGGCAATCAGGGGGTTAAAACCTTTATTAGGTATTATATGGGGGTACCTGACGCTATATAAAAACCTGACGGGGAACCTAAATAACTAACTGGCTAACCAGCGTCACCAGTGACAGTTATACTGTGATCACTGGTGAAAGAGTTAACTCTAGGGGCAATCAGGGGGTTAAAACCTTTATTTAGGTTGTAATATGGGGGTACCTGGCCTATAAACCTATTTATGAACCTATATAAACCTGGCGGTTACCTAAAAAAAAAAACTGGCTACCTAGCGGCACCAGTGACACTAATGCAGCGATTAGAAAAACGATCGCTTAGTGACACTGGCAAAAGGGAATGAAAGGGTTAACTAGGGGCAATCAGGGGGTTAAAACCTTTATTTAGGTTGTAATATGGGGGTACCTGACCTATAAACCTATTTATGAACCTATATAAACATGGCGGTTAACCTAAAAAAAAAAAACTGGTTACCTAGCGACACTAATGCAGCGATCAGAAAAACGATCGCTTAGTGACACTGGCAAAAGGGGGTGAAAGGGTTAACTAGGGGCAATCAGGGGGTTAAAACCTTTATTAGGTAATATATGGGGGTACCTGACACTATATAAAAACCTGACGGGGAACCTAAATAACGAAATAACTAACTGGCTAACCAGCGTCACCAGTGACAGTTATACTGTGATCACTGGTGAAAGGGTTAACTCTAGGGGCAATCAGGGGGTTAAAACCTTTATTTAGGTTGTAATATGGGGGTACCTGACCTATAAACCTATTTATGAACCTATATAAACATGGCGGTTACCTAAAAAAAAAAAAATGGTTACCTAGCGACACCAGTGACACTAATACAGCGATCAGAAAAACGATCGCTTAGTGACACTGGCAAAAGGGGGTGAAAGGGTTACCTGGGGGGCAATCAAGGGGTTAAACCTTTATTAGGGGGGGGGGGGGGGGGCTACCTTGGACCTAAAACTAACTGCACTGACAGTTATTACAGTCACACTGACACTAAATGCAGTGATCAGTAAATAAATGATCACTGCAATTAGTGACACTGTGACTGGGGGGGGGGGAGGGGGTGATCTGGGGGGTGATCTGGGGGTGACAGGGGGGGGTGGATTGTGTGCCTATGTGTACTGGTGTCAGTGTACTGTTGGTGCACTAACCTTTACATGTTGTCTCCTCGGCGTTCCGGTCACATAGACCGGCGCACCGAGTGTGACATCACTTCCTCTGCCTGTGTTTTGATTGACACAGACAGAGGAAGCATCTGATTCGCCAGGAGCGATCGCGAGGGGGTGGCCAGAAACCACTGGCCGTCCCCTCATCCCGGATCGCTCCTGAAGCGATCCCGACCGTCCCCGCCGGCCGGGGGGGGTCCGATCGGACCCCCCACGCGCCTGAAGAATGGCACGTACAGGTACGTGATTCTGCCTGTACGTGCCATTCTGCTGACGTATATCTACATGGGGCGGTCGGGAAGTGGTTAAGAAGATTAAAGAGAAATTACTGATTTATAAAAACACAGTAGAATATAATACTCTCTCCTCCAATCTCCAGGCTCACCTTATCAAAGAGGACAGAGACCAAAAGGCTATATACACGCGACATCAATGATTATAAAGCATGCAAAGTTTTCAACTGGCAAAAACAAACTACCTCAGAAGTATCCATGGAAACTAATAGTGCCTCCACTAGCAATGGAGATGGGGCAACATCAAGCTCCCAGCAAACTAATACTAACACACCGCTCGTTAAGAGCGCACAACAAAATAACTCTTACCCACAGAGAGTACCAATTCCCAATACACTCACCCCACAAAGAGGCAGGGGAAATAGTAATAACTATTCAGATAGAAGTGGACAAAGGGGACGCAGAGGGAACCAGTCTAATTCTGGGAATCGTCATTATGAATATGATGACTACCAATATAGAGGTTCGCCCGCTAAGTACTGTGACCCCCAAAATTACCCCAACCCTCCATATATGAACTACCCACCTATACAAACCACACACTATCCATCCATACCCACCCAAAATCAATATCAGCCTCTACGCGAGTCCTACGAGGATAATGTGTATCCATATCCAGATGCTGAATATGACCAACCAACATATGGATATAATCAGATTAATCACTATCCAAATCAGGATTTTCACAGGGACCCCAAAGGCAGAAAAAGGGGCCCTGATCTAAGAGAGGCTGCAGAGGAGGGAGGCGGGTACAGAGAAGGAAAAAGAAAGCGCACATAAAGTGTCAGGGGGTTTTCAACTTGAGCAACACCGTGTTAACAGAGGAGGAAAAAAACGTCCTAGATAAAGGCCTCAAGTTTGCACCCCCACGTAAACTAAACAAATTCCAAAACTTTATAGATGTTCACAAATATATCCGGAAAGTAAACATTCAGAGATACATAATTTCAAATCCGATTAATAGTCACACCAGGGCAGCCATGTCTGGCACTGTTCACTCGGACCTCTCCAACCCCTCACTTTTCAATCCGACTACCCAATTAGCACCAGCATTAAATATCTTCAGGGATTTAGTGTTAAAGGTTCTCCCCCAATTGCCACCAAAACGTATCCACAACAACTCTTTGCCCAGCAGAGGAGTAAAATCCCTCTGTGACAACAAAGATCTGGTAATTCACTCCGCCGATAAAGGCGGAGGCATTGTTCTATTGGATAAATCGGCATACATGAGTGAGATGTATAAAATCCTGAATGACTGGGACACGTATAAAGAATTACCAGTCAACCCAAAAAATCAATACAAGAAATTGCTTGCCACCATTATATCCAAGGGCTTTGATTCCTCTATTTTAAACCGTAAGGAAAGAGATTTTTTAATCCCCTGTGCCCCCCGTATTCCCATTATTTATTATTTACCGAAAATTCATAAGGATGCAATAAACCCTCCTGGACGACCGATCATTAGTGGCATTGATTCTGTCACGTCCAGGATCGGCAAATATGTTGATTATTTTTTACAGCCTATAGTCAAAAAAATCCCCTCCTACCTTAAAGATACTAAGCATGTCATTAATAAACTTGCTCCACTGAGTATTGAGGATGATTACATTATGGCTACATTATGGCTACTGCCGATGTGGCATCACTTTATACATGCATAGCACATTCTAAGGGCTTAGAAGCAGTAAAATATTTTTAGAAAGGGAAAATACTCTAATACGTACCCAAACCAATTTTATTATGGAATTATTGAACTTTGCCACACATCATAACTACTTCTGGTTTGATGGACGCTTCTATTCACAAGAAAAAGGGGTAGCAATGGGTGCCAAGTTTGCCCCAAGCCTGGCAAACATATTTATGGGCAAATGGGAGGAGGATGTCGTCTATGCTATGGAAAGACCTCAATTGATACTTTGGGCACGATATATTGACGACATCCTCCTCCTATGGAATGGGACCTCAGAATTATTAGAATTCTTCTTCATGTCTCTCAACAACAATGATAGAGGTATAGTCCTCACATACAAATCAAGTAAAACTAAGATACATTATTTATATTTGGAGATCACAATAATTGACAGCTGTCATCACAAAGCATGGTTGCGATCTGTCCCTAAGAGTCAGTTCCTGCGATTACGTAGAAACTGCACAGATGTTACTAGATTCAAAGAACAGGCCAACACACTGAGAGACCGTTTCAAAGAAAAAGGGTATAACATGGATGAAGTGGATCGAGACTTAAACAGAGTTTTAGAAGTCGATCGGGCAACACTACTCACGGATAAACCGAGTCAACCTAGCAACGATAATTTTAGATGGTCTTTTCTCACTTCGTATTCAATACAACACAGGCAAATCAAATCTATCTTTGAACAACATTGGGGTATCCTCAGGAACGACAGAATTCTAGGTAACCTCATACCTGATAGAGCAAAAGTCATCTATAAGGGAGCTCCATCTCTCAATAGCCAGATCGCCCCAAAAATTACCAATCCACCCGTGAGGCCCTCTTTTTTCCACAACCTTACAAGCTATTACCCTTGCAAAAAATGCACAGTGTGTCATTTCAACATAAGTGGTAGACGTAATACTAAGGAATTTGAATCCTCAGTTACCAAGCAAAAATTCCCAATTAAAAACTTCTGTACTTGCTCCACAACCCATGTCGTATATCTTATTACATGTCCGTGTTCAAAACAGTATGTAGGACGTATTATACGATCTTTTACGACACGTGTCACGGAACATATCACTAAGATCAAAAGTGGCAGCATTAAACATACAGTCCCGAGGCACTACCGACAGCATCATAACCGAGATCCTCGTAGTACTCAGTTTTTAATAATTGACAAATTCATTGCACCATGGAGGGGTGCAGCTAAAACTAGAGGGGTTTCTAAATTAGAAACATACAGGATATATCAGTTACAATCCAACTCCCCGCTGGGTATGAACGTGGAGTGGGATATTAATGCTTTTATCAATAAAGCCTGACTATTATTCCCACCCTAGTTTTATTACATGCTATATTAGCCCTCTTTAATCTCAAATTTTTGTCAAATTTCTGTCATATGTTCATTCATAACCACCACAATTCTTTTTATTCGTAATTGCTGCTGCCCTCAAATATTTATGATATTTATAATATTTTTAATATTTTTAAATATTTTAAATCTTTATACTTTTATATATAAATATTAGCCCACTTTTATATGTATTTGTTATGTATTTGTTTTTATACAAAGACAACCCCTAATAACAAAGGCGAGGTTTTATAATTTATATATTTACTTCTGAGTTTTTTATAATATTTTTATATATTATATTTAATATTTTATATATATTGGGGTTTTATGGAAATTTTATGTGTAATTTTTACATATTTTGTGACCCATGTTTTTACATGTTCATATATATATGTTTTTACGCAGCTATATACACTTTAAATACACATGAACCAAGCCAGCACGTTGGATGCATATTCAACCGTTTTGTGTGCTCCATTTATTATCCCCATTTATATATGTATATATATATATATATATACAACTCCCCATTTTCCTCATATATTTGACACTCCATATGATGTACATAAACTAGAATATGGAACATATATATATATGTATGCACAGGTTTACACATGGGTTAATTGGTTAGGGAGTGACCTCTCTCCGTTTGTTCCCATATTTCCCAACCTGTTTTATAGTGGCAACATTCCGCATATATATATATATCCTATTCCCTTTATTTAATCATTCAGGCTTGGCCATGCTCCCATTTAAATTCCAAATCACTTGAATGAATGCCCAGCAGTGTCAGCAACATATGTCCGGTCTGACCGAGCTATGTGCGGCGCATGCGCACTTGCGGGTGTTCAAATATCAGTGAAACTCGTCCCTGTATGCTATATAGAGTGGCCGCGACGTGCTGTCATTGTGCACGGCAGCCCCGCCCCTTCTCACAATGAGGCATGGCTAAGACAAAGCCTAGCCAGCGGCCGGCGGAAGTGACATCACGGCGGAAGTGATGTCACGACGCCACCCACGCCATGCGTGCGTTGCGTTCCACCGCCGAAAACCAAAGGACCGGATCGAGGAGATGATATCTACTGTGTCTCTCCTCGATCCACTACAAATTTAATATATGCATATAACAATGCTAATCCCCATTATTACACATCCCCACATACACATTAAACTTTTATTGCAAATATAGGAGCGAAATGCCGCCGGACCGGAAGTGAGGTCAACTTCCTGTCACACGAATTCACAAACAGATTGGGGTCACTCTCCCTATATAAATGCACTGCTGATGCTTGTAGTCCACACCCCAGACGAAGTCCCAGAGGACGAAACGCGCCGGGTGGACTACAGCAGCAGCATTTTCTGACACCTATCACCATTCTATCAGCCTGAATATTACTTCCAAAATGTGAGTGTTTTTAATCTGTTTTTACCTCATTAAAAGTATTTTTACGGTATCACACTATGCGAGTTCTCTTTTCTCAAATATGACCGAATGTTATTGGAGATTTTGACGACCGCATCCCTCCTGCCCGTTTACGCGCATATATCCAGGAATACATCCGTGGAATAGGGACCTGGCAACCCTCCACAACAAAGCTTGTCATGACTTATGAGGCGTACGTCTCATTTAGTCTGTGACTTCTGGTAAGCCTCCTTTTCAATAAGTGCTGAAGCCGACCAGACAGGACCACCATCACCTCACCTAGAAATACAATTTTTTCATCTACGGCTATTCACATATATTGTGTCACCCACTGGACTATACCACTGTATCAATACATATATACAGTTTGGCGACCTTTTCCACCTTATATTCACCCGCTATTTATTCATTTCAAATGGTTTTATGTTTATATATTCACTATATTAACAACTGTTATTATTCACCATTTTTTGAATTTTATTGAATTTTACCAGTCACAGGATCACTTTCACAGCATCTATTCACATTTTACTCAGTTTTATTACTGTTCCTTTATATAATTTTATATACAGTTCGATTTTACTTTATTTCATTTCACTTATGATTTATATGTATGCTTTTATCATAACTTACCTGTATGCAAATATTATGTAAGAGTGATTTTTCACGCATGCTATCCTTTGAGCGCAACATATACACCTTTCCAAACCATTTTCCCGTTAGTCTATCAGCAATGTTTGCAGCCTCCCTATAAATTATCCATACTCAGCGCAATAATTTCCAACTTCCAATTTTATTTGTCCTATTTCTGACCTATTATTGCAGCAGTGTACCTCTATTTCTCCCTCATTTCCTATTATTATGGACGTGTTTGAATACCGTGCCTCACGGGCAGTAAACACAGAGGGAGTCTTTGTTGTAACAAACAATGACACCGCCATAGGCGGACTCTTTATGAGACTTAGGAACATCATGGTCTCTGAGCTACACTTACAATGGGATCTCGCATTCCTGGAACAGTATACTAGAGAACACATGGTTCCTCGCAGTCTTAGATGGGATGTCTCCCCTCAACAAGAAGACTCCGATTTAGAATCGTGGTATAAATATTTTAACGAGGCTGGCATAGAGTTTTTAAATTTCCTTAAAACCCGGAAACAAAGCCATCTCTGCATTTTGGATAAGGAGATTAAGGAGATTAAAGAGAAATTACTGATTTATAAAAACACAGTAGAATATAATACTCTCTCCTCCAATCTCCAGGCTCACCTTATCAAAGAGGACAGAGACCAAAAGGCTAAAAAACACAAAAAATATACACGCGACATCAATGATTATAAAGCATGCAAAGTTTTCAACTGGCAAAAACAAACTACCTCAGAAGTATCCATGGAAACTAATAGTGCCTCCACTAGCAATGGAGATGGGGCAACATCAAGCTCCCAGCAAACTAATACTAACACACCGTTCGCTTAGAGCGCACAACAAAATAACTCTTACCCACAGACAGTACCAATTCCCAATACACGCACCCCACAAAGAGGCAGGGGAAATAGTAATAACTATTCAGATAGAAGTGGACAAAGGGGACGCAGAGGGAACCAGTCTAATTCTGGGAATCGTCATTATGAATATGATGACTACAAATATAGAGGTTCGCCCGCTAAGTACCGTGACCCCCAAAATTACCCCAACCCTCCATATATGAACTACCCACCTATACAAACCACACACTATCCATCCATACCCACCCAAAATTGATATCAGCCTCTACGCGAGTCCTACAAGGATAATGTGTATCCATATCCAGTTGCTGAATATGACCAACCAACATATGGATATAATCAGATTAATCACTATCCAAATCAGGATTTTCACAGGGACCCCCAAGGCAGAAAAAGGGGCCCCGATCTAAGAGAGGCTGCAGAGGAGGGAGGCGGGTACAGAGAAGGAAAAAGAAAGTGCACATAAAGTGTCAGGGGGTTTTCAACTTGAGCAACACCGTGTTAACAGAGGAGGAAAAAAACGTCCTAGATAAAGGCCTCAAGTTTGCACCCCCACGTAAACTAAACAAATTTGAAACCTTTATAGATGTTCACAAATATATCCGGAAAGTAAACATTCAGAGATACATAATTTCAAATCCGATTAATAGTCACACCAGGGCAGCCATGTCTGGCACTGTTCACTCGGACCTCTCCAACCCCACACTTTTCAATCCCCCTACCCAATTAGCACCAGCATTAAATATCTTCAGGGATTTAGTGTTAAAGGATCTCGCCCAATTGCCACCAAAACATATCCACAACAACTCTTTGCCCAGCAGAGGAGTAAAATCCCTCTGTGACAACAAAGATCTGGTAATTCGCCCCACCGATAAAGGCAGAGGCATTGTTCTATTGGATAAATCGGCATACATGAGCGAGATGTATAAAATCCTGAATGACCAGGACATGTATAAAGAATTACCTGTCAACCAAACAAATCAATACAAGAAATTGCTTGCCACCATTATATACAAGGGCTTCGATTCCTCTATTTTAAACCGTAAGGAAAGAGATTTTTTAATCCCCGTGCCCCCCACATTCCCATTATTTATTATTTACCGAAAATTCATAAGGATGCAATAAACCCTCCTGGACGACCGATCATTAGTGGCATTGATTCTGTCACGTCCAGGATCGGCAAATATGTTGATTATTTTTTACAGCCTATAGTCAAAAAAATCCCCTCCTACCTTAAAGATACTAAGCATGTCATTAATAAACTTGCTCCACTGAGTATTGAGGATGATTACATTATGGCTACTGCCGATGTGGCATCACTTTATACAGGGGGTCCCCGAGTTACGAACTCGTTAGGGACTGCCCGCCTGTACGGAAGTCGGAAATGTTCGTAAGTCGGCCGCGCATGCGCAGACCGACCAATACGGAGACTTCCGGACATTTCCGATGTTCCGTCTTTTGCCGTTCTGCGCATGCGCGGCAAATTACGGACATTTCCGCCATTTTCCGAAGCTCCGTATGGCCGCGCATGCGCAGAACGGCCGAAAGACGCCGAAAAAGAACGTAAAATGGCGGAGGGTCCCCGCAGCACCCCGTTCGTAAGTAGGGGTTGTTCGTAGGTCGGATGTTCGTAAGTCGGGGACCCCCTGTACATGCATAGCACATTCTAAGGGCTTAGAAGCAGTTAAAAAATGTTTAGAAAGGGAAAATACTCTAATACGTACCCAAACAAATTTTATTATGGAATTATTGAACTTTGCCACACATCATAACTACTTCTAGTTTGATGGACGCTTCTATTCACAAGAAAAAGGGGTAGCCATGGGTGCCAAGTTTGCCCCAAGCCTGGCAAACATATTTATGGGCAAATGGGAGGAGGATGTCGTCTATGCTATGGAAAGACCTCAATTGATACTTTGGGCACGATATATTGACGACATCCTCCTCCTATGGAATGGGACCTCAGAATCATTAGAATCCTTCTTCATGTCTCTCAACAACAATGATAGAGGTATAGTCCTCACATACAAATCAAGTAAAACTAAGATACATTTTTTAGATTTGGAGATCACAATAAGGGAACGCCAGTTCGAATTTTGTACATATTTCAAATCTACAGATCGCAATGGCTACATACCAATTGGCAGCTGTCATCACAAAGCATGGTTGCAATCTGTCCCTAAGAGTCAGTTCCTGCGATTACGTAGAAACTGCACAGATGTTACTAGATTCAAAGAACAGGCCAACAAACTGAGAGACCGTTTCAAAGAAAAAGGGTATAACATGGATGAAGTGGATCGAGACTTAAATAGAGTTTTAGAAGTCGATCGGGCAACACTACTCACGGATAAACCGAGTCAACCTAGCAACGATAATTTTAGATGGTCTTTTCTCACTTCGTATTCAATACAACACAGGCAAATCAAATCTATCTTTGAACGACATTGGGGTATCCTCAGGAACGACAGAATTCTAGGTAACCTCATACCTGATAGAGCAAAAGTCATCTATAAGGGAGCTCCATCTCTC